>JAJHNS010000036.1:0-160139 GCA_027564155.1 Gymnocypris eckloni scoliostomus | reverse complement strand
ATACTGTGAATTTTACACTGAAAATCCCTGCACGCTAGACTTCGCGGTTTTGACCGAGAATCTGCGTTCTTCCCGCTGCGCTGCTCGAGGCCTCCTTCCTCCGTGAAGCCGCAGCCTGGGTTCGGAGGCGGGCTCGAGGCCATGGCCATTTCACTTTCTCCGAGTGAAACACTCTAGAAACACTGCTAAAACACAGTCAGCTGCATTTAAGCAGTTCATGCCACGACATGCACGAGACCAGCCTCCGCCTCATCCTGCAGGAGTGCCGGCTCCCAAATGTACAGCTCTATACTGAAGAGAAGATGCTACCATCACTCCGTGCCCTTGGTCGTCGTGCACTTTTCCAACATGACAATGATCCTAAACACACATCTAAGGCCACTGTTGGATTTCTGAAGAAGAACAGGGTGAAAGTGATTCAGTGGCCAAGTATGTCTCCTGATCTGAACCCAATCGAACACCTATGGGGTATTCTGACGAGACAAGTTGAGCATCACTCTCCATCCAGCATCCAATCTCTAAAAGAGGTCATTCTTGAAGAATGGAAAAAGATAGATCTGGCAAAATGTCGCCAACTTGTTCATTCCATGCCTAGAAGACTTGGTGCTGTCATTAAAAATCATGGAGGCCATACAAAGTACTAGATTTAGTAGTTTTTGTTGTGGGGTGTACTCATTTTTGCATCACCCTAATTTAAGGAAAACTGAAAAATGTGTAATCTAAGTTATATTATTAACCTTACTTTCATGTTATAAGTTAAACAGATGTTATATTAAACTTAGTCTTGTCAACATTTTGGAAATGGTTTTTGTGTTCATTGAGATATTGTTTAAAATGTTACTTTTCAAAGGGGGTGTACTCATTTACGCTGAGCACTGTATATATATATAATTTATATTATACTTTACATTTTAATTATGTCTTTAAAAAAATAAAGGCACTTAGCTAAAGTATAATTTAAACATATATAGCCTACATATTTAAGTGTATCCCATGTATTCTGACACATATTTGAATGTTTTTGGGCTTAGCCCCGGATACCTACTCACCCTAGAATCACCCCCATTCAAGCATTTCAGTGGGCTTAAATAGATCACCCTTTACAGCAGATTTAGTTCACCAACAACTGACAGTTTTTACCTAAATATGATTTTCAGTTGCAATAATTAATCCTAAAATTCGACATTAGTAACGTTCTTTTCGCGCGTTCACGAGATCTCCCGGTTCTTTCTCGTGAGTTCAGTTCACTGGAGACTCGCTCTAAACGGTTCCTTTGAATCAGTGAATTGTCGACTCGAGAACAGCTGCAATCGGATCATTCCAATTCGTGAATGAATCATTTGGTGCGATTCGCAAACCGATTTAAAAGATTATTTTAAAATAATCAGTTTGTTCATTAATCAGATACCGCTTCTTTATTTTTTCCCCCTTTGTTTTGGTTTATATTAAACAGTTTAACAAAGACTAATTAAATGCTGTTAGGACATCTGTATCTTGTAGATATCACAATAGTGACTGCATAGTTTAAGTCTAATGATAAAAATGTAATTAACTTTAACTGGCAATTTACAGGTCAACATAATGAATGAGGGGAAAACAGGATCTATTATCATGAAATAAAGAGTATTTTCAGCAGCTGATAATATTGATGAGCCTCAGACAATAAACACTCATTAAACAAGACATTCAGGATCAGCAGCAGATTATCTCACTTTATTATAATATTTATAGTTATTTCCATTAGAAATACAGCTCTATTCTAAACATACTTCTCACACGACATGACTGATACACTCATCTTTACAGTTTCTGTTTGCAGTCCTTGTCTAATATAAAATTAACTAAAACGATTTAACTACAAACACGTCAAGAATTTCGAAAAAGAAAGAAAGCTAAATAACATTAAAATCGCTTCAGCAAGTCTTGAGATCGATTCCTATTAATTTCCCTCAGATTCATACTTTAGCTTTCAAAATAAATCATATACACGAATATACAGAAAACATACACGGTAAAAACATAAAAAAATCGCCCAATAACGTTTTTTTAGCGTTTTAGTGGTTGATGAAAAAAAGCATTTCCATTAGCAAAGCACTAACGTTACTGTAATAGCTATAACTGTCGTCACACGTGCAACACATCTTAAACACAGTATATTTGTATCTTAATATACTCATTACCAAAGAGTTACAATCATAGAAATGACCATAATTGCTTTCTTTACATTTTAATAACCAATATACAGGAGAGAGCAAAAAGACGATCTTACCCATTGTTGATGAACTATGGTGCGCATGCAGGGACAAAATACCAAACGTCTGCAATATTTACACCACCAGGGGCACTCAAACACCATTTAATATCATTTGCAGTCTAATTTCATGGAATTCAACACTGTGAATTATTATAATCTTTATTATCTTTTTGATTCGGTTACATCAACAGACTTCAGCAAACGACACGATCAGTTATTGAGACATTTACAACTATCACAACAGCATTTATTAAATAATCTGTGATGAACCATGTTTCATATACAACACAGAACTAGAACATATAAAACTAATTAAGGTCAACTCAATTCATTGGTTCCTTCACTTTTAAAATTATTACATTGTTTATTTTTGAGTAGCCTATTGTAAATGTCTGTTTTCTATATTTCTGTGCCTGTATATTAAGTTAATATGATTATTACTAGCTCCTGTTTTAGTTCTCCTTGATTACGTTCTATGTGTTTATAAGTCCTGAGTTCTCTACAAGTCTTAGATTGTTCACTCATCTTTTATTTTATATGACTTGTATTGAATTCTTTGATTTATTAAAACTAAGAAAAGCGTCTTACACACACCCACCGTGACACCTGGAGCAGAAAAATGTTTTCTTCTTCCCTGAGAACAAACTACTCAAATAAAGGCTTACAGCTGTAGGTTTAATCACAATTAGAGAGATGTTTGCATGAAATATCCCAGAAACATTCCCACATTTGCCCCGTGAGACACAGGCTTCAGTTTATCTTCAAATATACTATTTTCAGGAGACAACAACTTGCTCCATCAAACTGTGTTGTCATGTTGTTGTTGTTGTTTTATTAGAAGAGGCTTTCTTCTGGCAAGCCTTCCAAACATGCCATACTTGTCCCATATTTGTGTAACTGTTCTGTCATGAACTTAATTATGTAATATGTTAACTGAGTCTCCAGTGTCTCCAGTGATGTTTTTGGGTTGTCTGCCATTTCTCTGAGCGTCACACGGTCTGATCTTGGGGTGAATTTGATGGGACGTCCACTCCTGGGAGGATTGGGGTCTGTTTTGAATGTCTTCCACTAGTGAATTATCTTCATCGCTGTGGAATGACGGACTACAGACTACTGTAGACTACTGTAGACTACAGACTACTGTATCACTTCCGCGAAGTGCATTCAAATCGTTTAATGCACAGCTAGCCGTTGGATATGATGGACTACAGAGTTATAGCCCCGTCAGAATGTTGAATAGCCCCGGCATAAGATGACAAGATGTCCCGTTTTTGCCGGGACAGTCCAGTATTTCAGCTCTATTTTTAGTGACCCACGAGAACAGCCTAATCAAAGGCAACTAAGCTCGTGATAGAACAAATATAGCATCCAGTCCACAATTTGTTATCGATCAACTTACAATAGCCTACAGGCAAGCAGGCTATATATCCGTCTTATTCATTTTGTTAATAAAAGTTAGATGTTTAATATAGGCCTATGCGAATTTGCCATTATTATATTTTGATGTGTTTTATGAACCACAAACTTGCGATCGTTTTAAAGAAAGGGGAAATCCAAAGACCGTTTATGTATTTGTGTTACAATGTGGGTAAAACATATCTCCCTTATTTATATACTTAATAAAAGTTGAATATAAGTTAATATGTCATTGTTTTAATAAAAGTTTAATATAAGTGAATATGTCATTGTACTGTTGTATTAACCTTAATTATTATTATTGTTATTAATGATAATGAGCCAAAAGCATTATTTTTATTTATTTGATATAAAGCGGGTGTCTTACTCCTTCTGTTAATAAAAGTTTTATGTTTAATATAAGCTACTTTGTCATTTTAGTATTGCTGATGTTGTGTGTGGGATTTTTTTTTTCATTACGAGTAATACTGAATCAATCTTAACTAAGCATTAATATTGTTCCGATATTGTTATAAGATGTAAATATGAATGTGAGATTGGCTGCTGAGGTAAATAGATGCTCTCGGTCTTTCTCTGCTGTATCTTTGCAATGGCTGAAGAAATGGTCATTAGTTCTTGATTTGGGTACGGTACAGACGTGTTACAAGTACTAATATGATTAAAAAAGTAATGGCAACAAACGACTTCCCAAGTCAGTTTAAGTTTAAAAACTTTCACAATCAATTTGATTCGACTGAATGAATGTTTTACTGTTGCTTATTGTCTTAGGCTTATTTTTTCTATTAAATGTACTGAATATACAAATTAATACAATTATTTGTAATTCTTTTCTGTTAATATTTTTTTCATTTAGGCTATTTATTTTTAACACTGCACCCCCAGACCCCATGTTTTTTTGGGCCAGCACCCCTACTTTCCGTGGTATTGCTTCTGTTAAATGTGGTGTGTACCAAAGCTACATTTATAAAAAATAAAAAAACGAAAACATGTTTTATGAATATTAATTATTTTCTTAGCACCCCCCACATATTGGTCTAGCCTCCCTTTAGCCCCGGTTTAGAGAAACAATTCTGGTGCCGTGCCTAGATGAAGGCCCTCCTGTCACACAACAAAACCCTTTTATTCTCATAATTTGTTTACCTAAAATGTATTAAATAATTAACAGTATTAAAGAATCCCATTACATGATAGTTGCATCTTCTAATGGCGCAATAACTGTTCCCTTCCGAAGGGAACTTCTACGCTACGTCCTCTAGGGGACGCTATGGGAACGCCTCCAGCGTGACCGGTTACCTGAAGCATGATTAAAAACACCCAATGCACTTGACATTGGCAGGTGGACGCCTATGACGCAAGCTAACGAGCATCTGCGAGCATAAAAGGGCACCTGTGGAACACATCATCCTCTCTTTTTCCTTCAGGGACCTTGTTTCTGAAGTGTGAGTAGATATGTCTGTTGAGAAGCGCTTTAGGAGGTGTGTCGATCCGTGTCAGCGTTGTCTGACACTAGATGACACACCACGATCTATCGTTATGTGTTTGGGCGAAGAGCACGCGCTCTGTTCTCGAGGGAATGGGCGTTCATTGTGAGCATTTTTTCTGTGGGAAAGCTCCGCCTCGGTTGTCCCTTTTTCTCGAGAGAATTGGGGCGATCATCTGCCCCCGCCGCTCGGGTCCAGCCGCTGCTGAGGCAGTGAAGAGACTGAGTTCGCGGCGATCGGCGGCTGACGAGTGAACTGCGGGGAAGATGTATTGTCTGTTACATCTTCTGATCCAGCAGGAAGTGCTTTTCTGGCTCATGGTGTGCTGATGAAGGCGGAGAGGATATTTCTGAGCCTTCTCAGCTTGTCTGCCCCGCGATATAGAGCTGATGGAGGTTATGAAGCGTGCGCTTCTGCTAGGTAAACCTACAGTGGAAGCACGGAAAAGGGGGAGTGGCTTGATGAGCGATCTCTCTCTGGCATAACCTCCCAGCTCCCGTGAGCCTCCCATTCCTTCTCCAGATATTCATAGTAAGATCGTAAACCATATTCAGCCCGCATCCATCATGTTAGTTATGCTGACATCGAAGGGAGGCGCGAGCGCGGATATGCGTCGATGCCCCCTAGGGGCGCTGAAAAAAAAAAAAAAGTGTAGTTTTTAACCTGGATCGAGTGTTGCTAGGCTTCCTCTCACTTAAGAGAGTTCTTTTGCTGTAGCCTCCACTCTCCAGAGCTCCGCTTAGAACGCACTATTGGTGTACAGGCTCTATCAAGAGCCTGGCTAGCTTTCTTTAGCGCTGAGTGTAGTCAGGTCTCCTCTCACTTTAGAGAGTACTTATGCTGAGACCTCCACTCTTAAGAGCTCCTGAACCAGGTTAGACTGCCCTATTAGTACGTAGGCTCTATTTTAAGCCTCGCTAGCTGTCGCTAGCTGAGTGAATTCAGGTCTCCTCTCGCTTTAGAGAGTCGTTATGCTGAGACTTTCACTCATAAGGGTTCCCTACCTGGATCAGTGTTGCTAGGCCTCTCATTTAAGAGTCATTCTGCTGAAGCCTCCGCCTCCAGAGCTAGAACGCACTATTGGTGTGTAGGCTCTATTGTGAGCCTTGCTAGTTTTCTCTAGCACTGAGTGTAGTCAAGTCTCCTCTCACTTTGGAGAGTCGTTATGCTGAGACTTCCACTCGTAAGAGCTCCTCAACTAGGTTGAGTGTTGCTAGCTTCCTCGTTTAAGAGAGTCATTTCGCTGAAGCCTCCACTCTTCAGAGCTCCGTCTCTGGTGCCTCTGGCACCGAGTGTAGCCAGGTCTCCTCTCAAGTAGAGAGTTGTTATGCTGAGACCTCCACTCTTAGGAGTTCCTCTTCCTGGATTGAGTGCTAGGCTTCCTCTCGTTAAGAGAGTCATTCTACTGAAGCCTCTGCTCTCCAGAGCTCCGCTTAGGCAGCACCATTAGTATGTAGTCTCTATTATGAGCCTCGCTAGCTGTCCTTAGCGCTGAGTGTAGTCAGGTCCTCTCGCTTTAGAGAGTCGGTATGCTGAGACCTCCACTCGTAGAACCCCCAACTAGGGTTGAGTGTTAGGCTTCCTCTCGTTAGAGAGTCATCCTGCTGAGGCCTCCACTCTTCAGAGCTCCGTCTCTGGCAGTAATAGGAGAATGTGGGCTCTGTTTGAGCATCACTAACTGCCTCTGGCGTTGAGTGTAGCCAGGTCTCCTCTCGCTTTAGAGTCGTTATGCTGAGACCTCCACTCTTAAGAGCCCTCAACCAGGGTTGAGTGTTGTTAGGCTTCCTCTCAGTAGAGAGCCATTCTGCTGAAGCCTCCACTCTTCAGAGCTCCGTCTCTGGCAGTAAAGGAGGTAGGCTCTGAGGAGCCTCACTAACTGCTTCTGGCGTTGAGTGCAGTGGTGGTCAGTAACGAAGTACAACTACTTCGTTACTGTACTTAAGTACATTTTTCAAGTATCTGTACTTTACTGGAGTAGTTTTATTTTGAGTAACTTTTACTTTTACTTCACTACATTCCAAAGCATAAGATCGTACTTTTTACTTCACTACATTTCATAAAACATATCGTTACTCACGTGATACATCACGTGCTCCGAGACGCAGAAACGGTGTCTGATTCATGAACAAACTGATTCTTTTCAATGAGCCTGTTCAATCGGTTCGCAAATCGCAACAAACGCAGCTGTTCTCGAGTCGAAAACTCACTGATTCAAATGATCCGTTTAGAGCGAGTCTTCTTCAGTGAACTGAACTCACAAGTAAAGAACCGGGAGATCTCGTGAGCGCGCGCTACTGATGCTGTGAAAAGTAAGTTACTAATGTCGAATTTTAGGATTAATTATTGTAACTGAAAATAATATTTAGGTCAAAACTGTCAGTTGTTTGTGAACTAAATCTGCTGTAAAGGGTGATCTATTTAAGCCCACTGAAATGCTTGAATGCAGACAGATCATCATCAGTGTCTCTAACGTTATGTTTTAGGTCAAAAAACAAAACATTAAAATAACACCGATTAAATAAAATAACTCATGCACGTTCATATTCCCCGCTGCTGTAACGTTAGCAGTTTTATTAAAATGCTATACATTTAGACCTATGTGACGTCTGTTTTATATTGTTTATCAACAGTATACATTTTATATTGTTTAGATCAACTAGCGAGTGGACAGATATGAATGTTTATTCATAACCATACTGAAAATAAGTAAATATTGTTAGCTGATGCTAACTGTCTAGCTAACAAGCTTGCTGGTGCTAAGTTGAGGAAATGTTTTGATATAAAGTCCAAATATCTTTATTCATGCACCTAGATAGATTTCATTTGAGGAAAAAGAAAGGATGTGATGTTCAGAACATAGTAACTACAGTAATTATCAGAGTGGGAAGTGATGCCCTCTGGGGGCATTTGGCCAGGGTGTTTTACACCACAGACAAGGTTTGAGAAGAAAAAAATCATTATGAAAATATAATTAGATTTTCCTTAAAATGTTCTTCCTAATTTCAGGCCTAATTCTCATGTCTATATAACTGACGTTCTGCAAAACAACAAGTTCTAAAACACTTTTTTCTTACTGGTGAAAATTAGATGGTGAAATCTGTTTTCTCTCAGGTACATGGCAGTGTAAGCTTCACAGCGAACATTACTACATCACTCTCATCAACGTAGTCCATATCAACAAAATGTATATCTTGACTCTATAGTGGTTATTTTGGGAAAAACCCAGGTATTTTGGGCAGTAGGATTATAAAAATATGTACTAATATAAAATTAAATAAATAGTCTATATAAAATTGCAAAATAAATCTGTCTATCAGTACTTTTTTACTTAAGTACATAAAAAATTGAGTACTTTTGTACTTTCACTCGAGTAAAATTGAAAAAGCAGTACTTTTACTTTTACTGGAGTAATATTTTATTATACGTATCTGTACTTTTACTCAAGTACTTGATCTGTGTACTTTGCCCACCACTGCTGAATGCCTTCGGCAGAATTCAAATGAGCCATTTTAATCTAGATTAATCTAGATTAATTCCAAAATTAATCTAGATTAATCTAGATTAAAAATTAATCTATGCCCACCTCTAATATATATATATATATATATATATATATATATATTCAAGAAGAAAAGAAGCTTAAGGTCAAAGTATTTATTGAATTAATTTTAATTTATTTAATAAAACATAAATATCTCAGTAATAGAAGAATAAGAGAGAAAGGCAGAGAATAAGTTAATAAATAATAATTATCAAACATAGTGACACTGTAAAGCTGCTTTGAAACTATTTATATTGTTAAAAGCACTATATAAATAAAGATGACTTGACTTGATTACAATACTGGTATCTTTATTATTGAAACTTTAGAATTTGCAAATTCACAAAGCAAAAATTGTGTGTGAATATCACTCCAGTTAAGCTCTAAATCTTCTCTTCAAACAAATGAGGACAGCCTTTAGGAGAGATGGTGGAGGGTGGGGGTCACAGAGACAAAGGTGAGATTAATTTGACTGTTGAATCACAGGAAATACATGATAGTTATACAATAATACTGGTATCTTTAATATAGAACAATGTGGATAGATCTGCATGTACTATATACTTAGTGAAAGGAAGCATGGCCATCTAAAATCACTATAACAATGAACACTTAACCACACAAGTGAGGACATCCTGAAAGAGGTAGAGGGGGAATAATGAGTCATATGATCACAATACCTTCAGTGTAAAAATTTCAGTGTAAAGATCATTATGAATAATTTTTAAACAATACAAATTATTTAATCTCACCTTGCTATAACAAAAGTTTTTTCATCATCTCACTCTTCTCTGCTACTCTGTCAATTATAGTGTCAGTGTCCAAATCCACAAGAATGTCCTTTTCGATGGCCATCAACATGAAGCCTTCTAAATGACTGGAAGACAGACAACTCCTGAGCTTGCTCTTTATGTATTTCAACATTGAAAATGATCGTTCGCAGGCCACCTGGGTTATTGAGAGTGTCAGTAAGAACTTATATGCAAGTCCAAGCAGGTGATATGCATCTGTGAGCATGTTGCATCTTTGGAGAATCTGAAAACAGCACATTGGACAGTCTTTGCAGGACTCACAGCTTTTTGTTTTTAATATCCATGTCCTCTTCCTTGCCATCAGGTCCTTCCTCCACTGTCCTGATTGTATACTCCTCCAATGGAGATTGTTTCAGCTTGTCCCACTGGCCTGCTAAGCTTTTCAGCTCTGACTTCAGGTTGTCAGTTGTTGCCCTGCTATCAAATTTAACCAGGCACTTGCTCAGATCTTCAAGTGCAGATTCAGGTAGAGCACTGTTTCGGATCAGAGGGAAGTTTTTAGGATCCAGAAAGGACAAATCTGCATAAAGTGTGCCATGGGTCAGAAATCGTCTGTGGATGGCCTCAATAGCTGTATCAAGGATTTCATTATGAACCTTCACCTCATAGGCTTTCTCTGCATCATTCGTGGTCTCATCATGAGCCATCTCTCCTGGCATGGTTTTTTTCTTCTTCATTCTTTTCTGTGGAAGTACAGTCTCAATTTCGATGTCTGTCTCCTCATCCAGCTCCTCAATTTTTTCATTTGCCCATTTCACAAAGTTGTCAGCAGCATCCTTGACAGCCTGGAAGTCTCTTGATATCTGTTTAAGGGCATCATGTGTTGACCATCATGACATGACCATCCTATGGGCTGAAAGGATGTCCACTCCTCCCGTCTGCAGGTACTGTACTGGACCTGTATGCTCAAACATGCGGAGAAACAACTGAGCTGTCAGAATGGACTCATACCTGAGTAGGCCCTCTTTGTACCCTCTGGCTTTGGTGCGTACATTTGCTTTCACTGACTTCTGTTCTTGTATGGCTCCAAGTGTGGACACCACATCAATGTACAGACAGTCTTGAGGCTTTCCAAATGACCCAAATATTTTTTTTAGGGCATCATGCTTCGCCCACCATCTTGTCTCTCCAATCGGAGCAATGCGTCTGTGTCTCTTGTCATGACTCTTTTTCTCCCACAAGTTCACTCTCTGGTATGAATCTTTGATAAACACTGCTGTGTCATTAAGCAAATCAAAAAGTGATCCAGTCTCAATCACTATTTTAGTGGTGTCAGACAACACCAGATTGAGGACATGTGCATAGCACCATACATGAATGTGTTTGGGGGATTGTGAGGCCAGCAGTGCAGAGAAGCCTCTGTACTGCCCCTGCATGTTTGAAGCCCCGTCTGTGGAATTTCCAATGCACATGCTTATATCCAGGTTCAAATGCTCAAGGACCTCTGTCAGCAAATTCACAAAAGACTGTCCAGTGGATGCATGGCAACGGACCACGGCAACAAGTCTCTCATTAACAACATCAGTCACATACCTCAAAATGACTGAGCATTGGTCTTGTCCTGTTATGTCCTGGGTTGTATCCAGCTGGACAGAAAACATCCCAGCTTTCTTGATGTCAGTGGAGATATTTTCCTGAATTAAGTTGCAGATGGTATCAATCACAGAGTTGACGGTAGTTTTTGACAGTAAAGTAACGAGGGAACCTCTGCCTCTTGATCCTGATGATGCATGCAATGTTTTGCTTTTCTCAATAACATTGCTGAGATGCTCTTTCAAGCAGACATCATACTTTCCCAATAAAATGATCATCTCCAAAATTTTCCATGGTCAATGCTATTGATGTCCAATGTATATGCAGCCTCATTCTCTTCCTGTCTGTAGCTTAGACCTCTCTTCCCTATTACTTTCACAACCTCCACTACTCTTTCCAAAACTTGACGCCTCCTTTTTACTTGATCTCTGTGCGCTGTCAGTTGTCTGGCCCCTAATAGGTTGCTAATGTCAGCTTTTGAGCATTTAAAAAAATAGGCTTCAGCACAAGTTCTGTGTGCCATGCTTTTTTCATGCTCTTCGACTCTCTGGTGAACATGTCTCCAGTCTGACATTCCAGTCACAAAAGTGCTGGAGTCAGTTACCTTGCTGAATGCCAGGCATACAAAACAAAACAAAGCATGACGTTTGCTACAATATGTCAGCCACTTTCTGAGTATGCCATCTCTACTTGTGAATACCTTCTTCACTACAGGGTTGTTCACATCTTGTCTGGGGTGATGATTTAAAAATGCCTGAATCATGGCCAAGTCGGGACGAACAAAGTAATCATGTACACCCTGATCTTCCTCTCTCTCCTCCTCTTCTACAACCTTGCTTAACAAGATAGAGAGAGATGAATAATTGAGTTATTTACTTGATACCTAAAATCTGTACAATTTAAACAACACCATACTAGTAATGACCAGAGCTGTTTATTCAATATTTATAGCTTGGAGCTGTTCTAATTTATTTTATTTTTTTATTTGATAGCCTATTAAATGGTGAATTCAAATATTTAAATGTTGATGATTAATATTATCTTAATGTTTACACAGTTAAAATCGTCCTTTTGTTTAATAATAAATGAGAAATTAGGTGTTTATATGTATGTGACATATGGCAATTAGGCCAATGCTGTACATGTTTGGGGATTTGACCTGCAGTCTTCATTTAAGAGTAATGGATAGTGGGTTCTAGCCAAACAAGTGAAACATTTTACCAGAGCAGTCTGCAGAGGTGGTGTACAGGTATATTGTGTAGCCACGCATCATTTCAGGGGAACTGAAATGTTGAGTCAAGTGTTATACCAGTTTTGTTTTTCTGACTTTTGTCTAATTACTTTTATTACATCTATTTTATCTTAACTTTTTTTCTTTATGTACTAAAACACCTTTGCATTAAGTCATTTTAGATTTCATGTAAATATTTTAATTGTAGAAGACAGAATAATATTTTATAGTTCATATAACGTAATAAAGGCTATGCATGTCAATTACTGCAATATTCAAGTACTTTATTGTTATGACAATAACCACATGGTTTAAAACACACAAACCATATATTGACCCAATCATTTGTTTGTTTTCACATTTCACCAGCCACTCATGACGCTTTCTGCTAGAGCCAGAGCTATCAAGGGTTTCTATGAATTAGTTTTAAACTTTCAGTGAAAGAACGCATTGGCCCATGGAAAACTTCATGAACACACTTGACTGCCAAAAGGCACGGGGGACGAATTTGTGTTTTATTAAAAAGTGTTTATGTATTCTACACTCATGGCGCGCGATGTGCGGCACGCCCACACATTAGGACAGGTTAGATGCCTCCGTTTCTCCTGCTTGCGAGTCCCTGTTAGCAAGCTCCTTACCGATTCAAGTTCAACCACTCTCCTCCCCTCCTCCTGTTTGTCCCTTTGACCCGCATCACTCACAGAGCAAGTCTGTTGTTGATAATGCTGCTGTGAAAGGTTCGGAACTGCCGAAGAGGAAGAGGCTACTGCTGCAGCAGCCCCTACAGAGAACATGTCGGTAATCTTCGCACATTTCGCGGCATCCGCCTCCAAACTTTTGAGCTTCTTTTCCCTGAGCTTTTCAGCACCACCTTTTCTCTTTGGTCTATCCATTTTGAGAAACCGAGAGGAAAGGGGAGGAGAGGTGAAGCGATATTAACAAAGTAGGCGGAGCAAGAAACCATATCGCTCCGTCTGGCGCATTGTGATGGGCCGGTCCTTGGCAGAAAATATAAAATAAAAAATAACACGTACCGCCCCGATAGTGCGTCGGCCCACCGGGAAAATGCCCGGTATGCAAGATTACCAGTCCAGCCCTGCACGTCATAAACACATCAATGTCAAGAGCACAACAAAAGGAGACACTGGTCTCTTTGATGGTGATTTCAAACAAGACAATATAGCATCTAAACCTCTGTTAATTCTCAATACGAACTTGACACAAGTTCGTATTGAGACAAAGTCCATCTGATGCTGTTTGTGGAGTTGTTTAATCAGATCTTAAAGGATTTAAAGTCTTTTATTTCAGTTGAGTTCATCTTCGGCTGTGGCTGAAGTCAGTTGTAGTTCTTTGAGTTCATCTTCGGCTGTGACTGAAGTCAGTTGTAGTTCTTGTGTTTCTCTTTTCTTCGGTAATAACAGCATCTGTTCATCATTAATGATCAATCATCTCATAATTATCTTCTTAACTCCAACACTGCTTCAATGCTACTTTAACACTCTCTAGTGTGGAAACACATGAACACTGAGCAGTGTGTGGACTTTACTGTGAATTATTACCTAAATCTCACGGGTTTCATTCACATATGACTGATGCATATTGATTTGTATGAGTATCATTGCCTCTTTCAGACATCAGTGTGTATTTTACATAGGCCTACATGTTTTGTTTTGCTACTATGTGTATTTAAATGTCTGAAAACGACACACACGTTATGTGATTGAAAAGCTGTACATGGACATGTAGTATTTTCCATCTAATACCAGACGTGTGTTTCTGTTTCTGCATCTCATGTAGTCTGCTTTAGAGACTGTACCATAGCAGACTGTCAGCTAAACTCACTTACACCTCTTCATTTACAATAACATCGCCATTTGAAATAAACTTACCTTCTGTTAATGAAATTACTCTGACATAATTAAGACAAATGACACAATATATTACATATACATTAATGTTGACTAAAAATATTTCATATCGGAGGATGCTATGTGTTTGCAGCCTCACATATTCACTGTAAAGCATGCTATTATTATTATTTATTTATCTGTTTTCAGCCTTTACGTAAGCTGCTGTTGTTTTTGTCATCACCGATGACTAAATTAATTCTAATTAGAAAGACCAGAGACACTGTCCCGATATTAATGCTCACATCAGAGAGATGAATCCTAAAAGTGCTGATCTTCTCAGCTGGTGAAACATCTGTGTGTTGCATCACTCAATAATAAAACATGACATTCTGTCGTTTTGTCTCATATTCATCGTTTAATCATATTTACATATGTCTTGACTCCACAGCAAACAGAGCAATACTTATGGAGGGCACTGTATATATATATATATTCATAATCATATATAGCTTCCTCTTCACTGCATGTTTTCTGATCGCACGGGTGGGGAACGAGTTAAATGTATAATTTAAAATGTAGGCCTACAGTTTGCCTATAGCAGGACTGAAGACCACATATGTGTTTTGTACAGTGAGTGGATTAAACAAAGTGAGTCTAAACGTTTGAGTGAGATAATTTTGTTGAAGTTGTTCCTCTTCCTCTGTGTCAAGCTTTGCTCCATCGGCGTAGCACCGCTTCAAGTCGAACACACCTGATGTATGCGTATTTCTCAATGCTTAGACCTTTCTAGATCCCACCTTCTCACACGCCATGATTGTGCATGTTATTGGTCAAACTCATTTTCAATCATTACCTTCAGCAATTATGAAAACAACGCCAAGACCTGGATATTTCAGGCAATATAGCAATCTTGGCAAGGAAAATAAGACGTATGGTCACCCGATAGGTCAGGGGTGTCAGACTCAGTTCCTGGAGGACAGAGTTTAGATTCAACCCTAATTAAACACACCTGATCCAGATAATCCACTCCTTCAGGCTTATTTAAAGACTACAGGGTTTAAACTGTGCAGAGCCCTCCAGGAGCTGAGTTTGACACCTGTGCCCTTGATAAACCTCACTTGCCTGATCTCAAGAGGTGCACTAGTGACCGACACTAGAGGCTGAATAAATGTGCTATTTGCTTTATCAAGCATCACTGCTATTGATTATATTAAGGTTATTAATATAATAATGATCACCCTCAAAGAAAAATAATACATAATTTCAAAGCATTGTTAAACCATTAAGACATAGACCATGGTAATCATATTTCTCTACAAGATATGTACAAATTACTTTTATACTGTATAGCCATAATTTAATGATGTCTTCTTCAAAGAACGCTATAAGATAAATAACTTTTGTCATTTTTTTAAGACAGTAATGTCTGATATCACATTACCACGGTTTTACTGTAATTATAATCACTATAATAAGTGTTACTTTCTGAAAGAGTGGAAGATAAAATATTAAAAGTGGTATTAACACTGTACTGCTGGAGCGGCATCTAGTGTTAAAGGAGAGCGTCTAATCCATCAGAAAGTAAAGGACAGAGTTTGGTGGTTGTGCTGGAAATACAAGCAGGCAGATGAACTCTCACAAATATAACTAATACAGCGTTTGACCTCTTGATAAGCAATATTCATACAGAAAAATAAGTTATTTGCTTTGTCATCAATACTACTGCTTTCACTACGGTTAATAATAATGTTCAAACAATAAATAATAATACATTACAACATCTTACTGTTATTCCTATTAGTGATCTGGAGTCCAAACTAGGAATTCAACATTCAAAGAATCCAGCTATTACGTGTGAATAACTCTTTCATGCTGTTTATCAAATAAACATACACAAATCATTAACGGTTTTATTTATTTTTTAGAAAGACAGCAGCATTTGTATAGGCTGAGACTTTTTTTACAGCTTTAAAGCACATTTTTTACATTGATGCAAAGTTAAGGAAAGGCACATATTTCTCTTTTAACATAAAACAAAATCTCTTTATATACACAACTAAAAACACTGAAACATTTGTGTTGGTGAAACTAAAACATTCATGTGCAGTTCTTACAAGTTTATGAAATGATAACAGGCTTTTGTGAGGACTTTGGCATATGATAGTATTTTATCTCTGACATGTTAAAAAATTACATCGAAGTCCCTAAATCCTATGGAGCCGGTTTACATATTTACAATGAGTATAAAACAAAAGACAAATTCACAACAGAACAAAAAATGTTGCCAAACATAGAGGCATATCATCTTTATCACACAGTGATAATTATTCAAACACAATTTATAGAATTAACTAGCATTTAAAGATAATACTAATAATATACACAAACAATTCATGAACAGAACTGAGACAGATGGGAAATAAAAACATCCTCACATGAAATTTAAGACTATCTAAACAGCACCTAATGAAATAGGTAATTAAAACAGTTTACAAATAATAAAATTAAAGTGCAAATAAAAACGTCCCAGGTTACGTATGTAACCGTGGTTCCCCGAGGGAACGAGATGCTGCATCGAGACGCTACGGGGGAACACCATCAGCGATGTCCAGCTCTGAATCATATGTGTAATCAGTCAAAATTGACGGCCAGACGTCAGGTGCGGGTGATGTCACGACCAGGATGCTTAAAAGCCCGTGATGTGCAGCCGGCGCCAGCTTCCAGGAATGAAGCATAGCTCTAGTAGGGATGCCGGACGTATGGCCCTGCGACGCAGCGTCGCCTCGCCTCGGGGAACCACGGTTACATACGTAACCTGGGACGTTCCCCTCCGGGAACATCGAGCTGCGTCGAGACGCTTTGGGGAACGAGATGTCCACGCCGCCAGAATTGCAAATCCCTGCTCAGTGTGTGGAATGCACAGCTACAGCAAGAGAACAGAAGAGCCAGGAGTGGCTCGCAGATCTAGGTCATAGAATCTGACGAAGGTTAGGGCGTAGACCACCCAGCAGCGTCACAAATGTCCTGAATAGGAACACCTGCGAGAAAGGCCTTGGAGGCCGCCATACCTCTGGTTGAATGAGCCTTGACCCCCAAAGGTGAGGGGAGATCAGAGGACTCATAGGCAGCTATGATGGCATCCACTATCCACCGACTAAGGGTCTGCTTAGCAGCTGGACGACCCTTTTTTAGGAGGACCGTAGCATACCAGCAGTTGGTCCGTCTTTCTCCACAGGGCAGCCGTGTGCATCCAGTGCTCGCACTGGATGCATACAATTGAGCTTTCCCTGAAGGGAGGAGGACAAAAAGCCTGGAGTATGACAGGCCGTGATACCGAGGAGGGGACCTTAGGAACGTAACCCACACGAGGGTACAAAAATGTTTAGCCAGACCGGGCGCAAAGTCTTTAAAGGAAGGGGCCACCGAGAGGGCCTGCAGATCCCCAACTCTCTTCAGAGAAGATATGGCTAAGAGTAGCACCGTCTTCAAGGTAAGGAGACGCTCTGATACCTCCTCGATGGGTTCAAACGGAGGTTTGCAGAGAGCCTCTAGCACCACAGCGAGATCCCAAGGAGGGACCCGGGACCGCATCAGGCTTGAGCCTCATCACACCGCGGAGGAAACGTAATCAGGGGTCTTTGCCCACTGACTGCAGGGCTCTCTTTTTGCACTCTCAACATTTCCGTCCAAACAACGAGACCCATGATGGGGTTTTTCGTAACCTCCGGTCAATCTGCGGCCCCAGTATAAATCTATTTTTATTTTTATTTAATTTTTCACCAGACACGGCCGAGCTCCGGGTTTCGTCATGACTGCTGCTCTCTCCTCAACCAGCCACACGCTCTCCTCCGTCGGCCGGAGGTTGCAGCAGCAGGCCTTCAACGAGCCTGGGCCACGCCCCAGTTTTCACCGCAGCAAAGCTTCACTCGCTTCCGCGCTTGGCTCCTCAGCCTTCACCGCGGCTCTCCCAGCTGCAGCGCAAGTATGCAGCCGGGCCTCTAGCTTCTAGTTTCAGATGCTAGCGAGGGCCTCCGTTAACACGCAACCACCAATGTTGCCAATTCTCAGGGGAATCTCCAAAGACAGGTATTTGTTGATAAAAGTTGTTAAAAGACCTCGCGAAGACATTGGATGTTAACGCCACTATGTAACCATGACACCATGCCCAGAATATACACGGACGTACTTAAACCTCCGTATTTTACCAGCATTTAATTGGCATAGCATTCCTTAGACAGATAAACTGGATGAGATAAATGTGTTTTCGAATACACTCTTGATCACCGGACCAACAGTAAAATGAGCGTGCACAAGGTATTCTCATTCAACCTGTGCAATTTTAATGTGTTGTTTTGTCCTAAATCATAGAGACACTGACCTTGATATGCATATGCATTTCAGAGGGCTAAATATAGCCCTTCACAACAGATTTAGTTCCCAAACAACTGTCAGTTTTGACCCAAATATGAATTTCAGTCATGTAATTAATCAATTTCGACAGTAATAAATTATCTTGCAGCATCAGTTGCGCGCGTATCCCCAAGATCTCCCGGTTCTCTCTTGTGCATTTAATTTCACGGAAACATCACTCTAAACAGATCATTTGAATCAGTGAATTGTCGACTAGAGAACAGCTGCTATCGGATCATTCCAACTTGCGAAGGAAGCGTTGGAGCAATTTGAGAACCAATTTTACAGGTTCATTAAAAATAATTAGCTTGTTCATGAATCAGACACTGCGCCTGCGTCCCAGAGCACATTATATACATTATAAAGAGTAACGGTATGTTTCACGATACGTAGCCAAGTAAAAAATGCAATCTTTGGAACGCAGTAAAGTTACTAAATAACGACTCCAGAAACTACAGGTATTAGTAAATGTACTAAGTATGGTAGCGAAGTAAGCTACTTCGTTACTGACCACCAGCGGCCCTGCTAAACGTCACAACCATTTTCCCATGGCCTATACAGCTACAGCCGCAGGCGCAAGCTCGAAGCTGCCTCCGCTTGCAACACAGCCCCACACATCTCAGTCTTTTTCCTTCCGCTATGCATAACCCTCTCTCTTTTTCTTTTACAGTGGCCTCCAGCTCCCGTAGCAGACACTAGCGTGAGGCTACCTCCATTAGCAGAGCAGGCTACGATAGCTCTTCAGGACCCCCTTCCTGTGGCCTACAGCTACGGCAGTCAAAGCAAGCGCGACGCTGCCTTCGCTCACAACACAGACCCACACATCTCTTTTTCGTACTGCTTTCTCTCTTGCGCTTCTTTCAATGTCCCACTTCAAGATCCAGAGGCCGTCGTTCAGTGTGATACTGCCTCCACTCTCTACTTTATTTAACATCACCATATTCTCTTTTACAGCAACATCACTGCTCTTCCCACCAAATGCTGTTGCCTCGGTGTTACCGCAGGGCATACATCATCCGAGCACCTATCCGGCAGGTGCAGACATAGATTCCTACCCCTCATCCAAGGCCGTCACCAAGGACTAATTGGGTAACGGATGTATTGCAGGCCATTATAATCGTTAAAATATAAAGAGAGAAACATAAATAATAATAATAATAATAATAAATAAATGCTTTCAGTATTTAAGATTATCCGAACGCTTTCCATCCAAGAATCGTGAGTGATTTTTTTCATCATCTTTACCGTCATTTTTACCATGACATCATAGACAGTGAGAGATCTATTAAGCCGCATCTACGCACGGATTTCTGTTGAAATGGAAGTTACGGGGTTTATCACGTCCGTATTTAAGAGGCGTAACTGCCCGTGTTTACATTCATTTTGCGTCATAAATCCATTGGGAGAGGCAAGAATATTAAGCCCCTTACACGGAGTCGTGCACAGTCGCATGCGCAAGCAGTCTACACAATCAAGTGCGCATCAGGGTTTAGGATAAGAGCAGCCTTCCGTGGTGAGGTTCACATCTTACATTTATGAATCCACCGCATTCCAAACCACAGGCATAATGACTCCATGAGCATTTGTAAGAAAAACACAGACTGGCGAGACCGCACACTTCAAGTGTACATCAAACAAGCAGCGTGTCTCTCTCCTGCGCAATGAAGCCAGCGAATCTCCTTGTAACTTGCTCCAACCTTTCCAAACCTTATGAAATATTATTTTACAGAAGGTTCAAGTGGCGCATGCACGTGAGGAATCCATCCTCCAGGCTGTCTCCCCCAGAACACTCCAAACATACGTGACAGCATGGAAATGCTTCAAGTCGTTCCATCTCTCTCATAATATTCCGTTCCCTGAATTTTCTCTACTCTCAATAACCTCTTTTATCTCTTTTCTCAACAGCATTAAATGCCTCCAAGTCAGCTCCATCAAAGGTTACATAAGCGGTATCCAATTCTTCCACAAGCTGTTGTACGGCGCCCCGTCACCCAATATTAGCAATTCGCAAACTGCCTTGTTGATAAGAGGAATTCAGCGGACCCGACCTACTCGTCCTGACTCCAGGCTACCCATTACCTTAGACATCCTCACCAAGTGCATCCACACCCTCCGCACAGGTTACCAGACCCCCAGTACAGCCCGTACACTCGACACCATGTTCATTTTAGCCTTTTTTGGTTTTCTGAGATGCTCCGAGCTAGCCATCTCCTCCAAATTTGACCCAGCCACTAACACCACCATCTCGGACCTAACTATCCTCGATAGCGAAACCATCTCCTTTTTGATCAAACAAAGTAAGACAGACCAAGTCAAGAAAGGTCACTTCGTTTACATTTTTAATCTTCATTCGCCTCTCCAATCTTACCAAGCCGTTCGCGAGTATCTCCGTCTCAGAATTTTCCAAGCTAGATCCCCCCTCGAACCCTTATTTTTAGACCATGCCGGGAAACCAGCCAGTCGCACCTGGTTCCAAAAACATCTCAAAGCTGTCCTGCTATCAGCAGGCATATCAGCAAGAATTTTTTCCAGCCACTCTTTTCGCATCGGGGCAGCAACGTCAGCGGCCCAAAAAGGCCTCACTAAACACCAGATCCAAACCCTAGGGCGATGGTCTTCAGAAGCTTTCCAAAGCTACATCAGAACGGACCAGTCTCACATTAAATCAGACCACCAAACTCTAGTTTCATAAAAATCGGTGCGAGCTTTCCTGGCTTTTACTTCCTTCAAATCACACGCTTGGCGAGGTCCCTGCTGACACCACGGACCATCACTTACGACCAGAGCCTCCCAGCAAAAAACTTGCCTTTTCCACCCTGCGGCCGGAGAGTCTCACCCATCCAGGCTGCGAGCTGCCATCTCCAGTCAGGTCACGGCGAGTGCCTCCCGGCCACCCAACTTTACCTTTCCGTCTTTACCTGTCCGACAGTGAGTCTTGATCTCCCATCGGACTCCCATCGGACGCCGGCGAGAGCCTCCCGGCCAGACAACCTTACCTTTTCCACCCCACGGCCGGCGAGACTTACCCATCCAGACCGCGAGTATTTTCCTCCTGTCGGATGTCGGCGAGAGCCTCCCGGCCACACAGCTTTCATTGTTATGTCTTTACCTGTCCAACGCAGCGAGTCTTGATCTCCGGTTGGACGCCGGCGAGGTGCTCCCGGCCAGACAATCTTACTACTCTGTCTTTACCTGTCCAACGCAGCGAGTCTTAATCTCCGGTTGGACGCCGGCGAGGTGCTCCCGGCCAGACAATCTTACTTTCTTCTGTCTTTACCTGTCCAACGCAGCGAGTCTTGATCTCCGGTTGGACGCCGGCGTGCTCCGGCCAGACAATCTTACTTTCTCTGTCTTTACCTGTCCAACACAGCAAGTCCTGGTATCTCGTTGGGCCTTGAGGTGCTCGGCCAGACAACCTTACTTTTCCTGTCTTTACCTGTCCAACAAAGCAAGTCCTGGTATCTCGTTGGACGCCGGCGAGGTGCTCCCGGCCAGACAAATCTTACTTTTCCTGTCTTTACCTGTCCAACACAGCAAGTCTTAATCTCCTGTTGGACGCCGGCGAGGTGCTCCCGGCCAGACAAACGCTCTTCCGTCTGCTCGCACCAAAAATATCGAACCCCGTCGAACGCGACATACCCGGCCGTTTTGGCAAGCTTAGCCTTCAGTCCACCACCGGCGAGGCTCCACCACCCAGCTCACAAGTATCAATCTCACCTCAGATGCCGCAAGAGCCTCCCGGCTGGACAACCTCACCTTTTCCTCCTGCGTCAGCGAAGCTAACCCATCAAACAGGTGGGCACGCCCACCAGTTGGATGTCGGCTAAGCATCCCGACCAAACTTTACCTTTCCGTCTTCACCTGTCCGAAGCAGTGAGTCTTGATCTCCCATCGGACGCCGGCGAGTGCTCGGCCAGACAACCTTGCCTTTTCTAGTCCGCTGGCGGCACCCGTCCAACACAGCGGGTATTGTGCCCCGTTGGGCGTCGGCGAAACCTCACGCGAGGCGACTTACCGCTTCCCACTTGGCGAGATTAACCCGTTAAACTCAGTGTCTCAGTCACCCATCTATTTTTTGAACTGTCTCTGCTATCCTCAAACCTTTTCCCCGCCTGGCGAGGCTTACCCGTCCGATGTCCTAAGTCTTACAATCTCCCATCGGATGCTGCCAGAGCCCCAGTTCCGGGTTTCTCTTCTCCCTACTCGCCGAGGAGACTATCCGTCTGGCAGCGTAGCCTTGGTCTCATGTCAAGGCGTCGACGCGGTCTCCCGGTGGGCTCCTATGCTTGCCGTCCGCATGCGACGCTCATCCATTCGATGCCGTGAGTCTCGATCTCCCGTCGGATGTTGCAAGAGCCTCCTTGTCAGGCGTCCCAAACCCTTTTTATCTGCCTAGCCGATAGAACCCATCCGTCCGTCGGGGGAGGGGGGGTATTATCGGAGGCTTCATGGGTCCTCTCGGCCAGATATCGCCCTCTGTCCTCTGATTAGCAGGGGCTGATGGCCAGTAGGGCCGGTACGCCGACTCCGTGAACTATCCCACTGCAGGCAACTCGGGTCCTCCTGGCCAGGGCTCCAACCACGCTGCTCCTCCATCGGCGGGCAGGGCTCACCCGTCCCAATGCGGTGAGCCATCGCTGGGCCTCGGTGAGCCCGCCCGACCGGTCGCCCCAAAACCACAAAGTTTACTCCGGCGGTCGGTGGGGCCCACTCATGCATGCCAAACCGCTCCCTCAGAGCACGTAGACCCCCCGGCCTGCCACAAGTTACTCCTGGGAACTAGCTCCGCCAGATCTCAAAGCGTATTTGGGGGTAATCTTAGTCTGGCGGCTGTCCTACAGTATATTGTTTTGGGGTTCACTGGGTTCGGGCCATTCCCGGCTAGGAGCCCTCCCCAGGACAACACGCCTACAACGTGTTACCATACCGCCAAATACGCATTACGTTTATCGTGCTAGTAGATGTAAGTGTGAAATCGTGAAATGAAGTTTAGACACGTGGTTTTAAACTAAGTTCGGGAGGAGCACGTCAGATACTCAGGCTAATTAGCACAGGTGGTACACAATCTAGGTAATCAATCCTGGGACATAAATACAGCTGTCTTACCTCCATCTAGTTGACGGTTAAACAGCATCCCTCCACCACCCTTCTCCACCAATATCACTAGAATTCTAATCACACGGGGGTTCACTGGGTTCGGGCCATTCCCGGCTAGGAGCCCTCCCCCAGGACAGCACGCCTACAACGTATTACCATACACGCCAAATACGCATTACGTTATCGTGCTAGTAGATGTAAGTGTGAAATCGTGAAATAGGCAATATTGACTAGTAAACGACTAACTAACAATCTGGTCAACATAAAGTTCTTTATTTGAAGCACAATTCTACAAGAAAGGTAACTTACTGAAAAGTGTTGGTGCTTAAAGTGCTTCACTGAGCAGAGATTAAACTTAAAACATCTCAAGATAAATAAAATCTAAATTAAGTGTTTTAAGGGCGTCAAACTGAACATCTCATGGCTCAATGTATTATGGACTATCCTCCATTGCAGTCACATGCCCCTCGGATGGCCAACTCCTGTAGTTTAGCTTTCTTGATCTTTGTCCTTGGCTAAACCAGCTGGCCACACTCTCTCTAGCATCAACATCTTCCAGACTTGGCCCTTCTACACTGAGTCTTATCAGATCTTCCACTGTGTCTGAACGAAGGGATGCTCTAGTGCAGTGCTTCTCAACCCCCCCTTAAACCCATAAAACAATCCTGCGCCCCATCCCACCACAGACTACTAAATAATTGCACTAAACATAATGAAAAAAATAAGTATTTACAGTTTTTATAACCAATTCTTACTATGCAAAAAAGTATACTTAGGCCTTTAGTGTTATGTTAGAAGCATTTTTATACTCATACCTTTTCTTGATTTAATATTTTGATTTTTTAGCTTTATTTTCATTTAAATGTTTAGTTTTGAAATGTTGTATGCATTTGTCATGTTTATTTCATGTCTTTATCTTCTTAAATGTGTGTATATATTATGTATAGTTTTAACTTTTAATTTTAGTTACTTCTTATTTGTAAGCCGCTTTGGATAAAAGCGTCTGCTAAATGACAAAGTAAAGTAAAGAAAAAAATAACTGTTCTGTTCTGTCTAATCTCTCTGTGCTCATACTGTATTTTAATGCAGCCAAATTCTCAATAAAACTGTTTTACTTTTATATATTTGACTGTTTATGTTGTCAGTCAACAGGATAAATATGAAATAATGACTGAAACACGTCCCTTTAAGAATTCATAACCAGCTCTCCCTTCCAAGAAGCTAGTCTGCACAAAAATACTAATTTATAATTGTATTGAGCCGTTGTCTGATGAAATCAAATAATACACAATATAAGACAAGAAAATTCCTGTGCTGTGATTTCTTCTATATTTGCATGTACATTTAGAGAAGCAATAATATCTGTTTTAACTGAACGGGCTTCTCTCAGATGCTCGCTGAACAGAGCAGATGCAGAGAAAGCGCGCTGATCTCGCGCCGTTGCTGCGATCACAGAGACACTCTGAGAGACTCGATTTGTCACTGGTTGCTTTTTTTGGAAAACAAAAAGTTGCTATGGGGGTCTACAAAGGCGCTAAATGTCGCTAAGTTGGCAACACTGCACGCATTTCTACTACTCACCTCTTTCTCTCTGTCTGACTGCAGCAGCACACGTGACGCATTTGTCAACGCACGCACACACACATACAGGAATATCTGGACCACGGCCAATCAGAGGGGGGGGGGTCCGCCCTTCACTATCTCTGATTGGTTTAGACCACGATATAAGCCTAGCGGGGGTGTCTTTTGTTGAACCACAGAGTTTCTGAGTCGCGGATACTTTTTTTTTCTTTTCTCGAATGGCTGGACGCACCAGTGCGCCCTGGGATTTTTGTTAGTCGCACCCGAGAGAAATTAGGGCGCACGTGCGACCAAATTGGTCGCACTCTAGAGCCCTGGACTGTCCACCCATAGGGGCGTGGTAGGACGCTATAGCTGCCACATAAACCCTCAGGGTAGAGTGGGATAACCCTGCGGAGAACCGAGCCTGCAGAAACTCCAGTACTGTACCAACCGGGCAGTTAACTGGGTCGAGCTGGTGGTCTCCACACCAAGAAGTGAAGAGTCTCCACTTGAGGCCATACAGTTTCCTCGTTGAGGGAGCTCTAGATTGGAGAATGGTCTCAACAACCTCGGTTGAGAGACCTGAGGTTATGAGTTGCGCCCCCTCAGGGGCCATACCCACAGCTTCCATAACTCCGGGCGGGGGTGAAAGATCATACCCTCCGCTTGTGAGAGGAGATCCCTCCTGACTGGAATCTCCCATGGAGAGCCGTCGAGGAGAGAAATCAGGTCCGAGAACCATACTCGGCCCGGCCAGAATGGGGCTACTAGCAGCAGCCGGACCCCGTCCCGGCGCACTCTCTCTAGAACTCCCGGGAGCAGAACGATCGGGGGAAAGACGTACAGACGAAGCCTCGGCTACGGTTAATAATAATGTTCATCACGTGTACCACTTGAAGAAACAAGGGGGGAAATAATACATTACAAAATCTCTCTATTATTCCTACTTTAAAATCACAATTTAATATCCCTTTTTAAAGTGTAACCACATTACCACTTGATATTTCATGAATACATATGTGTGTATAATACAAGTAGTATTATTAATCTTGTGCTCAAACTAGGAATTCACCATTCCAGCTATTACGTGTGAATAATTATCTTTAAACATACAAACATCATTTTATTATTTTTTTTAGAAAGACAACAGCATTTATATTGGCTCAACATTAACGCATTTTTTTACATTGATGCAAAGTTAAGGAAAGGCACATATTTCTCTCTTAACATAAAATAAAAGGTTTTTATACAAACCAATATTTCACAACATTTGAGCAGCTTACTAAAGCACAAGAACATAAGATAATATAGAGTATAAAACAAGACATTCACAAGAGAACTAAAGTGTTTCCAAACTGAGGCAAATCATCAAGATGTTTGTTTTCACCGGAAGAAAAAAAATCCTCACATAAGCACTTTATGAAATAGGTAATTAAAACGGTTTACAAATAATAAAATAAAAGTGCAAATAAAAACAATGTTTCACTTGTGCAAATGCCAGCAGTACCAGTGCTGCCAGATCAGGTGCATGTGAATTTGATTGCGTGTCAAAACTGATTTGGGTGGGTGGACAAAATCTGTGATAATTTCAACAGTTTTCAAACTTCTACGTTTTACAGGCTAATTTGATTCACGAGTAACATGTGTTTAGTGTGTGAAGGCATCAGATATTGAACTTAGCTGCACATTCAAGTGTCTGCAGTGCCAAAGAGGCATAAAGACTGGAAGTTAAAGTGCATTATCAACAGTGTTTTTGTGTTATGATGTGTATGAGATGAGTGTAAATACTCTCGTTTGTTGCTCTAATAAACACTGTTATTTCACACCATACAGTCCTTGTACAGGTTAGTGTTCTTATTTGCATATTTGAGATGTCTGTCACTGATTGGACAAATGCACCATGTGTTGATAACGGATCTATCATTGCACAGATCATCTTACAGACATTTTCCTGAGTGGATTTGTAATATTTCTCAATACACAAGTTAACAATATGCAGTAAAAGGCAGTCAAACACATGTCCTGGTCATAACGGCTGTCTCGTGAGGTATTCATGTAAACAGTCAGCTAAAGAGGATGAAAAATGACGGGATAAAATAACTGGTATAAGTACATCAGTACAAATGATAAGAAACAGCTGTTTGACTTGTGTTGGATCACTGCAACACCGTTAATAAATACTAGAGATGGGAAGATTCACCGATTCACTTTGGCATAAAAAGTTAACGATGCGATGATTTAAAAAAGTCATAAATGCATTTATGTATTTATATATAATTACTAGTGGACGCGCTATACTTCGTTTATAAAGTGACCTGTGAGCAATATTTGATATGCAGATTGATTTCTCCTCTCTAAAGTGACCTGTGAGCAATATTTGATATGCAGATTGATTTCTCCTCTCTAAAGTGACCTGTGAGCAATATTTGATATGTAGATTGATTTCTCCTCTCTAAAGTGACCTGTGAGCAATATTTGATATGTAGATTGATTTATCCACTCTAAAGTGACCTGTGAGCAATATTTGATATGTAGATTGATTTATCCTCTCTAAACTGTGTCTCAAGCACGTTCTCTCATCACCGCTGCGCGCGAATATGACGCATCATCATAACACTACTGAGACCTGATTATTATTATTATACTACATGTATATTATTATTGCTTTCGGAGTGGAAGACGAGTTGGGATTGTGTCCATGTTTTCTTTTCTTTTGGAAGAATTTCTGTATATTTGTACGTCTTTATCTTAGACTATTTCTCTTTGGTCTTTAAGGAGGTCTTATTTGGTTTTTATAGCTCTATTATATGAATATGCTTTTACGTTTTTCTTGCCTCGTGGGTTAACATTATCTTAACAAGCAAAGCAATTCAACATTACATTAAATCAAATATTTGGGCAACAGATTATCAAAAATAAGTTATGGTTATTAAACACGATGTGTCTGTGAAAAATTAAGGTACCATTGTACTAGTTTGTGTGCGCGTACAAAACAAAGTACCTCACGCGGGACACGCTTAACGTGCTGCGTAAATGCGCATAACTAAAATAAATCAAGCAAGCTAGTATGCATAGACCATGAAGTGTTGGTGAAATAACACATTAGCGGACTGGAGGGAATAATACTGAATTTTTTCCTGAAAACTTCTTGCACAAAGTAAAGTCAAGCACTTTCAAGAACCTGTATCTATGCATGTTTGTTTTAAACTTCCCAGGGCCCTGAATTTTATTTCAGATTCACAAACTTTCAAGGATTTTAATGTCGTGATTTTAACTCTTCGTTTAGTGATTGTTAGAGCAATGTTAGATCTTCTAATGCTATCTGTTAGCTGTTATAAACCAGAGAGAAAGGTTGCATGGCTCTGACAGTATGTGAGAGGGTCAGTGGTAATATCATTGCTTCATATGTATCTTCAGTTACGAGATGCACAGCCGTACTAAATACTGAACAAATCTCAAGCTCTCGCTGTACTGCTGCTGGTAACGTGTTGTTTTGTTTTTTAGTTTATAGCTGGTTTACTGCTTAACTGGCTTTCAACACAAATTAAATAATAATAATGTTACGCTGGTGTTTCAGTGTCAGTCTTCTTCTGGGACGCTCCATTAACAGCAGCCTCAGTCTCACTAATGCAGGAGTATTTCACAGGATCAGTCTGTAAAACAACAACAAAAACACAGAAGATGAGAGAAATTAACAGGATTGATGATGTAGTTACACAAACACAAAAAACTAAAGATTGGAGTTGTGTTTTAGAGGAATGTAGGTTTATATTACCTCATTATTTAGCCTCGCTGTGCTGCCTGTTTGAACAATAACGACAATCTCAGTTACATACAAAGATGACTGAGAATGAAAATACATATTTTGACATGTTGCACACACAATGAATCTCTTATTTCCATCTTGTTCAATCAGCTGTATGTAATACTCACTTTCCTTGAGCTTGTAAATCACAGCAGCAGCAGCAGCCACGAGCAGAATAACGACAGCAGCACTTACTCCTGCTACAGCAGCTGAAGACCAACCTGAACCTGACACAACACACTTATATTGTGAAGACCAACCTGAACCTGAACAACACACTTATATTGTGAAGACCAACCTGAACCTGAACAACACACTTATATTGATCTTTCTGACTGATGTGTGCAGCTTTGTTCATCAGTGGTGTTGTTCAGATTTAACTGGTAAATGGTGGTTTTGGTCAAGTATTGCACTGTAACAATAGTGCTGCAAAACGATGAATCGTGATTATACTAGGGTTGAATGCTTGAATCTGATTGGCTGACGAACGTTTTGAGGTGTGCAGTTATTTTCAGAAACACATGGCGAACGTAGTTCCCAGCACCGCATTACATGATCATATCACTCCGCCAAATTATTTCTGTTATTTCAAAGGTCCTTATACAGACTAAACAAAAACTCACTACGACACCGGCCAAACACATAACTATAGTGAACAACACTCACTACGACACCGGCCAAACACATAACTATAGTGAACAAAACCCACCACGACACCGGCCAAACACATAACTATAGTGAACAAAACTCACTACGACACCGGCTAAACACATAACTATAGTGAACAAACTCACTACGACACCGGCCAAACACATAACTATAGTGAACAAAACTCACTACGACACCGGCCAAACACATAACTATAGTGAACAAAACTCACTACGACACCGGCCAAACACATAACTATAGTGAACAAAACTCACTACGACACCGGCCAAACACATAACTATAGTGAACAAAACTCACTACGACACCGGTCAAACACATAACTATAGTGAACAAAACTCACTACGACACCGGCCAAACACATAACTATAGTGAACAAAACTCACTACGACACCGCCAAACACATAACTATAGTGAACAAAACTCACTACGACACCGCCAAACACATAACTATAGTGAACAAAACTCACCACGACACCGGCCAAACACATAACTATAGTGAACAAAACTCACCACGACACCGGCCAAACACATAACTATAGTGAACAAAACTCACTACGACACCGGCCAAACACATAACTATAGTGAACAAAACTCACTACGACACCGGCCAAACACATAACTATAGTGAACAAAACTCACTACGACACCGACCAAACACATAACTATAGTGAACAAAACTCACCACGACTACGACACTATAGTGAACAAAACTACACCGTCAAACACATAACTATAGTGAACAAAACTCACTACGACACCGCCAAACACATAACTATAGTGAACAAAACTCACTACGACACCGCCAAACACATAACTATAGTGAACAAAACTCACTACGACACCGCCAAACACAACTATAGTGAACAAAACTCTCACGACACCGCCAAACACATAAATATAGTAAACAAAACTCACCACGAACGGACAAACACATAACTATAGTGAACAAAACTCACCACGACACCGGCCAAACACATAACTACAGTGAACAAAACTCTACGACACCGCCAAACACATAAATATAGTAAACAAAACTCACCAAGAGAACGGACAAACACATAACTATAGTGAACAAAACTCACCATGACACCGCCAAACACATAACTATAGTGAACAAAACTCACCACGACACCGGCCAAACACATAACTATAGTGAACAAAACTCACCACGACACCGGCCAAACACATAACTATAGTGAACAACACTCACTACGACACCGGTCAAACACATAACTATAGTGAACAAAACTCACTACGACACCGGCCAAACACATAACTATAGTGAACAAAACTCACCACGACACCGGACAAACACATAACTATAGTGAACAAAACTCACCACGACACCGGCCAAACACATAACTATAGTGAACAAAACTCTACGACACCGCCAAACACATAAATATAGTAAACAAAACTCACTACGACACCGCCAAACACATAACTATAGTGAACAAAACTCTACGACACCGGCCAAACACATAAATATAGTAAACAAAACTCACTACGACACCGGCCAAACACATAAATATAGTAAACAAAACTCACTACGACACCGGTCAAACACATAACTATAGTGAACAAAACCCACCACGACACTGGACAAACACATAACTATAGTGAACAAAACTCACCACGACACCGCCAAACATATAACTATAGTAAACAAAAGGATACAATCTACAGATTATTTCCATGTTTTGCCACATACTGTATCTCTCCGCCTCTCTCACACACAGACAGTTTGCAAACACGCTAACATAAGCGCTTACTCTGGATTTTAACAACTACATAACTTCTCCCGAGCGAGGTAACAACAACGGCGCTGTTCGTGAAGAAAATTAACTTTAAGTTTCACTAAAACTAGACACATAGCTGCCGAACACTTTTGAGATACACAGACTCACAGAGGTAATCATAACTTAGTTATTAACTGCATTAGTCCGCCAGCTTGAGCCGTTTAAAATGACGCTTTGAGATTAACAACGGAGGCGGGGATGAGATGCGGAAGAGATAATCCTAATCACAATAGTGATTGAAGTAGAAAACCAGACGAATGCCTTGAAATATATCATCTGATCGATGTGCTGAGGTGTGGCAACTAGGGCCCACGGTAATGAGATGCCGAGTGTTGAGGTCATCACCGCACTGTTTTCGTGGACCCGACCAGATTTCTTGCAATGCGGAATAAAACACGGTAACGGTCGGTAACTCTGGTGTAATTTGAAGGAGTGGGCGGTCTAACAATATCCTGTTCCCAACATCTTTTCAGAACAGCATATCTGTGCTTTTTCACTCCTCTCTTATTGCTCACGTGCTGCACGCACGCACCAGTGCTTCTGTGTCATGTGTTTTATTGCGCACAGTGCGCAGCATAACGGCACCCTGACAGAACAGGCGGGCTGTCGATGAGCAGGGCCGGGCGCATATAGGCGAACAAGGCAGTCGCCTGGGCAGCACACAGGGGCAAAGGGACAGATATTTTTAGTTTATCTTTTGGGCATTCTTTATCACCCCTAGTTGTTCCAAATCGAAATTAAGTTTGCTTCATAGTAATGCCGCTTCCGCGCCACCCCCCAACTGAGCGTAATTAATAGGCTACTCTACATGCAAAACATTATAATGTACATTCATAAATGTCAAAACGAATAAAACTATCCAGACATGAATTCCTTTTGCTGCTGGTGATGTCTTGTGGGTTTTAAAGCCAGACATGCGCTCTGAAAGGGAAGATTGTAGCATAATGTATGTGTGTGAGAGAGAAAGCACGGGGAGATAAAACAAGTGTAATGCTATTTATTAAACATCCAAAATAATGTTTTGTTGTGTTTTAGCCAAGTGGAATACTAAATATTTAGCGTTATCATATACAGTGTTTAATTGGTGTAATAAAGCGGGTGACCGATCCAGCATGAGGAGGGAGAGGTAAGAGATCATTCACGCAATCACCCGCTGACCCACTTAAGTGATTACCAGCTTGCATCAGTTGCTTTTATTGTGTGCATATATACTCTAAAAATCACGGTTATTTTATTTAAAAATTAATGTTTGTGTAGTTTTGTGTAACCCGTATCCTATATGACAGTTGCAGAGTTTGCGATTGCATTGAGTGCACGCAGATATTTTGCCTTCTCTTCGGGTGAAATTAGTTCTCAGTGCCACTGACCTATTTTTTTGTCAAATATAGGTTTGTTTCATTTAATCTATAAACAGTAAACGATTTTATTTTATGCAAAGCAAACCAAGTCACCTAAACGAGCCGCATCGGTCTTTTTGCGAGTATTACATTTTTAATTTTTACTTCTAAAATACTTGTTAAACGAGTTTAAATATAAATGCTGTATACATGTTTAAACGGTAAAATATGTTGTATTAAGAACTTTATTTGACGAAAATAAAGGCATTAACACAAGAAAGAAAGAGAATGACAAGCTAAAACAAAACGAAACCAACAACAACTAAATACAATAATCAAATGAATCATTTTCTAATCAATCTCAGCATGCTTTAATTTTGTGTCGCTGGTGGTTTGCGTCAATACGTTTAAATTAAAATATCTTTGGTCTGTGCTCTGGAAGTGTTCTGTTAATTCTGCTAAACTTTAATTACTAAAATTAAAACGGAAACTAACATGTATAGGGTAGAAAACTTCACAAAATAAAAACTACACTAATATTAACCAAATTATTAAAAATTAAAAACGAAACTTAAATTTATAGCGAAAATTTAAAGAAATATTAAAATAAAAACTAATTTAAAAATGCAAAACTACTATAACCCTGACACAAACGTATTTCACTGGAGGAAGAGTATCCGCCAGATGAGATGATCGGAGTTCAGAGGTGCCGATCCGGACCGGGTTTGTTCAGATTAAACACCAGCTGTTTAACGCTGCTCACGAGGATTTCTCCCAAATCTACCCATGGTCAGGTCAGGCTTGTACACTTAATTTGCGTTTGCAGCTTTACTAGTGGTTATTTATTATTTATTTTACATTGCAGTAGGGTAAACAAATGAATAATCATAAATCATGCCCGTGTCTGCTTTTATTTTAATGTAGTTGTGTCATTAAACAAATTATCCAATCTTTCACATGCATCTTTAAAATCATATTTGAGTGAAGTGGGGGCGGCACGGCAGGGTTTTGCCTAGAGTCCCGTCGATGAGTGACAGAGCAGAATAAGGATGGAGCAAATTGTGGAGGCGCTGTCTTTGAAGAACATTCAACTCCGACTGCAAAATGGTCAGAAACCTACGTCAGGCAAGTCTGACTCCGGACATTCTTCTCAGGGATGTTAAATTGTTTGGTTTCATGAAAAATATATTTCATTTTTCGTTTTTGTTCATATTTTGCAAATAATTTTAAATGACAGATGTCTTTTTTTCCTCTGCAACACTTTTCATACTGTGTTGACAGCAAAAGGTTAAAACACATTTTGTATTTTGACAAGATGAATAAAAATAACAAATATGCTATTCTTACGTTTTTGGACAAACTGGCCTACATTATTATTATTTTTTTCTCTCTGCGACACTTATTATTACGTTGACAACAAAATGTAAAACTAATTTGATTCTGGACAAGACGAATAAAATAGTCTACAATAAAATATATTTTGTGCAGACTTAATTTTTTATTTGTTATCTCTTTCTGTAGAGGACATTTAATTGAGAGATTCTGGAAACGAGATATATTTCAAGGGAACGGTCGGTCAGGAAGAAAAAGCCTCTTTTATTTTGCAATTTAAAAGGTTGTTATTATAAATCTAGCCTAACGAATAGTCAAATAATATTAATTACATCCTAATTTGCGGTTACAACCTATGTGTTTGAACTAGGGCTGTAGTACTCGAGTCCGGTCTCGAGACGTTTTTCTATCGTCTCGGACTTGTCTTGGACTCGTTGGTATTTGGACTCGGACTTGTCTCGGACTTGGTCATTGGACTCGCCAAATGTTCAAGTTGGTCTCGACCGAGTCCAGCAATATATGCTTTTTTTTTCTCTTTCAAAACAAAACCATTAATCTGGCTCGCTTGTTCTGCAAATGGGTAATGTAATTGGTTTAACTCCATCTAGAACGGGCATTGTCATTGGTCCATCTAGAACGGGCATTGCCATTGGTCGCCTGTTAAATGCACAGCTGCGTCATATGAGTGTGCGCTTGGCTCTGAGTGTCGCGCTGCGAGGCATAAATAATCTTTATTTTGGCCACAGACACGCTGTCGGCAAGGTGCATAATACAGTTTGGTTTACAAAGTTCGTTGGAGTTTTCCCTCTCACTTTCCTTCGCTTTTAAACACCTTATTAATGCCCGTGCGCATTTTGCTTTCACTTTCATTTCAGGTCAATTGCTTACGAGACATTTTCTGCAATAAACATGGGACTTTAATTAACAAAACGAATAAAAATACACCATTACCATGCTATAAGCCTAAAAACTTGCAAAATGTTTAAATGTAAAAACAAAAACTGACAATCATCAAACGCCGTGGCATCAAATGAATAAGAAAAAGAACGAATAAGAGCAAAACGAATAAAGCCTGGAGGCACGGAATACAACTGGATGTAAAATAAAATAAATTACACAAAAACGTAAATAAAGTAAAAAATAAGCAAACACTGTGGCAATGGCTGTGCGATTTTTCAGATTTTATCGATTAATTCGAATTTAATGTTTTGCCACAATTAGATTTTTTATAAATCGAGGAATCGCGATTTTGAATAGAAATATTACCAAACGCTAGAATTAGACACTTTGATAATAACAGTAAAGAGAAAAGAACAATCCACCCGCATGTCGGTGCACATGATTAACTGCTCACGTGTGATGCTCTCTAGGCGCCATTCACACAGAGTGTGTTTTTGTGTTGACGCGGGCAGTGAAATAGGAAAAATACAAGAAGATGTGAGTTAAACATCTTTTAATAACTAGAGCACCGTGTTTTTAGAATGCCGTTTCACGAGACGCTGCAAGAGACGCGAGCGCAACAGTCAAACGCGTCCATGTTTACATAGAAAAAACAACGGAAAAGCAGCGTAATTGAATACAAAACCTGCGAAGAACTACTACTGTATATCTGATATTTCAGGTTTGCATCCCGGTGACAGGCTGAGAACTGCTGTTCATTGTTTTACAGAGCCTTTATAGTTAATAATAGCACTCTAGGTGTTATACCTTCAGTCATTTTGAATTTGAATTACTTGAGTTTTTTTGAGCATTTTTCTTGTATTATTTCAGAACATATAGCCTAATATGCATAATATAAGTTTGTACAAGATGTAGTTGTAGTTCATCTTTTCTGCAAAGATATTTAGTGATTTGTTTCACATTTACATCATGAAGACAACGTCATGTGTGGTGCACTTAGAATATACTTTTCTTTAACTAGAGGGTTAATAAAGAGAAAGTTGCTTGAATCATGTTGTAGTTACATTTTCAAGTTGACTAGATAAAATCTTACAAAATCGAGAATTGGTCAAATATAAGTGAAATTGCTAAACCTAAAATATCCTCCTGAGACGCCCCCCAAAAAAAGTTTCATGTCATTACATTGTTTAGACCATAAGAAAAACTCTATTTTATTCACATTTGATTATATGTCCTCTGTAGAGGACACAAGGACTAAAATTAAATGGCATGAATAGACATCAAACAGCAAAATCAATGGGAGTTTTTTTAAATCACCAAATACATTTTTAGGTTTCAGGATTTTTTTATACTAAACTTTGTTTAAGGATGATTCTCAACTATGTTTTAAAATGTATAACAAAATGATTTGATATACCATTTTGTTTTATGCAATATGTGTGTAAAAAATTCCATAAACTGGTTTCCCATTAAACACAGTGTACCTATAAACTATATCTAATTTGCTTATTAATGTGTTGCTGTTGGGACAGAATGTTGAAAAAAAAATCATAACGGGAGTAATACATGGCCAGATTTTCATAATAATATATGATATTTCATAAGCAAACTGATATATAATTTATTTCCCTATTCAATTGTTGTCTCCCAAAATGCATAATAAACATGCTTTTAGTCCTGGTGTCCTCTACATTGAACATGTATGAAATTATGTCCTGTTTCATAACAGGAAGTCATATTTAAATTTGAAAACCCATAACATTTTCCTGAGATGTTGCTTTATGACAAACAATCTGAAAATGATTCAGATTTAAAAGACATTACAGAATATAATCATATTTCCATAAGGATGTACGTTTTTCACTAAATTAAATATTGCCATCTTTAAAGACGTATGAGAGTGTTTAAAAAAGATTTAGTATCTCTATGAAGCCCTGAATGAGCTCTGTGCAGGACATCCAGGCTTATAACTGTGACGTGAGGTCTCAGAGAAATACACTCAAATATAATGTCCACTACAGAGGCAAAAACTCCACAGCTGGGTCTCAGGAGGAGAAATAAAATAGCCTAATTTGATCCTACAGTGTTGCTGCACATGCTTTAGATCATTACAAACAATAATGCTAAATTATTATATTAGAATAGAAGATATGCCGTCTCTCGTATCACATCAATTATCAATAATTAAGTATGTGGTTTTGAAGAAGATTATTTTTTACTTTCTCTGTTTTGACCGTCTCATTTGGACTTGGACTTGGACTTGGACTCGAACCTCTTTGGACTCAGACTTGACTCGGACTCGAACCTCTTTGGACTTGGACTTGACTCAGACTCGAACCTCTTTGGACTTGGACTTGACTCGGACTCGAACCTCTTTGGACTTGGACTTGTCTTGGACTCGACAAAGGTGGACTTGACTACAGCCCTAGTTTGAACAAACACAGTATTCAACAAGTTGCGCTTAGACAAGACAAGTGCGTTTATATCCACGGACTCTTACCCCAAAAACTATTTCTAAAGAACACATCTCACCAGAACAAAGCCTGGAGCATGTTGAGCTCGCTTGTTGTTTCTGCAGCTTGCTCAGATTGTTATTCTTTTAATAATTTGTTGTACAAAGAATTGGTTACAAACGATGACAAAGACTGTTCCATAATTCCTATTAAACTCAGAAGATGTCGAAAAAAAAACAAAGTTATAGAGATTAATATTATTTTGTTATTATTGTTGTTAATTTACTTTGCTGTTTTAAGAATAAATAAGATGACTTTACTATTATTCATTTCTATGTTCATTTACAAGCTGCATGCATTCTTGATCAATTCATTCAGGGCTCTGCTCATTCTTCCCACTGGTCGCACTTTTGGACTAACTTTGTCAGTTTTTTTTATACAACGTTAGATGAATCAATGCATGCTGATGAACGTTTATCATAGTTTATAGCTATATGGTAACGAAAGTGTTCAACATTCAACCCGTTCTTTTTCATCAGTATTATTTGTCACATTCTCTGGTTTAAGAAGCAGTCTTTTACTTCAGTTTGAAAACCAAATCCTCCTTTGCTCAGTCTGCTGCGTGCACCTTCGCGCTCGTGCTGATGCAGTGAGTATAGGCTCTACCCACGAAGCGCTCCCGCTGAAAGTGCATCTCTTCACGTGATCAGTGAAATCTGACTCCTGCTACAATGTGCTGTGGCTCTGCAGCGCGCAGAAACAGACGATTTGGAGCAGCAGACCATGCACTTGCACACGTGCGATTAACCGCAAAACCGTGATATTTCTTGCTGCTTCACCGCGGTAAGAAAAAATCCAATACCGTCACAGCCCTAGTGGCAACCGTAGTATAAGCGGAATAATTGACTCCGAACCGTTGAATTATTAGAAAACGGTGTAACTCCGCTTCGCGTCGTGACCGCATCACCACCTCGGGTGTATTTTTAATCATAATTAAACAAACCAAAGTCAATTATTCCTTAATGATTCAAAAATAAAAGTTTGTTTGCATACTGTGTGTGTGTGTGTACTGCGTCTATTTATTATGTATATATAAATACACACACATATTTGTATACATTTAAAAAATATATTTATATGTATATATTTGTATGTAATTTATATTATATATACATACATATTTTACATCTATATATATATATATATATACAGTGGGGCAAAAAAGTATTTAGTCAGCCACCAATTGTGCAAGTTCTCCCACTTAAAAAGATGAGAGAGGCCTGTAATTTTCATCATAGGTATACCTCAACTATGAGAGACAAAATAAGAAAAATCCAGAAAATCACATTGTAGGATTTTTAAAGAATTTATTTGCAAATTATGGTGGAAAATAAGTATTTGGTCAATAACAAAATTTCATCTCAATACTTTGTTATATACCCTTTGTTGGCAATGACAGAGGTCAAAGGTTTTCTGTAAGTCTTCACAAGGTTTTCACACACTGTTGCTGGTATTTTGGCCCATTCCTCCATGCAGATCTCCTCTAGAGCAGTGATGTTTTGGGGCTGTCGCTGGGCAACACGGACTTTCAACTCCCTCCAAAGATTTTCTATGGGGTTGAGATCTGGAGACTTGCTAGGCCACTCCAGGACCTTGAAATGCTTCTTACGAAGCCACTCCTTCATGCCCGGCGGTGTGTTTGGGATCATTGTCATGCTGAAGACCCAGCCACGTTTCATCTTCAATGCCCTTGCTGATGGAAGGAGGTTTTCACTCAAAATCTCACGATACATGGCCCCATTCATTCTTTCCTTTACACAGATCAGTCGTCCTGGTCCCTTTGCAGAAAAACAGCCCCAAAGCATGATGTTTCCACCCCATGCTTCACAGTAGGTATGGTGTTCTTTGGATGCAACTCAGCATTCTTTCTCCTCCAAACACGACAAGTTGAGTTTTACCAAAAGTTCTATTTTGGTTTCATCTGACCATATGACATTCTCCCAATCCTCTTCTGGATCATCCAAATGCTCTCTAGCAAACTTCAGACGGGCCTGGACATGTACTGGCTTAAGCAGGGGACTTGTCTGGCACTGCAGGATTTGAGTCCCTGGCGGCGCAGTGTGTTACTGATGGTAGCCTTTGTTACTTTGGTCCCAGCTCTCTGCAGGTCATTCACTAGGTCCCCGTGTGGTTCTGGGATTTTTGCTCACAGTTCTTGTGATCATTTTGACCCCACGGGTGAGATCTTCGTGGAGCCCCAGATCGAGGGAGATTATCAGTGGTCTTGTATGTCTTCCATTTTCTAATAATTGCTCCCACAGTTGATTTCTTCACACCAAGCTGCTTACCTATTGCAGATTCAGTCTTTCCAGCCTGGTGCAGGTCTACAATTTTGTTTCTGGTGTCCTTTGACAGCTCTTTGGTCTTGGCCATAGTGGAGTTTGGAGTGTGACTGTTTGAGGTTGTGGACAGGTGTCTTTTATACTGATAACGAGTTCAAACAGATGCCATTAATACAGGTAACGAGTGGAGGACAGAGGAGCCTCTTAAAGAAGAAGTTACAGGTCTGTGAAAGCCAGCAATCTTTGTTTGTAGGTGACCAAATACTTATTTTCCACCATAATTTGCAAATAAATTCTTTAAAAATCCTACAATGTGATTTTGTGGATTTCTTTTCTTATTTTGTCTCTCATAGTTGAGGTATACCTATGATGAGAATTACAGGCCTCTCTCATCTTTTTAAGTGGGAGAACTTGCACAATTGGTGGCTGACTAAATACTTTTTACCCCACTGTATATATATATATATATATTAAGGAAACATATGTTAGATTTATGTGTGTTTATACACATAATAAATATACACAGTAGGGCTGCACGATATTGGGAAAATATGCGATAACGTCTTTTAATATTGCGATAACGATATTTCTTATGCGATATAACATTCCCCAGAGAAATGCTATTTTGTTTATAATTTATATATGATTATACTAAAATAAACAGGTAATAGATATTCCTCTAATCTAATTAAATCTAATACAGGCTAAAAACTGTCAAAGAAGGTGCAAACATTTAGATTTTAAAACACTATGAATGACTGAAAACCTTGGCTGATATTATAATTTCCGTTGTTGTATAACCAGCATAAGATCAGTGATGTGTGAAGTGAATTTGGTGAGACTACAGTGTGTTACAGTAAAGTTATTACCTATTATGTCCAATAACAGTGAAGTTAATAAAAAAATTTCATAATAAAGGTTCATAAAAAATGTGTAAAAGCAATTATTTTCAAAATAAGTGTTATAGTATAACCAGCAGGAGAGCAGTGATGTGTGAAGTGAATTTGGTGAAAGTACAGTGTGTTACAGTAAAGTTATTAGCTTTATTTCATAATAAATAATCATAAAAATATGCCAAAGGAATTGTTTTCAAAATGAATGTTGTAGTATAACCAGCATTAGATCAGTGATGTGTGAAGTGAATTTGGTGAAAGTACAGTGTGTTACAGTAAGGTTATTAACTATTTTTCATAAAAAAAATCATAATTTGTAAAAGCAATAATTGTACAAATAACTGTTGTAGTATAACCAGCAGGAGAGCAGTGACATGTGAACTAAATTTGGTGACACTACAATGTGTTACTGTGAAGGTATTGAGTATTTTATTAGTAACGTTGCTTCGCACTTTGCAGACGGTCCCTTAGGGCTTGTCTCTCAGGCAGTGCATTGAGATCAATGTATAATTGTACAGAGCGGAGGAAAGCTTGTTTTGAGGAAAACACGCTTGTAGCTTGTTTACTACATCACTACGAATGAAAAGAGGCATCATTTGTGCCGTAAAAACTTTGCTCATGAGTTATTGATCCGGAAAAGTCGAATCTGTGAATATCTTGCTAACTTTACCGAATTCCCATGGGCTATGTTTTCACTGGTGTGGGATTCGGGGAAATACACAACACCCAGACAGCGTGTTTTTAATTCAAATTCTTGAGTAAGAAAGTGAACGATGTAGCTCATAGGGCTCAGTGGTACGACTGGACCACAGGTCAGTGGTGCTAGCGTAGAAGTCCAATTGGTGCAGCTCAGAGCTCACTGTCTTCACACAAGTGTCATATATCTGTGGAATTGCGACATGAGAAAAATAATTTCTCGATGGCAGCTGATATCTTCGGTCCAATTTGTTAATTAGACCCACAAAGCCTTCTTTGCTCACAGTGTTAACAGCCATCATGTCTTTAGCTAAAAGCGTGTGACAGCATCTGTTAATTCCTTGTATGCTTCGACGCTTTTTCCGTAAGACGCTGCATTTGTAAAACTTTGATCGATGGTTGTCTGTAACGGCTCCCTTATTGTTACTTGGCTTTTCGTTAGCAGTTTTGGTGGATATTGCCTTACACTTTCGAAAGTCGTTCCAGATGACTGTGGAGATTAGTTGCATTTCCTCTCGACGTAACCACAGTTTTTCGGCACGACTTACACAGTACCTGCATTTGCGACACGTCTTCTCTCTTGAAGCCAAAATACTGCCATATTTCAGACGTACATTTATTTTTAGGCACAAGTTCTTCGCTGCTGTCATTTTCCTCACTTGTCTCTACTCCTGCCATATTTATTTTCCACTCTATGCTCTGAGCCGCTAGGTTCACCTTTCAACCCTCTAGCCAATAGCATATAGCACCTTAACTACTTGGAGGCGGGTATAAAGATAGTAAAGCGGCAAGCCCCATCTGATTGGTCAAATTTGGACTACCTATGCATGCAACACACAAATGCTTGGCACAATAAATTACACTTATCGCAACTCGCTGCGATACGCATATCGCATATACTATTATCGCGAGAACGATAATTTTTCGATATATCGTGCAGCCCTAATACACAGTACACACACATATTATGTAAACATAAACTTGTTATTTTGACTTGATTAATAGCGACTAATCGTTTTGTAGCCCTAGTAAACACCAATAACAGCTTTAACCTGTCAGTGCTGACCATATATAATCCATGTGCGTCACATTGTGCATCTAAACTGTGTAATGCACACCTAACTGTTGATATCATTCACATAATCCATTCACAATCTGGTGGAAAGTTGTGTTTTTCAAACTGCTAAGAGTCACCGCTGTAATAAACACATTTGATTTAAACATATATTGCCTGCATTAAAAGTGAAATGGTTCACCTTGTACAGTAACATTGAAGCTCTTTTCATTGCTGCTGCTGTTGATCTGTAGATGATAGAGTCCAGAGTCTGTGCTGCTGATGTTTCTGATGATCAGAGATCCAGTCTGATGATACAGCTCCAGTCTGTCTCTGAATCTCTCAGGACACTCAGCATCTGTACAGATCTTAATCTGATCTCCAGTGATTTGAGCAATACAAATGCCCTCATTATACCATCTAATTCTGCCTTTAAGGTTTGTTTTAACACCAGTGTGTAGAGTGACTGAATCTCCCTCCATCACCGACACAGTTTCAACACCAGATGCACCTGAAGAAGAAATGAACAAACAATTATCAATCATGTCTGTGATAGTGGGACACATTTAAACAAGAGGAAAGTGCTGTAAGCATGTCTTCTGCAGATCATACAGACTCTAAGTGATATGTCTGGATTAATAAAGTAACATGTAAACAAACAGCAGAAGAACATCATTGATTTAGATCAAACACACATTATGTACTTGCATATTTCAATACCATTTATTTTAAGAGGGTTAGCAAATAACCTAATGTCATTTATATTTTTTTTTTACCAAATTCTGTATAAAGATGATTCTCAACTATGTTATAACAGAATTATTAAATATACCATTTATATTTCTGCAAAATGTGTGTAAAATGGCCATAAACGGGTTCTCATTATATACAATGTATCTATAAACTAAATCTAATCAGCATAATATTAATGTGTTTTTGGGGCAAAATATAATGAAAAAATAAGTGTAATAATGGGAGTAATAACTGACCAGATTTTCATAATAATATATAATATTTATTAGAATACTGAAATATAATTTCTTTCCCTATTCATTTGTTGTGTCTCCCAAAATGTGTAATAAACATGCTTTTAGTCCCGTTGTGCTCATATGAGCATTTATGAAATCAACGTCCGGTTTCGTAACAGAGAGTCATATTTTGATTTGAAACCCCATAATATTTTCCTGAGATGTTGATTTATGACACACAGATTAAACATTAAGTGATAATTACAACATATGATCATATTTCCATAAGAGTGCCACTAAAGTAATGTAAAGGAATTTTCCTTTATGGGTAGTAATCTTTAGTGGAACATATATTCAAGATGTATGCAGTATATGGTTCTTTTACTCATAGTTAGAAAAGCATTCTTTGTGTGATTTACTAAGAAGGAGGTAAGGAAAAGCAGATGGTTAAAGGGTCATCATGAGGGCATTTACGGACTTATAGCCTGGGGGTCAGGGGGGCATTTGCCTGCCTTTTCTCTGTTTAACACATTTAGAGGTGAATGAACTGACATCTCTCCCTGTAGGGAGGGAGAGAAGGAAAGCCTTGAACGAGAGGGGACTATAAAACCGACTGGCAGCTGCTTTCTCTTATCTCTCTCTGTCTTCCCTCACTGACTTAGCTCATGTGTATTATTTGTGACGAGGAGATCTTCTCTTGCAAGGGAATAAATTACTTTTATTATTATAATTTGGACTCAAGAGTTGTCTCTTACTCAGTGATGATGTTTGTATGAAAGAAATTGCCACAACAGTTTGGTGTCAGATAGTGGGATTCCTTGGACGTGACTTCTGGACCTGACAGCGGACGGAGGCAGGCCACCTTGGAGCTGAAAAGTTCCAACCCTACCTCGCAAAAAAGATTCAGAGACGAGGGACCGTTTCCGCTGTTGGGACCGGAGGGATCGACCACTGGAATCAAAAAGAACCCAGGTGGCACAAAACGACATCTCTGGTAAGAGTCAATTAAATTCAATTTAATTAGGGTGAAATTCAGTTTTTAAAGAGTGAAATTGAACCATATTGGCTGGAAATTGTTTCTGTGGTACAGTAATCTGGGCACCAACGTCCAGATAGGTAACCTGAGATTAATTTGAGATCTGTACGGATCAAGAGGGTTTCAAACAGGTACCGAGGTTAATTGGGGTTAGGAAAAATCGAAAGATTTTGATAAATCACAATTAAGAGGGCACTACTAGTGCAACCCGATCCGATTGCGGTATAAGAGAAAATCGGATCTGCTGGAGATGTCTAGCAGATTAAAAGAGACGCGCGTGAGTAAATCCACAGGAGCAGAAAACAGCCAGTATGGGGATATCTCAGAGCAAGTTTGTGAAATATGATACACCGGTGTACTACCAAATGAAAAAACATTATGGTCAGAAATGTATGCAAGATATTGAAAATTAATCAAGTATCATGATTTTCCCAAAGAGGGAACATTGAGCCTCACAAAACTGAAAGTGGTGAGGGACTCGGTTGAACAAAGTAGCGAAAAACAACCAGGGTGTTGTTGCAAATGTGTTAAACATGTATGTAAAAAATGTGAACAAACAGTAGATTGTTGGCTTAAGGAAGCAGATAAAAGAGAAAGAAAACAAATGCAGAAAGAGCTAGCAGGAAGGAAAAATGAAAAGTGTGAAAGTCTATCTGTATGCGTGTCTGCACCACCAGAACCGACTAACCCACAGTATGCTTCTGATTCCCCACATGAAAATGCGGTGAGGCCGGCACCGCCAGAATACAGAAAACACATCTACCCAATAGCCCAGCTGAGTGCGTTGAAATTCGACCCCGACCTCGACTGTTCTCCTCCCAGACAACCGCAGCAGGACGCACAAGCACGCGCAGCGCGAGGCGCTGAACGAGAGGGGCGAGAAACAGCGCGAGCAGCGCAGACAGAGGCAGCAGGACGAGCAACGCAAGCAGCGCAGGCGGCGCGAGAAGCACGGGCAGCGCAAACGGCGCAAGAAGAGCGAGAAGCGAGAAGACCGCCGCGCAGCGCGAGTGGACGCGCTGGCAGCGATTGTAGAGCAAGAAGTGCGAGAAACAGCGCGAGCAGAACAACAAGCGGAGCAGACGGCACAAATGGCGCTGGCAATACAGCAACTGGTGAGCGCAGTAGCTCAAAAGGCGTCCAGTAAAGCGGACCAGGACGAGGAAGAAAGTAAAGATACCCCGGATGAGACACTGGGGGCCATACCGAAGAAGATCGTAACAAGATCGCAAGCCAGAGAAAAAGTCAACTTCACGGCGCCAATGGTAGAGGTGGCGGGACCTGACGGATCGGTGATGGTCTACAGACCATGGACTGTGACAGACATGAAAGAAGCAATGGCTCATCTGCCGAGCCCGGACGACGCAGGTGACAGATTTTCAGACGAACTAACCACTTTCTGTGAGGAGTTCAGCCCCACCACACAAGAACTGAGGCGGCTGTTAGCCGTGAAACTGGGGGCCACAAACTGGCACAAAGTGAGTAGCCAGATGCCGACAACCGAGCGACGACGAGAGCATGGAACCTGGCTGCACGAAGCCAACGAACCGTATCGATCAGCGGTGGCGGATCTCACAAAGGCAATGAAAGCCGCTTTCCCAGCGCGAGTGGATACAGCGAAAATCAACGGCTGTTGCCAGGTGAGAGAGGAGTCTGTTCGAGACTATCATGCGAGACTTTTTGAAATATTTCGGAAACACAGTGGTATGGCTGAACCAGCGGACAGAGGAACGCAGCCGGGCACATGGGAGTGTCATCTGCAAAGCTGTTTCCTGAACGGACTGAGACCAGAGATCGCACAAGCGGTGAAAGCAAGCTACATCGAATGGCAGAGCGGGCGCTTGACAACCACATTAGCGCACGCTGTGCACGCCGAGGAACAACTGCTAACGAAGAAGGACAAAGCCGCGAAGGTGAAGGGGGAGAGAGAGATGCAGCTGGCTGTTGTACAGATTAAAGCGAGCACGAGCGCAGCACCAGCGAAGCCAAACTGGACTAACAGGAAGAAAAGAGGGTATCAAGGGAAGTGGAAATGTGGACTGTGCGCGACCAATGAACACGAATTTTCTAGCTGCACGAAGTGTAGGCTGTGCAAGAACGATGGACACTGGGCACAGGACTGTCCAGAGGCGCGTAAGGCGGATTGAAACGAGAGGAACGGAGAACAGGAGAGGAGAGGGCGGGTGACAGGCACTCAGCAAGCTACGAAAAAGGGAAGTAAAAATTTATTAGCACACACACACAACACGCTCACATACACTGATTCAAATACCGCTCTTTGCAATGAAGACAAGCTTGCAGACCCTTTATGTGTGAGTGTTGAAGATTTGAATAAGGCTATATGCAATGAAGACATGCTTGCAAATCCTTTATGTGTGAGTGTTGGAGTTTTGAATAAGGCTATATGCAATGAAGACATGCTTGCAAATCCTTTATGTGTGAGTGTTGGAGTTTTGAATAATACTATTAGCGATGAATGTCTGAGAATGTACAAAGGTTTAGGGTTTTTGAGGCTACCGAGATATCCCATGTTAGTTGACGGGACAATGATAGATTTTATGGTTGATAGTGGCGCGGCTCGATCGACAATAAGACCATATGATTTGCCATGTGAACCAAAATTGACGGATTTAGTGTTTGAAAGCACGTCCGCCAGGACATACCATTTCAGAAAATTATACTGTGCCGTTGAAATGCGAGACGGAGGGGGCAGGGCATTGAAACATGCGTTTTGTGCTCTGAAACCTGTCCGGTTCCGCTAATGGCCAGGGATCTAATGTGTAAATCTGAAACTCACTGCTGGGCCGTTTGGCATAGAGATTCAAGAGGAACAGCAGATGAATTGTGCAAAATTTGAGCCACAATGGGCTTACGAGTGGCAGATAAAAGATTCTGATTGGGCACGAATGATTTTGACACTGGCAAAAGATCGTACAGTGTCCACAAACATAGAAAGTATGAGGCCTGACAGATTACATTGTACATCATATGTTGTGGGCGAGCGTGAACCAGAATATGAGGAAGAGTGGTTTAATGGGGCAGAAAATGAGACAATAAGGTTTAATAAGATTTTCTGGTCTGAAAATGTGTGTGCGCTTTCGGCATGCCTGTCAGAAAAACAAATTCAGCTGTATTTGATAACAGGCCAGTCTGCGCCTCACTTATCAGTAATCAAGGCCACCGGGAAGAAATGGGAAGAAATAGGCCTGTTTGTGAGAAAATGTCTTTCTGCCACAGATTGGATTGAAAAGCCAAACGGGCAGAAACACAGTGGAAATGCAGGTGTTTTATGGAGGAATGTGAGTTTGATGTTGCCGCAGAGAACTGTGACTGCTATTGTCAGGAATGCAATGGAGAAACATGAGCACGGATCTATTTCTGCCACAGACATTCATCCTGTCCTGGCAGAAATACCTCCAAAATTGTGGGCAAAACACAAATATGATGTTGGGTTGATTAAAGGTTGTGAACCAGTTGTAATCACTCCAAAGTCTGATTACAGGCCATGTCAATCGCAATATCCCCTGAAGAAGGAGGCATTGAGAGGGATACAGCCGGTTTTGAGTCTCTCCTGAAGGAGAGAGTAATAATTCCCTGTCATGATTCTCCAGTGCGAACTCCTATTTTCCCGTAAAGAAAATAACATCTAACACAAGTGAACCAGTCACGTGGCGATTTGTGCAGGATCTGCAGGCTGTAAACTCAGCCGTTATTGCAAGAGCTGCCCGCACCTAATCCATACACAATTTTGTCACAAATTCCATAAAATGCAATGTATTTCACTGTGGTTGATTTGGCCAACGCTTTTAGCGTCCCAGTGGAAGAAAAAAGTCAGTTTTGGTTCGCGTTTGATTTTGACAACAAAGGGTACACGCTACCAGGTTGTGTCAGGGCTATTGTGAGTCTCCGACGATTTACAATGAAGCGCCAGACGGAGCCTTGAACCATTAACTCTATCGAGCGGAACGGCGCTATTGCAGTATGTAGATGATTTATTGATTTGTGCACGAGATGAGGTTACGTGCGTGGCTGACACTGTAACTCTCCTGCACCACCTGGCGCGGGAGGGTCACAAGGTCAGCCTGACAAAGCTTCAGTTCGTGAGACAGGAGATAACATTTTGGGTCACAATAACACCAAACAGTAAAGCTATCTCTGAGAAGCGGATAAAAGCTATCAAAGATGTACCGAAACCCATAACAAAACGACAATTATTATCATTCTTGGGAATGTGTGCATATTGTCGAACGTTTATTCCAAATTATGCACTTCTTGAAAAGCCCTTGAGAGCCCTGACAACAGGGAAAGGGCTGAGGTCATGTGACAAGATTAATTGGTCCACAGAAGCACAGGATGCGTTTGCAAATATGAAACTGCAGCTGGCTCAGGCTCCAACGTTGGGCCTGCCTGTGCTTGAAAAGCCTTTCACCCAGATGGTAGATGAAAAATGGATTTATGAGTTCAGTGCTTTTGCAAACCCATGGGGACAGATTACGACCAGTCGCATATTTTCAACGAAGCTTGATGCAGTTGCAGCAGGCTTGCCACACTGCCTGAGAGCTGTGGCAGCTGCAGAGCTGGCTGTGCTGGCTTCAAGGGAATTTGTGGGGTATTCTGATTTGACTTTGATGGTCCCACACGCGGTCTCCATGATTTTGCAAGAGCAGAGAACATCACATTTATCAACAGCCCGATGGCTGAGGTATCACACGATTTTGCTTGATATGCCAAATGTAACGGTGAAAAGATGCACAACTTTGAATCCTGCCACACTCCTCCCACGGAGGAGGATGGACAGGAACACCATTGTTGTCTATCAGTGTTGGAACAGGTGTGTACACCACGTCCAGACCTGTTGGACACACCTTTAGAAAACTGTGACAATGTCCTCTTTGTGGATGGATCGGCCCAAAGATCCACAAACAGGCTTGAATAAGGTTGGTTTCAAGGTGACCACTGAATTTGAAGTCGTAAAGTCTGGCAAATTGCCATCAAATTATTCGGCTCAGGCAGCTGAATTGGTTGCTCTGACAGAGGCGTGTAATCTTATGGCAGACAAGTGTGTGACAATTTACACAGACTCGCGTTATGCTTTTGGGGTCACTCACGACTTTGGGGCGCTTTGGAAGCACCGAAATTTTTTGAAGTCGGATGGACATCCGATATTAAACGCAGCTCTTGTGGCTAAGCTTTTGGAGGCCATTCTTTTACCAGACAAGGTCGCGATCTGTAAATGCGCAGCGCACACTAACGATAAAAGTTTTATCTCCACAGGAAACGCGAGAGCAGACGCGGCAGCAGCGAGGCCGCTGACAAAAAGAAACAACTTGTGCTTTTATCTGTGACTAACCCTGATATTTCCCCTTGTTTACAGAGTATGCAGTCTTTTTCCACAGGAGCGGAAAAACAACGATGGAGGTCGTCTGGCTGCAGTCTCCGGGGGGGTGTATGGATGAGTGTTGATGACATTCCTTGTTTGCCCAAACACTTCTTTCAGCATTATGCTAAGTTGACACATGGGTTGGATCATGTGTCAAAAGCGGTATGATAATGCAGATGAGGGAATTATGGTTTACAAAAGGGTTTACAGTGGTTGCTGAAAATTTTTGCAAAAGATGTGTCACTTGTAACACACACACACAATGTGGCTAGAGGGATAAAAACACCCTTGGCATCTCAACCAGCACCAGCAGGTCCATTTGAATATCTAATGATGGTTCATCAGAATTAACCCTTGTGGGAAACAGAAACACTGTCTGGTGATGGTTGACATGTGGTCAAAATGGGTTGAGGTTCCCAACCTCGAAACAAGATTCGGCGGCAGTGGCAAAGGCTCTGTTAACCGAGATCGTTCCGAGATGGGGAATTCCCAGAAAAATCAGTTCTGATAATGGCAGACACTTTGTCAATGATGCAATAAAGCAGGTGGGTCAGTTCTTGGGAATTGACATGAGAACTCACTGCAGCTACGCGCCCTCGTCAGGTGGGGCAGTAGAGAGGCAGAACCAGACATTTAAGAACAAATTGGCGAAATGCTGTGAAGAGACGGGTCTGACGTGGCTTAAAGCCCTTCCAATTGTACTGATGTACATGAGAATGAGGAAAAGAGTAAAAACAAACCTGAGCCCATTTGAAATTTTGTTTGGCAGGCCACCATTCATGGGCATGGAAGGGGGTAAACAAAGGCTGCCATCAACGGATGTGTGTGAAAATGACATGTTGAATTACTGCAAAGAAGTGTCTTGTCTGTTGTCAAATATTTCTGTGCAGGTAAAAGCTGCCCAGGGGAAGGTTGCTGAGACATTCCTGCACGAGGTCAGACCTGGCGATTTCGTGGTGATTCGTGATCACAGGAGAAAGAGCTGGAAATCTAAAAGGTGGCTTGGGCCTTTCCAGGTGCTTCTGGTGACGCACACGGCGGTGAAGGTCGCAGAGAGGGCTACGTGGGTTCACATAAACCATTGCAGGAGGGTGCCGCCCATTGCGGAGGCGGAGCAATCGCTGGAGGAGGTTCAACGGGAGTGTCAGTAAACGCTGAGCCCCAGTTTGAAAAATATCAGCAGCAAGGAGGAGACAACTTTGATTGCGCAACCGGCATCTGGGTGGACACTGTAATCAACAGAACAGATAAGACTTTTAGTGCTTCGAAAACAGCACTTTCTCACATTCTTTGGTCATAGCAGCATCTTTCGATACAGAGTAACTGAGAGAATGGAGCGTCCAAGGCCGTGGCACCCATTCAGAGTGCCAGGAATGTGTGGCTTGTTTAAAACCACATGTATAATGACTGTGTTGTCAGTAACAATTTGCTTGATAATACTACACTTCACAACAGGTCTGAAGGTGTTGCCAACAGGAGATCAGACCAACGGGACGGGGATAACAGAGCTGAATGACACAACTCGACAACGGGTTAGGAGAGACGCATTCGCACCAGTGGAACCAGCGAGAGGTCTCGAGGGGAGTACAGTGACGGTCCGGGAAGAATCCAATGTGAGTTTCAGTTGCAACCCCTATCAAAAGAACTGTCCGAACTGTGAGGGACGCAGCGAGGACTATGCAGGCTTCTATTTCTGCGAACACCCATGTAAGTGGGGTAACGTGAAAGCATATGCCGTCAACTACAAGTGGGGCAACGACAAGAGATTCAGGGTATTTTCCCACCACAGATTGAGCAACAATCGGTTCGGGATGACGGTCGAGATAACACAAGTAAGACTTTCTGATCAAGGCAAGTACTACTGTGGGCTAGACATAGAGGAAAGGATTGGTTTGAAGAAATCGACATCATTGTAAATGAAGTAGTTCCAACGTTAAAACCTTTTGTAGCACCTGAGTTAGGACAAGAAACAAGAGGCGAGATGGCGTGGATGGAGAGGAGACACGAGAGGATCAGGGGAATCCTGAGGTGCAGAAAGCCATGATGAAGTGCCAGGGGAACAAAGCCTGTGCTCTGGTTATGCTACAGAAAGAAGAATTGGAGATATCAACGAGCTGCTGGCTGTGTCTGCAAATGTCACACGCGTGGAAGGCTGTCCCATTGACAGTATCGACAGTTAATGTAACAAAGTGTCTAATTCCACAACAAATGACTGATGTGTTTTCAGCCATAGCTGATCTGGAGAATGGAAGGACGCCGATGAAACGACCGAAGGAGAACTGTGACAACGTTAAGCGATATAACAACACTGATATATTAATTCCACCACTTAGAGTAACACACGAGAAAGGTGATGTGTGCATTTGTTCAGATCAGCAGAGACTTTTCACAACAGGGTGGTCTGACTGCAGGGTCAGAGTCGATATAAGATCAGGAGCAGTGAACAATTGCACAGCGACAATCAACAACAAAGAGACCAGCTTCACATGTCCATTTGGTAAGCCGTATGAGACTTCACCAGCAGCAGTGTGGGTATGTGGGAACAAAGCTTTTCACAGCATGCCTAAACACGGATGGTCAGGGTGCTGTTATCCAGCTTTGATAAATGTGGGAACTTCTGTGTATTTGCCAAACAAGACACCGGGGGGAAGAGCGAAGAGAAATGTTAAGATTTTGCCTGGGGTTTTGCCAAACCATTATTCAGGGTACACATTATCTGATCCATGGACGACACCTGGGGCAAATGTGGGGTGGTCACTTTTCCTGGGGGTGGGAACAACAGTAACGATAAATAAAGTGAATGGGTTAGCATGGACTGTATTGGCAATAGCAAATGCCACTGAAAATGCTTTATCGATGATAAATGATGAAATGAGACATTTAAGGGAGGCAGTTATTCAGAATCGTTTAGTCTTGGATTTGCTTACCGCAGAAAAGGGAGGGTTTGTAAAATGCTAGGAGTATCTTGTTGTTTCAATATTCCAGATCACAGTGACAACATAACTGATGTGATTGAGCACATGAGAAAGGCGGTGCAGGAGCCTGAACCAGCGAATCGACCAATGGCTTACCTGGATAATGAATCTTGAGGGGCTTGGGAATGTGGTTGGCTCAAACTGTGTTGCCAATTATAGTTATAGTAGTACTAATTTTGCTATGTATACCATGTATAATACAATGTGTGTCTAGCTTAGTACAGAGACTGGTTAAGGTCGGAATGTCTGTTCAATTGGTGAAAATGACAGTCTATCCGAATGATGATGTTGATGTTGATGACCAACAGGATGATGATGCAAGTAGCGGAAGTTACAGTGAAAGGAGTAATTGAGTTATGATGTTTTATTTTTATTTTTCTTCCTAAGAATGATTGATATGTAAAGAAGGTTAAAAGCAGTAGTTATCCGTATACGAGATGACGTACAAGGAGAGGGGGTGAAACTGAGGGATTTTCTACATACTTTTAATATTACTTTTAATATTTACATTTTATATTACAGAAGTAACTCAGTAGTGATAAATTGATATGTCTATTTCCTACTATGAACTATACTTTTTCTGGTTTATGATATGGTGACTGAGGGTTCGGTTCAACCGAGAGTGCAACAGCAGTGTCTGTCCATTCAGCCCGGCTATTGAATAAGGTCTTTACTTTGCTTGCTAAAACATTTAGGGTCTGTCCAAAACAAAAACAGCCTAAGCATTTTTCCAATTTTAAAAAACTTACTTCACAGGTTCAAGGAGAGTGATCATTTATGTGAAAATCAGAGATGAAGAGTATAAGTGTGATGTAATGGCTTGAACTTGTATTTATTATTATTTTTACTATTATTATTACAATGTGTGATTAATCAGTTATCAGAGAATGATAAACAGGGAGGAATTGTAAAGGAATTTTCCTTTATGGGTAGTAATCTTTAGTGGAACATATATTCAAGATGTATGCAGTATATGGTTCTTTTACTCATAGTTAGAAAAGCATTCTTTGTGTGATTTACTAAGAAGGAGGTAAGGAAAAGCAGATGGTTAAAGGGTCATCATGAGGGCATTTACGGACTTATAGCCTGGGGTCAGGGGGCATTTGCCTGCCTTTTCTCTGTTTAACACATTTAGAGGTGAATGAACTGACATCTCTCCCTGTAGGGAGGGAGAGAAGGAAAGCCTTGAGCAGAGGGGACTATAAAACCGACTGGCAGCTGCTTTCTCTTATCTCTCTGTCTTCCTCACTGACTTAGCTCATGTGTTATTTGTGACGAGGAGATCTTCTCTTGCAAGGGAATAAATTACTTTTATTATTATAATTTGGACTCAAGAGTTGTCTCTTACTCAGTGATGATGTTTGTATGAAAGAAATTGCCACGACAGTAATTTCAGACATTTCTGAAGACCGAGGAGAGGGAGTGGTGATGGTGAAACATCCAATTATTTGGTATCTCTGAAGAGCCCTGAATGTGTACCGACTTAAAACTGTGGCATGTATAGTTTAAGTCCCTTTAAGACAAGTCATGTCCCGCGGCGGCCATCTTTGAAACGCCTCTCGGGCATCCAAGTGCAGCTCTTATCTCTTTACATGGGGAAACATCAAATTCTCCAAAACTGGATGCCAAGCTTGCGATTAAATTTCATATTTGAAATCACCAATTAAACCAGACAACAACCGTATTATAAATGTTGTTGATTTTGCTCAAATCGCATTTATAAACAGCTTATTTCTCAGGCTAGACCCAGCAGTGCACATGCGCAGTCCTGAGCGCACTCCGAATGCGGAGCTCCATTCGATAAAGCGGCCATATTAAGAGTTGTATTTTCCCCATTCAAAACTATATGAGTGACACGTCTGGGGTATTCTATAGCATTTAATCTCAGAGAAATACACTACAGTATAATGTAGTCTTTAGTCTCAGAGAAATCCACTACAGTATAATGTAGTCTTTAGTCTCAGAGAAATCCACTACAGTATAATGTAGTCTTTAGTCTGAGAGAAATCCACTACAGTATAATGTAGTCTTTAGTCTCAGAGAAATCCACTACAGTATAATGTAGTCTTTAGTCTCAGAGAAATACACTACAGTATAATGTAGTCTTTAGTCTGAGAGAAATCCACTACAGTATAATGTAGTCTTTAGTCTCAGAGAAATACACTACAGTATAATGTAGTCTTTAGTCTCAGAGAAATACACTACAGTATAATGTAGTCTTTAGTCTCAGAGAAATACACTACAGTATAATGTAGTCTTTAGTCTCAGAGAAATCCACTACAGTATAATGTAGTCTTTAGTCTGAGAGAAATAAACTACAGTATAATGCAGTCTTTAGTCTCAGAGGAATACACTACAGTATAATGTAGTCTTTAGTCTGAGAGAAATACACTACAGTATAATGTAGTCTTTAGTCTCAGAGAAATACACTACAGTATAATGTAGTCTTTAGTCTCAGAGAAATACACTACAGTATAATGTAGTCTTTAGTCTCAGAGAAATACACTACAGTATAATGTAGTCTTTAGTCTCAGAGAAATACACTACAGTATAATGTATTCTTTAGTCTCAGAGAAATACACTACAGTATAATGTAGTCTTTAGTCTCAGAGAAATACACTACAGTATAATGTAGTCTTTAGTCTCAGAGGAATACACTACAGTATAATGTAGTCTTTAGTCTGAGAGAAATACACTACAGTATAATGTAGTCTTTAGTCTCAGAGAAATACACTACAGTATAATGTAGTCTTTAGTCTCAGAGAAATACACTACAGTATAATGTAGTCTTTAGTCTCAGAGAAATACACTACAGTATAATGTAGTCTTTAGTCTCAGAGAAATACACTACAGTATAATGTAGTCTTTAGTCTCAGAGAAATACACTACAGTATAATGTAGTCTTTAGTCTCAGAGAAATACACTACAGTATAATGTAGTCTTTAGTCTCAGAGAAATACACTACAGTATAATGTAGTCTTTAGTCTCGGAGAAATACACTACAGTATAATGTATTCTTTAGTCTGAGAGAAATACACTACAGTATAATGTAGTCTTTAGTCTCAGAGAAATACACTACAGTATAATGTAGTCTTTAGTCTCTGAGAAATACACTACAGTATAATGTAGTCTTTACTCTCAGAGAAATACACCACAGTATAATGTAGTCTTTAGTCACAGAGAAATACATATACATATAATGCATATAATACAGATAATGTAGTCTTTAGTCTCAGAGAAATACACTACAGTATAATGAAGTCTTTAGTCTCGGAGAAATACACTACAGTATAATGTAGTCTTTAGTCTCTGAGAAATCCACTACAGTATAATGTAGTCTTTAGTCTCAGAGAAATCCACTACAGTATAATGTAGTCTTTAGTCTCAGAGAAATCCACTACAGTATAATGTAGTCTTTAGTCTCAGAGAAATCCACTACAGTATAATGTGGTCTTTAGTCTCAGAGAAATACACTACAGTATAATGTAGTCTTTAGTCTCAGAGAAATCCACTACAGTATAATGTGGTCTTTAGTCTCAGAGAAATCCACTACAGCATAATGTAGTCTTTAGTCTCAGATAAATACACTACAGTGTAATGTAGTCTTTAGTCTCAGAGAAATACACTACAGTATCAGCATCAGAGGTGTAGTACAGATTTAACTGGTAAACTGTGGTTTTAGAAGAACAGGACTCAACAGAAAACATCACTTTCTGCATTGTGCAGCTTAATAACATTCATTAAAATGTTACTCAAAACAGCCCTTTATTTAATTTGCACTGAATGACACTCACCAGTGCCAGAAACACTCAAGCTCCTCGTTCTTCTGATACTGAAGCTGCTGCTGTTGATGTGTAGTATATAATCTCCAGAGTCTGTGGTTCTGGTGTCGGTGATGGTCAGAGATCCAGTCTGATCCAGCTTCAGTCTGTCTCTGAATCTCTCATCTGTCTGATCCAGCTCCAGTCTGTCTCTGAATCTATCAGCACACTGAACATCTGTACAGATCTGACTCTGACCTCCAGTGATTTCAGCGATGCAGACGTCATTATAATACCACGCCATCGAGTCATTTGGGTTGTTTATTACACAAGGATGTAAAGTGACAGATTCTCCCTCCTTCACTGACTTCACATCATCTCGTTCAGCAGCAGAAACACCTGAAACACAAAACAACAGCTGCTGCAGATAACTCCACAACATGTGCAGATATGAAAACAATCACACACTGAAGATCACTTTATATGATGAACAGATTTCATTTACCTGAAGAAAGCATCCACCGTTTGTCAAATATTGCACTGTAAACACTAGTGCTGCAAAACGATGAATCGTGATTATACTAGGGTTGAATGCTTGAATCTGATTGGCTGACGAACGTTTTGAGGTGTGCAGTTATTTTCAGAGAAACGCACAGCGAACGTAGTTCCCAGCACCGCATTACATGAAATTCATTACATAGTAAACAAAGCTCACTACGACACCGGCCAAACACATAACTATAGTGAACAAAACTCACTACGACACCGGCCAAACACATAACTATAGTGAACAAAACTCACTACGACACCGGCCAAACACATAACTATAGTAAACAAAACTCACTACGACACCGGCCAAACACATAACTATAGTAAACAACACTCACCACGACACCTGCCAAACACATAACTATAGTGAACAAAACTCACCACGACACCGGACAAACACATAACTATAGTGAACAACACTCACTACGACACCGGCCAAACACATAACTATAGTGAACAACACTCACTACGACACCGGCCAAACACATAACTATAGTGAACAAAACTCACTACGACACCGGCCAAACACATAACTATAGTAAACAAAACTCACTACGACACCGGCTAAACACATAACTATAGTGAACAAAACTCACTATGACACCGGCCAAACACATAACTATAGTGAACAAAACTCACTACGACACCACGACACCGGCCAAACACATAACTATAGTGAACAAAACTCACTACGACACCGACCAAACACATAACTATAGTGAACAAAACTCACTACGACACCAGCCAAACACATAACTATAGTGAACAAAACTCACTACGACACCGGACAAACACATAACTATAGTGAACAAAACTCACCACGACACCGGCCAAACACATAACTATAGTGAACAAAACTCACTACGACACCGGCCAAACACATAACTATAGTAAACAAAACTCACTACGACACCGGCTAAACACATAACTATAGTGAACAAAACTCACTATGACACCGGCCAAACACATAACTATAGTGAACAAAACTCACTACGACACCACGACACCGGCCAAACACATAACTATGGTGAACAAAACTCACTACGACACCGACCAAACACATAACTATAGTGAACAAAACTCACTACGACACCGGCCAAACACATAACTATAGTGAACAAAACCCACCACGACACCGGACAAACACATAACTATAGTGAACAAAACTCACTACGACACCGGCTAAACACATAACCGCCAAACACATAACTATAGTGAACAAAACTCACTACGACACCGGCCAAACACATAACTATAGTGAACAAAACTCACTACGACACCGGACAAACACATAACTATAGTGAACAAAACTCACCACGACACCGGCCAAACACATAACTATAGTGAACAAAACTCACTACGACACCGGCCAAACACATAACTATAGTGAACAAAACTCACCACGACACCGGCCAAACACATAACTATAGTGAACAAAACTCACTACGACACCGGCCAAACACATAACTATAGTGAACAAAACTCACCACGACACCGGCCAAACACATAACTATAGTGAACAAAACTCACTACGACACCGGCCAAACACATAAGAGCGATTCCACAGTTTCTGTCCACAAGGGGTTTAATGAACAATATAGATTGAATAATACCCAGTTGTTGTCATTTTTTTATTTTTAGTTCACTATTTTGTTTAAGATAGATGTAAGAAATAATAAAGTTAATTGTATCCCACTAAGCCTTGGCATTATCGTGTAATGAGACTTTATTTTATTTCCGTCCCCAGAAATTGCGGATGTCAGGGTGGGACATTCATTGCATCTGGATTTTTCTTAAGTCATTTCTTTCATTTCCTTTAATAAAATCCTGAATTTTGGCGCATAACATTTATTTTGGTGTGTCTTCTACAAAATACTACTATTAACACTGAAAGTATAATTCCCTTAATCCACCACGATGCAATGGAAACATTTACTAATGTTCGTTACATGTTCTGTCCAAACAGTTACGAATGTTAAACTATGATTCTAAAGGAAACAGAGATATAATTTTTCCATGTAATTAGCAAAATGATAAAAACATCTTGTGTGGGTTAAATTCTCATATGCGTTGCTACATGATAAATTGTTAATAAATCGGGATCAAACAGGGGCAGAGATTTTCTGTCCAAAAATCATAACGCTCGTACATTTTATTCTGAAGCTGAATTTCCATCTCCTAATGTCTCAACGGTTTTCGTGTCAGAAATAAGATTGTCTAGGTCACGCATGCTCTGCATGGGAGGAAGAGTTAACAGGATTTCACGGATTTCGGACGAATGTGGGTAAGTTTGTGGCTTCTGTCCAAAAGTTTACGAATGTTAAAATGTTACGAACGTGATAAACTTTGGTTAAGTAAACATTAAATAGGATCATTATGATGAGAAAGGATAAAAGTAGAGCTGGGCGGTATGACCAAAAATTTATATCACGGTATTTTTCTAAATTTTTTCTAAATTTTTTCTAAATAAACCGGTTTCACGGTATATGACGGTATTTATTTTTTTCATGCATGACCGGGTGTTAACCACATTTTCTACTGACTGAGGAAAAACTGCAGTAGATTGACTTAGAATGCCATATTTTAGTGTCATGATGAGTGATTATTGTAGAAAAATTCCACACTAAATACAGGGGTTAAAGCAAAAAAATAATATTTTGACTGAAAATATTTCCTCGGCCAAACCCCATTCCACAGCCATACGGCTACAGTCACACACAGTTTAAGAGCGGTGTTTTTCTTGTAATTAGGAGCGCTTGTCCTCCTAATTAAAAACATTTAGGAGTACCTTCTGATCAATAAAAAAAAATCTTGCTAAAAAAATGTGCCTTCCGAATACGAGGTGACATTTGACTCCTTAAAGTGACTTACAGGGGTATTTTATTTTTAACTTTGCAATAGCATCACATCTACTTCAAATTCAAAAAATTATGTTTATAAGCTTTTTAAAATTTATATTTAAAACAATATAATAAGTACAATACAACAAATAAGTTACCAATCATGAAATTAGTATTAATAAAAAAAATAATTTGTATAATTTGGCACAGAAGAACACAAAAGTGGCTTGTACGTACATTTTCAGATGTTTAATGAGGCTCAGAGGTGGCATGAGTGCAATTACATTCATAGATTAATGTGGACATTAATGTTTTACATATAAATTTGCTTTTAGTGATGCACAACGGCTCAGCAGTTACTTTATTTTGAACTATTTTCGTTGATGAAATAGAACAAAATCATGCAGTACTTGTTTATTGATCTGTTGTAGTAAATCAATATATCACATTTGCAAACTCCCCTTATAATTATTAAAAGCTGTCTCCTGATCGCGATCTGTGGGCGCACAGAAATTAAGAGCGCATGAGTGAGCTCAAGAATCAAAAGCACGTGCAAATGTGATGCATTCTGTCGGAACCTGTGGGAATGAGTATAATTATTATTAATAGCCGCAATCCCGCGCCGAAATTCAAGTTCTGCTCTGTGTTTTTTGCTAAGAACCCGACTGAATGATGCGAGTGGCGTTACTATGTTGTTTGCCGAGGCGGGGATGATTTTTGGTGTTCCGCAGAACAACAACAGTGTGCTACATGATTCCTACATGTTTCTTTCCCCTCAGTAATCCCCGATAACGTTTAAATGGAGTAAACACGGAGCAGTTTTTCCGTGAGCGGGAATGTAAAACCCGGAGTGGATCCAGAGCGGAGTGATTACAGAACGCTTAGCGTGGAGAGAGGAACGTGCTTTAATCCACTCCAGGCTTTGATCATATCCCCCCTCAGCAGACTGAATGCACCTCCTCTTTCCTTCATTTAAAGACCTATTCAAGCTAAAATCAAGACATTTATAACACTATTTGAGAAATGTAAGCCTATTTACGGTCTTAAAATTATGAAAAGTGAATTTAAGAAGGCGGGAACCCTGCAATTGACGGGAATCCGTCGTATCGACGGAGAACTTGAGTTTGTGAGAGACGCGGGAGCTTATGCAGCGGATGGTGGATATTTGTGGCGGTCAATGTGGATATTGTGGATGACTTCTTCTCTCTCATCACATTCTACTAGTGCTACAGTTTCGGAACTTTCACGCTTAGTAACACATACAGCTGTATCCTCGCCAAAATGCAACAGTGAAAAGAAACCCCTCTCTAACAGTGTCGCGTTTCAAACCTTATTTAAATGACACCGGTATTGCGGTATTTTAAAAATTCATATCTTAAGAAAAATAAACACCGGTATTCGGTATGAACCGGTATACCGCCCAGCACTACGTGTTACCTTACTTTATTTCTCATTTGCTTGTTTTTATAAGCTATAGGCCTACACATTGCCTATTTAATCTCGTTTAACAAACATCAGAAGTAAAGATTAAACATTAAACCGATGTAATTCACGAGTAAATGGACCACTCTGTAACTGTGTTTCCACCGTAACAGCGCTGGCTCTTACGCCGAGCTGGAGTCGTGTTCGGCGGGGACTGATCACGGATGAGACCGCCGCCCTGCGCTTCACTCGTGGACGAAATGAACTGCGATTGCCTTCATTACCTGCTCAACAACAAACAGTCAACAGCTCTGAGGACATGTTTTAACGTCCAACGTATTTGTGTTCTGTATCTTTATAAATATAATAGTTTATTTTATGCAAAGCATCAGACTCTTCATCATGCAATAAGACAGAGACGAGCGACGTTCGTTTAGTGATTCACACCGCGCGCCTCTATGTTGCTCTGCATAAATTTGAACGATATACTGCACAGAAACAATTTTATCAATAAAATAAAATGTACACAAACTACTCAAACACTGAACAAATAACCCCAAAAAATTACCCAAAAGGCTCAACCCAGCATTTAGGTGAATTAAGTTTTTCTCTGCTCGCAGAAGTGCTGCAGGTTATGTGATATGATATGATCATGTGAATCCTTGTTCTGTTGTTTGCTGCTTTTATGTGAAATTAATCCCCGAAAAACAGATGTTAGTATTGTTTACAGGTCACAGACACTTATTCTTTATAATTTAATTCAGTTCTAATTTAAAATATTTGTCGGTTAACGGTTAGGAAAAATAACCGAAATGAACATCCCTAATTTAAATGTATACAATTTAAAATCTTAATTTAAAAACGTGTCTTGTTTTGAAGCCACTTGGAACATTTACGTAAAAAATTTAATGACTGAAAAAGTATACTTTTCCGTTAAAACAATGCTTCATATTCAAAACACACACACAAGATGAAATGCAGATATAGAATTTCACAAAATACTTATCAGGCCCATGAAAGCACACACAAGATGAAATGCACTTGACAAATAATTATTTTGTGGCGTAAATAAAAGAAACACTTTCTAAAATTAAAATAGACCAAAACTGCGGGGAAATGCGGTCTATTAAACACACCTGCGACACCTGTCAATCTTCACAGGATTTTAGAATTTGCTTTTAGAAACATTAGCTTAGACAAACTATTGCTTAGCCTATTCCACAGATTCTTGAATTAACAAATTACCAAAAGGGAATTTTGGGCTGAGCGAGTGGCGCTGAGCGTATGAGCGAGCGGAGCGGGATCTTCAGAAAGACGCTCTCTGCTCTGATGGAAATATGATCGCTACTCCCCGCTGTGTGCTCTGCATGCAACATGCATTTTTTGGCCACCGAGTCCTTATCCTGTTCTGAACTCATCGTCCCTGTTTCTTTAGCATACTATCTGTCTGTATGCCCAGTCTGTTCTGTTCTGTGGCATTCTAATTTGTTCAGATAGCATACTGCGGGAGGTTGGGGCGGGGGCGCAGAAAAAATCGTGCTATAAAGCGATTTAGAAATCGTGCAAGCTTAAATCACGATTTTATTTCGATTAATCGCACAGCCCTAGTCTGTAGCTAAACCAAAACTATATGCAGGCTACGCTGCTTTCATAAAAGCACGCACACACATTATTGCACAGATATCAGAGATTGCGCAACGCACAAACAGCACAAACTTTTATTAGTAAAATAGCTTCGACAGGCTACTGACTCGCAACGTTATATTTCTCTGCAATGAGGAGGTAAAATCGCTGTTTTTGAAGTAACCTCATTGCTTGTAGAGAAAGACGCGCAGAAGCAAGTTCACATGCACGCGCAACTTTCATACCTCTCTCTCACTAATTCAAATAAATTATATATATATATATATATATATATATATATATATGGAATAGGTTATTGCTATGAAGACAGATGTTAAAGTTAATATTCACATAATAAGTGCCGTCATTCAGGCTGTTCACAATATGTTTTAGCGCGTAATGTTTTAATAATTATATTCTGTTTAACGCGTAGGCTAATATGCCTATTATTCATTAGTTAATTAATCAAACGGTAACGTTTTTTTTATAATATGAATGTTCATGCTCATTTTTCACGCATCAAATAGAAATTCCTAACCTAATGAGCAGTTGATAATCGACGGACTGTTTTGTTAATAAATGCCTCATTCGGTTATGTTATATTAATATGTTTCGGCAATCATAAGTTATGACCATTAATTGGCTCAAGTTAAGATAGACTATTCTCTAATTAATTAAACTGTTTGTTATCTTACAGATTGAAAGCCTGAATAGTTTCTCTCCCTCTCTCTCTCTGTGCGTGGGTGGGTACATGCGTGGGAGGGGTGCGATTTTCGAATATTACGAAGATTATGGAATATTACTTTTGCTTAAAATGCCTATCCCTAGCGTGCATATATGCGTGCGTACTTGCCTATTGCATAGGTGATGTATAATATTTATAATATAATTATTATAACAATATTTCATACAGTACATGTGTGCTGTGCACGCATTTGGGAACAATAAAAGGCGAGAAGCTAAATGAGCTCGAGTCCGATCTGAGCCCGATCTGTCAAAAACAAAAACGGCCCGCATGGACTCAGCGTGTCGGGTTCTGATGGGCTTGCAGGGCTCTACTCCGAGGGGTTGTCATCATGTCTTCTCAGGTGTTCGGTTATCTCAGATCATTTAAGGGTTGGATCCAGACTGAAGCTTGTGTGATTACTAGTAACCACGGGATGTAAATCCAGAAACAGAGAAACAAATAAAGACATTTAGCATAGATGTTGTTCCCAGATTAAATTATCAGTTCAACCCAAGCTAAAGCATAATAATGTGCGTTTGTTCAGATAGACTGGCAGTACAAGATTGTGAGATGCATTATATGAATGCTTGGCTAAAGAGGTGCGTCTTTAATCTAGATTTAAACAGAGAGAGTGTGTCTGAACCCCGAACGTTATCAGGAAGGCTATTCCAGAGTTTAGGAGCCAGATATGAAAAAGTTCTACCTCCTTTAGTGGACTTTGCTATCCTAGGTACTACCAAGAGTCCAGAGTTTTGCTCCTTTGGGAGCGGGTTGGATTGTAGCGTGATAGAAGATTAGTTAGGTACGCAGGAGATAAATCATTTAGGGCCTTATAGGCAAGTAATAATATTTTGTAACTGATACATCGATTACAAACCCTGACGATGCATATGCATCGCTCTCGAAACATGGATTTTTGAATCGTCGATTTCAGACAGTAATCGAGTTAAAAAAGAAAATTTCTTGTAAAAAATATATAATAATACGTACATACATAAAATTATTGTATTTGACTTTTCTGTCACTTCTGAAATGATGGCTATGCCCCTGGTGTGACAAAATGTTAGCCTATACATAATACTTTTAAAGCTGTTTTTTAATCTTGGTTCACATACATTTCTACATATTCCATGTCACGCCATAGCATCATGAAACTAGCATCTAACAATGGACAAAAGTTGTTGTTTTTTTCCTCTAATCTATGGTAATCATAAAAGCTGTGGTGTAATTTGCCCTCTGACTAAGCATTTAACGAATCCTGTGAATGCACTTCAAGAATGCAGAATCATTAATCCAATCGAATCAAATTTTATTCTGAATTGAATCGTTCTGAATTTGCAAAAATCGCTCTTGAATCGAATCGAAAACCTGTGAATCGTGAAGACTTTGCCTGAGTCTCAATGTGCATACTATCCATCCTAAATTATATGTGTAGAAAAATACCTGAACAGTTGTAAAAAATGAAGTGGAAAATTAAAACAATAAATAATATAGGGGAGACTTTCTGTCTACAGGGTACAAAATAGGGACTGAAACTCAAATGTTCAAATGATGTCACTTCCTGGATGTTGCCATTAAAAATAAAATGCTTTAAAAAGGAAGAAATAAAAGGAAATTGTGTTGAGTGAAATATATTGGTCAGTTTTAGTTAAGTTTTTATTTTTAGAAAAGAATATAAATGTTATTATTATGTTTATAATATCATATTATAATTGTGGATTTGATTAAGCATCAAATAGTTCTCTCTACAGAAATTCTGGATGTAACTGTATTTTCTAATATAGATAATTGTACCTTATTTTGTAAAAATGTGTAAAGATTATCATAATTTGGTGTAGCTGTTGTCTGCTTTCACTTCACATTTTTTATAATATTTTTACCTTTTTAACTTTAATTTCAGGCCTAATGGAGGAGAAACAACATCATGTCAAAACTGGAGAAAAACTCACTCACAGACTGAAAGTATTTCTTTACTGAAAAGAAGAGACAAGAAAAGTTTCACCTGCACTCAGTGTGGAAAGAGTTTCACAAACAAACACAGTCTTGAGATTCACATGAGGATCCACACTGGAGAGAAACCGTTCACATGTGATCAGTGCGGGAAGAGTTTCACAAACTCATCAAACCTTCAGAGACACACGAACATCCACACTGGAGAGAAACCGCATGAATGTGATCAATGTGGAAAAACATTTGTGTGTGCTTCAAATCTGAAGACTCACCTGAAAGTTCATTCAAAGGAGAAACCACATTCATGTTCTTTATGTGGAAAGAGTTTTTCACAACTGCAGAGTTTAAAAGTACATCAGAAGATACACACTGGTGTGAGAGAATATATGTGCTTTGAGTGTGAGAAGACTTTTATTACAGATGGAGATTTGAAACGGCACCAGATGTTCCACACTGGAGAGAAACCTTACATGTGTTCACACTGCGACAAGAGATTCAATAATTTAGGACATCTGAAATCACACGAGAGGATCCACATGGGAGAGAAACCTTACAAGTGTTCACACTGCGACAAGACATTCAGTCAGTCAGCAAATCTGAAAACACACGAGAGGATTCACACTGGAGAGAAACCGTATCACTGCACTGCATGCGGGAAGAGTTTCAGTCATGCATCTTCTCTACGGAGACATAAAATAAACAATCACATTAAGTAGTTTATCTTCAGGTTCAGTGCTTTCAGGTGCTACACCGCATCTCTTTCATATTAATCTGTCATAAGAAACATCATCTAAATTAGTCACAGTGAATGGAGTTTATCTTCAAGACCAGCGGCTTCATCTGTAAGATTCAGACCAACTTAATAATAGAGTTCCTCCCCTAAGAACAATATCTAAATTAAATTTTTGTATAAAACTTTGCTTTATGATATTAATTATATTATTATGCTTTATCATGAGTTTCATTTTATGTTCTTATGTAGAAGCTTGTGAAAATTTACATTTACATTTATGCATTTAGCAGACGCTTTTATCCAAAGCGACTTACAGTGCATTCTGACATGCTGACATGTTTTTGTCAGCATGTGTGTTCCCTGGGAATCGAACCCACAACCTTTGCGCTGCTAACACAATGCTCTAACCACTGAGCCACAGGAACACTAAAAATGCAGGTGTAAGATATTCTGTCATGTAGGTTTGCATCTGATCCATCTTCACTTTTATTCACTTGAGATGCTTTATATCTTGTTACTCAATGAAGAGAGAGATCTGTCTTTTACTTTATATTTGCTTCAAGTATTAAACTGTAACCATTCCATAGACTGTACAATGTTTCAATAGGTGTAGTTTTAATCCTCGCCACCAGGGGGTTCTAGTGTGCTCCCTGGGTGTGAAAAAGATAAATAAATGAGAGAGAGGACAGCATGGTGTGCCTTGTGTTCCTACTCTTTCCTGAGAGATCATCCTTTTTGAGAAACTAAGTTGTTTGCTGCTCAATTGTAAGTAATGTTTGATTATAACTGCTAAATAGTCTGTTTTGATCAGCTTTGATCTTGGTATATATTTGTATCTGTGAAACGGTTATTTTACTTTGAGGTTGCCATTTTCACCACTTTTTATGAATGGGTTTTGTTTTCTGAATATTTGTATTATGTTTTTGTAGAAGGATTTTTGTTTATGGGCTGCCTTTCCTTGTTCATCGGCTCATGCTATGGGAATACTGTGGAGGTGCTATCGTTGAAGAAAAGATTGATGTGCAAGGGCACATTGAATATTTCCTACGTTCTGTGTCTGGACTTTATCACAAATATAAGCATTCTTTTCCCTGATGAGATTTTCTTTGCATAAATATTTGTGTTGTATGACCATTGTTTGTACTGATATAATTTGACAAGGTCTGCTCAAAATGGGTTATCCATGTATGGTTTAAATGAGCATATGTTATGTTTACATATAAACATGAACTTAATGAACAAACAGGTTTGGGAAAATTATGTATTGATGTAGCAGAGTATAATGTGAAGTAAAACAGTTGATCCCTCCTTCATAAATTTGCATAGCTGTTTCTTTGTTTGAGAGACAAATAATTAGTTATAACACTTTTATTGTCTGCGTTTGTTGTCCGCCATGAATTAATAATTTCAGAATTTGAGTTACGTGAAATATTATGATTGCTTTTGGGGCTTTCCATAATTACATTTATCGATAAAGTTTTTAAATGCCTAATAAACAAAATTTCACCTCACACCTGGCCACTTGTCTGTCTATGTCAGTAACTGTTTTAACATTATTTTAGTTTGATACGTTGTTTTATGTTATTTTGTAGTTTTAAACAGAATTTGGTGCGTTTTTGATCATCTACCTTGGTTTCATCTCGCGATGATGATGTCATCATTTGCTCGCTTCAGTGGATTTAAGCCATTAAAAACGGGTCTTAGACATACAGGTGCATCTCAATAAATTATAATGTCGAGGAAAAGTTTATTTATTTCAGTAACTCAACTCAAATTGTGAAACTTATGAATTAAATAAATTCAATGCACACAGACTGAAGTAGTTTAAGTCTTTGGTTCTTTTAATTGTGGTTATTTTGGCTCACATTTAACAAAAACCCACAAATTCTCAACAAATTAGAATACTTCATAAGACCAATAAAAAAATGTTTTAATGAATTGTTGGCCTTCTGGAAAGTATTTTAATTTACTGTATATGTACTCAATACTTAGTAGGGGCTCCTTTTGCTTTAATTACTGCCTAAATTCGGCATGGCATGGAGGTGATCAGTTTGTGGCACTGCTGAGGTGATATGGAAGCCCAGGTTTCTTTGACAGTGGCCTTCAGCTCATCTGCATTGTTGGGTCTGGTGTCTCTCATCTAGATTCTCAATGGGGTTCAGGTCAGGTGAGTTTGCTGACCAATCAAGCACAGTAACACCATGGTCATTGAACCAGCTTTTGTTATCTTTGGTAGTGTGGGCAGGTGCCAAGTCCTGCTGGAAAATTAAATCAGCATCTCCATAAAGCTTGTCAGCAGAAGGAAGCTTTCCAGAAAATACAGTGGACGAACACCAGCAGATGACATGGCAGCCCAAATCATGACTGACTGTGGAAACTTCACACTGGACTTCAAGCAACATGGGTTCTGTGCCTCTCCACTCTCCGGACTCTGGTACCTTGATTTCCAAATTAAATGCAAAATTTACTTTCATCTGAAAAGAGGACTTTGGACCACTGAGTAACAGTCCAGTTCTTTTTCTCCACAGCCCAGGTAAGATGTTCCTGTAACTATCAATAAGATGCTTCTGACGTTGTCTCTGGTTCAGATGTGGCTTGGTAGCTCTTTTCCTGAAGATGTCTGAGCGTGGTGACTCTTGATGCACTGACTCCAGCTTCAGTCCACTCCTAATGAAGCTATCCCAAGTGTTTGAATCGACTTTGCTTGACTGTATTCTCAAGCTTGAGGTCATCCCTGTTGCTTTTGCAACTTTTCCTACCCAAATTCTTCCTTCCAGTCAACTTTGCATTGAATATGCTTTGATACAGCACTCTGTGAACAGCCCACCTTTCAGTAATGCCCCTCTGTGACTTACCCTCTTTGTGGAGGGCATCAATGACTGTCTTCTGTATCATTGCCAAGTCAGCAGTCTTCCCCATTATTGTGGTTTCAAAGAACAAGAGATACCCAGAATTTATACTGTAGGATGGTCATTTATTGAAACTCAAATGTAAATATTCTAATATTTTGAGATACTGATTTTTGACTTTCATGATCTGTAAGTTCTAATCATCAAAATTAAACCAACAAGTGTTTTTCTTTACATGCAATGAATCTAAAATATATGAAAGTTTTAATTGTTTTAAATAAGTTATAAGAAAATTTGTATAACATTTAAAAAAAAAATTCATGACATTCTAATCTATTGAGACGCACCTGTACAAAATGGCATAAACGAATTGGACCAAATTTCACATTTTGTGTTTTCTGTTATGAGTTGTATTATTTCAGGAGACTATATACATTTTAAAATGTGTCTAATCTATCACAATCTAAAGCTCCACTAAAACTTGCGATGTGAAACAGGTGTTAAAGACATTCAAATCTGCATTCATGCTGCTGCTGCTCCGGAAAGAGCAACACAAACGGTCTTTTCAACCACACATCATTATTTATGTGTTACAGAAATTTAAATAAGAGAAGTACTGGGATAAAAGTTTATAGTTTGGTATAAACACTTAGCCATCAAAACGAAAGTATCATAACATTTGTATTGTAACACTAATCTTCCGCCAGAAGGTGGAGATAACCCGTTTAAAACATGTATTTGACATTGAATCATTCATTCAGGAGATTCCAGTAGTGACACAAGTCTTTATGAAGGGAGACACTGACTCCTTCATTGATTTTTTTGTATTTTACATTTTGTTCAAATAGGGCTGTGACGGTATTGGATTTTTTCTTACCCCGGTGAAGCAGCAAGAAATATCGCGGTTTGGCTGTTAATCGCACGTGTGCAAGTGCATGGTCTGCTGCTCCAAATCTTCTGTTTCTGCGTGCAGCAGAGCCACAGCACATTGTAGCAGGAGTCAGATTTCACTGATCATGTGAAAGAGAGGCACTTTCAGTGTAACGGATGTATGCCAGTAAGGGCTGTGTGTAAACCTCACTCCCCTAAACTCAAAAAGAGGCGCTCTAGCGACTGACGCTAGAAGCTGTAGCCTTTAGGCTACTGAGGCTTGGTAGAGCGCCTGCCTCCCGCACCGGCATCCCGGGTTCGAGACCCGCTCGGTGTGATGGTGCGAACCTGGAGGGGTTACATCAACACGGGCGCTTTGTGGGTAGAGCCTACACTCACCGCATAAGCACGAGCGCGAAAGTGCATGCAGCAGACTGAGCACCGGAGGATTTGTTTTTCAAACTGAAGTAAAAGACCACTTCTTAAACCAGAGAATGTGACACAAATAATACTGATGAAAAAGAACGGGTTGAATGTTGAACACTTTCACTATAGCTATAAACTGTGATAAAAGTTCATCAGCATATATTGATTAATCTAATGTTGTATAAAAAAAACCTGAGAAAGTTATACTGAGCTTGTCCATATGTAACCCCCCCGACACGGGTCCGCACCAGCTCACCGAGCGGGTCGCGAACCCGGGACTCCGCGCGAGGCGGGCACTCTAACAAGGAACGCCAAAGGCTACAGCCTCTAGCGTCAGTCGCTAGGCGCCTCTTTGAGGTCAGGGGTGAGGTTTACACACAGCCCTTACTGGCATACATCCGTTACACTCACCCCTAAACCTCACTCCCGTCCGGTCACGGCACCAATGTAACCCCCGACACGGGTCCGCACCCGCTCACCGGCGGGTCGCGAACCCGGACTCGCGTGGGGAGGCGGGCGCTCTAACAAGTCACGCCAAAGGCTACAGCCTCTAGCGTCAGTCGCTAGAGCGCCTCTTTGAGGTCAGGAGTGAGGTTTTACACAGCCCTTACTGGCATACATCCGTTACACTCACCCCTAAACCTCACTCCCATCCGGGTCACGGCACCAATGTAACCCCCGACACGGGTCCGCACCAGCTCACCGGCGGGTCGCGAACCCGGGACTCGGCAGCGGGAGGCGGGCGCTCTAACAAGGAACGCCAAAGGCTACAGCCTCTAGCGTCAGTCGCTAGAGCGCCTCTTTGAGGTCAGGGAGTGAGGTTTCACACACAGCCCTTACTGGCATACATCCGTTACACTCACCCCCCTAAACCTCACTCCCGTCCGGGTCACGGCACCAATGTAACCCCCCCGACACGGGTCCGCACCCGCTCACCGGCGGGTCGCGAACCCGGGACTCGGCGCGGTAGGCGGGCGCTCTAACAAGGAACGCCAAAGGCTACAGCCTCTAGGCGTCAGTCGCTAGAGCGCCTCTTTGAGGTCAGGGGAGTGAGGTTTACACACAGCCCTTACTGGCATACATCCGTTACACATATACACAGTAGACTGAAGTGAGTTCTAGGAGTTCTATACAGCTAAAAATTAGGCACCAAACACCTACAGCAGACTTTGGATGTGCAACAGTGCTCTCCATCAATGTCAGTTCCTACATAGATTGAAGCTGTTCTGGTGGCACATTGTGGCAGATACCACCTCAGTAATTTACTTGCCAAAAGTTTGTTTTTGGTTCAGCATCTGTCTGTCAATTATCCTGTCAGAATTTTGAAACGTTATATTTCCCTTTAGTAATATTTGAAAGGCAAGTTATCCAGACCTACATATTACATATATATAACACCTCAGAAGTCACCTCACACTAATCAGTCACTTGTTTTTTTTTCCTCAAATTTAAATACATTTATTCATTTAGAGTATTATTTCAGTTTAAGAAGGAGAGACAGATTAAATGTTTAACATGGTTATCGTGTATGCCATGAATAAACAACATATGAAAAAGAAACACGACTAGCAATTGAATCATGATTTATATGCTATTTGAAAATATCAGCAGAACTTACTGCGTTACTGCTGAGGTGGTTCTGTGATGGGTAGGATGGGAGGACTGCTGGTGGGCTGGATGGTGGACTGGATGGGAGGAGGACTGGTAGTGAGCTGGATGGTGGACTGGATGGGAGGAGGACTGATGGTGGGCTGGATGGGAGGAGTACTGCTGATGGGCTGGATGGGAGGAGGACTGCTGATGGGCTGGATGGGAGGAGGACTGCTGATGGGCTGGATGGGAGGAGGACTGATGGTAGGCTGGATGGGAGGAGGACTGCTGATGGGCTGGATGGGAGGAGGACTGATGGTAGGCTGGATGGGAGGAGGACTGGTAGTGAGCTGGATGGAGGACTGGATGGGAGGAGGACTGATGGTGGGCTGGATGGTAGGCTGGATGGGAGGAGGACTGATGGTAGGCTGGATGGGAGGAGGACTGATGGTAGGCTGGATGGGAGGAGGACTGATGTTGGGCTGGATGGTAGGCTGGATGGGAGGAGGACTGCTGATGGGCTGCTGGTTAGTACAACCTAAATGGTACAAAAAGAGGAAATGATTCACCTCCTGTGATAAGAATGTCCCCTTTTTTCTAGCGGTGACTGTGCTACATAAGGAAACTTCCAGTACATTTGTCTTTTGTATTCTTCTGTCTATAAATGCTGCCCTATGGACTCTATGCTCTCTGTAGAACTGAGTCGAGGCTGATTTTGTACTATTTTTTGGCCCACTATGGTTTGCCCTGTGACAGCGGTACCAGGAAAATTCCCAACTGTAATTGCTGTGTCACATTTATTTTTATGTTGACTGTGGAGTAAGATTTTAAATAATCGCACACACTTACCATTAATTAACAGCTCATAGAGAGCCTTCATCCTGTCAAGGCATTTTTCGGAATGGTCTGACAGCTGCCATTTTGGCTGGAGGACTTGTGCGGACCAGGTTTTCTGCTTCTTCATTTTCTTTCCAATGAAGACTATGGCCTTGTACCCCAGTGTGTTCAACTTTTCGACCTGAAAATAAAGATATATATTATATAATATATACAGAAATATAAGCAATTATAAATGCCTTAAACATTGTGGGCTGTAATTATGTAAATAATAACTACAGACTTTAAACACATACCAAGACAGATGCCTCATCAATAACATGAGAGGTGGTTTGGTTTTTGTTTTGGTTTTTCAACCACGTCTCCTTTCTGGCCTCAAATTTTTGAAGTTTTTTTGCCAGTCTCTGCTTTCTTGGCTGTACTGACTGGCAATATTTGCATGTCTTGGTGGCCACACCAATAGCTGCTTTGCAGCTCACGCATGTTGTTATAGTTGACCCTCGTGGCATCTTAAAACTAGAATATAAAACAATCAACATTTAATAACCAAAGAGACAAATTAACTGCCTTATTTAAGTGTTACATTACAATTGTTTGTAATTTGGCCTACTTCAGCATTATCAGTAGGCTACACTCAACCTCAATTATTTCTAATGTTATAACAAAAGACACAATGGTAGAAATAGAAAAATGTCACACAATAGACCTTTACACATGCCTTTTTAAAGTAAATTATTACTAATCAAGAAAATTTCTTAATATTACATAACATTTTCTGTCTTTGATTGTGTATGCAAATTAAATGGTCAAATGACATTCTGGAAAGCCTGAATTGTCATTTAATATATAGGTAACACCAGTGACAAAAAGGCAGCACAAGCATTTTTATGTAATGTAGTAAAAATATAAAAATACATTAAGCTGTCATTTAAGTTGATTTATAGTGTTAAGAGGTTAACTATTTGGTATTAAAAAAATGACAATTTTAAAAGAATCCATTTTCATAGAATGACCCGTATGTATTGTATTTTTTTGTGTGTATGATTTTAGTCACCACTTGTCTTACTGTAGCTCATTTTGATTATGCTTCAGTGACATGTGAATTTAAAGTCAATAAAGTTTTCAACTTATCATATCACTGACCTCGGTCAGTAAATTGCCGCCAAATGCAGCTAACGTTAAATGCGGTGGCTAATATAGTGCTGGATGAACCCCTATGTCATTGGACACATTCCTATAAATTCATGGTGATAAATAATTAACAAATTATTAAGGCATTATATTAACGAGTTATACTTAGACAGCGCAAACTAACTTTAGTATTCAGGTTCCGTTAGCATATGTTGATATCACTACGTATTACCTACCTTTGAGGATGAACAACAGTATGAATGGTGGGTGGCGGAGAGGCGGACACCCCTCACTCACTTGTCAATCTGCTGACCTCTGTGCCTCTGTGATAGGGCAACCCACGTGTCAATCAGTAGGGATGGGCGATACCACTTATTTTGTTTTCAATACGATTCCGATACTTTCAAGGCTGGTATCAAATGTCTTAAATTATTGAATTACTATTAGAGTAAAATGGTAATGATACTCACTTAACATTATATTTGAAAGGCATTTTAACATTCAATACGCCTTAATTGGAACTTTAGAATATTAGAATATATTATTTGTTTACACATGGTTAAAATGTTTACTTGTAGTGGTAACCATGGAAATCTACAAAATATTATAGGCCTAGTTGAACTATGGTCACTTTTTTTATTCTGACAGTGTATGTTTTATATTAAAATTAGTTACAAAATAGAACATCAGTATGAACTTTTAACATTAAATTTAAAAAATGTATTGCACAGACTATGCAGGTTATTCATCCAATTCAATGCTTATTTTACGCATTAAATATCTTGTAAAATAAACAAAATAACTTGGTAAAAAAAAAAAACAGTATCGATATTTTTATTTGAGTACAGGAGGAGGACAGAGTGAAGGTACACACCTACAATTTCCACACTTTTATTAGCCCGGATCCAGACCCAAACATTTTTATTAGACCCGAACATCCTGTGTGTAATATAAATGTGTTGGTCCTGTGTAAGTTACCTTTAGCTACTCCTCCTGTCACGGCCTGCTGTTAGTGTGTGTGTGTGTGTGTGTGTGTGTGTGTGTGTGTGTGTGTGTGTGTGTGTGTGTGTGTGTGTGTGTGTGTGTGTGTGTGTGTGTGTGTGTGTGTGTGTGTGTGTGTGTGTGTGTGGTTCAGGTATACCCTACGTTATGGGGACAAAATGTCCCCACAACGATGGCAATATCCAAAATCCTTGTCCGTGTGGGGACATTTTTTGGTCCCCATGAGGAAACCAGCTTATAAATCAGACTAAGTGATGTTTTTTGAAAATGTAAAATTGCAGAATGTCTCCTGTGATGGTTAGGTTTAGGGATAGGGGCAGTGTAAGGGGATAGAATATACAGTTTGTACAGTATAAAAACCATTACGTCTATGGAAAGTCCCCATAAAACATGGAAACCCAACATGTGTGTGTGTGTGTGTGTGTGTGTGTGTGTGTGTGTGTGTGTGTGTTCTTGTAGCCTACATGGTTTATGAGGACACAAATGTGTATAATGACATGGGTATTACAACATAAACATGGTTTATGAGGACATGCCATCCAATAAAGCACTGCACACACTTTTTTTGTCTACTAAAATCTAACTATAATGCATTGTGTAGCCTATTTGCTGTGGCAGATAATGATTTGAATGACTGTTAGGTGATCCCACACCCACACACACACACACACACACATACACACACACACACACACACACACACTTGAAGCCCTCAAAGTGCTCTCTGAACCTGAGCCTGTTAGGGCACATGTCCAAAATGTGATTTTTTTTTTTTTACTTTGCCATAGAGCTAAATCAAATACATCACTGGAAAGGTCTTGACCTGGAAAGTAACATATATCCATTTGAAGGTTCTATATTATTCCTGCTTTGATATATTGACCTTTGAACCTTAACCACAGGGCATATTTGAAGGCTTATAATTATGGGACAAAAAGGGTTACATACATGGGACCAAATGTTATAGAAAGGTGTTGACATGGGTTATAAGTTCAGCATAGTCATCAAGGGGTGGGGTGGGTGGGTGGGGGGCTATGGTGTAAACATAAAATCCCCATTGAACAAGACAATATTTAAAGTCTGATGCCAAAAATATGTTTGGCATCCCTTTAAACCCCTGGAATGCCACCAATTAAGTATTTACAACTTCCAATTTTAGGGAAAACCCTGGGTTTAAAAAAAAAACTACAACTCCCTAGACCCCTCTTCAGTACTTGTGTTGACATCAGCACCCCAGTTGTAGTTCCTGTGTGCTAGGGTTGTGAAAACATATATCTACCAAATATATCAAATATCACACACTGTCTAATAAATAATTATACTGCATGTATATGATCTATGCTAAGAAAAGACAAAAATGTTTGTTTAATGACGATAGTTTAACTAAAACAGGAGACCAGAGCCAACTGCTCTGCTCACGTGACATAAGCGGACTGTCCTCATCTCCATAGTAACGGCCACGGCTACTTCCGCTATCAAAAATGTAAAAAAAAAAAAAACACTATCTTTTCTATCACTATCTAAAGAAAGACACTATCTTTTAAACATCGGGCTTGACAGCTGTTATTGCCTGCCTTATGCGCCTGCAGTCCTGGCCTGGATGTCAATCAGTTCGCTGTGATTGGCCGCCTCGTCCAGCGGCAAACACCTTCCCCACGTTAGCAGTTGACAGCCCCATGAATATGAAGCCTAAAATATCGTTTTCGCCCTAGTGGCTTGCTATCGTACAGGTAATATGAGTAAGTTAACACTGACAAAGGCTAAAAAATAATATACATTTCAAAGGCAAATTGATATATGAAATAATAATATATTACTTATAGGATACAATATTCATTTTAATTTTACAAGAGCGTCTGGCCCTGATAGTGTCTGCCGAGAAATGTTCTGGCCCTCGGACAAGTGTAGTTGATGACCCCTGCCTTAGAATATAGGCCTAATACTTACTACAGACTTACTTGAAAGGAACAACTCACACAATGGGATAAAACAGGAAATTTTATTAATTGAAAATTATTCATGAATCAAACAAAAGAGACATGACTATATTTGAAACAACAGTTCACTTTACTGGGTGAAATTAATAAAGTAGGTTTTCTAGAGCTAAGAGACTATGCCCTGTTCAAAATAAAGACTATATATCTTCAGATAGGTAGGTGTGTGAGTGTATGAGTGAGTGTGTGTGTGTGTGTGTGAGAGAGAGTGTGTGTTTGTGTGTGTGTGTGTGAGTGTGCGTGCCAGTGTGTATATGTGTGAGAGCGAGTGAGTGTGTGCGTGTTTGTGTGTGTGAGCGAGAGTGAATGTATGTGTGTGTGAGTAAGTGAGTGAGTGTGTGTGCGTGAGTGAGAGTGTGTGTGTGTGTGTGCGTGTGTGTGAGAGAGAGAAAAAGAGAGAGAGTATTAATATACTAACATGTGGAAACATAAGCTGGAATAGCACACTGTTGGAGAGAGTAACAATACAATAGGATATGTAAACTACAGTAGGTACAGTATATACAAACTATAGTGAAGCTATGTAGGGATGCATAATACATTTCAACCAAAATGTAATTCTAAAAAAAAAAAGACCAAGGTATTTTGTCATGTTTGACAGTTGTGAATCACCAGTGATTGGGTAATGGATTTTTACAGTTTCAGAGGAATTTGCAGTTCCTGCTCTAAACACAAATACATCTTACAACAGCAGTAAAATAACCTCAGGTTTCACATACAGTACAAGTTATTACAGCACTGAGGTTTGGGTTCAACGCACTGTGAAGACATCTTCTTAGAGTCATACACATCATCTCCCAAATAACTACTCTCCCAGTTCCTCATCAGTTGAGGAAGTACTCTCTCAGTCTTCCTCTTCAGAGAAGTCATCTAAAGGCAATGTTTGCAGTCCAAGAATACTTTTGTATGTTGTGCGTGCTGTAGCCAGTTGTGCTTCAACTTCACACAGTCTTCTCTTCAGCACACAGAGTAGTCCCTCACGTCCTTTCTCCATTAAGCCCTCTGTACTGCCTGAGAATGTGACATTAAAATATAAAGAAATGAGCCAATGGTTACCAGAGAAGCAAATAGAAGAAAGAGACAAACTATTTATTGTCCTTACATTTCCCATTGGTGTCTTCAGTGAGCTGAAAGGTAAACTCTTCAATCAGTCCAGCAACACTCCTCATGTACTCCATGTGCTGCTTGACTTCACGAACCACAATAACTTCTTCTTCTTTCAGTCTAGCCAGCAGCATTACCTTGTCAAAAACAATTTTTTCCGCTCCATATCACCATGACCTGCAATACATTACATCAAAGTGTTATCTTACAACCTCCTATAAAAATGTTGGATAACGCATCGCGAAGGGGTTCGATCACATCCATTTACAAATTACTGCATTCTTTTTTTTGCATATTGCCCAGTGTCTTAACATTTTTTACATCAGATTCCATATTACATCAAGATGTGTGCATCAAACAATTTGTATTCAGTGCATTTCAGAGGAAGTACTTACATTCCATGGCCAGGAGTAGTTGTCCACAGCCAGGAGTTCATTGGGAGGAGGCAGTTTTTCAACTTCCCCCACAGTAGCATTGTGGTCATTGATGGCAACTTCCAAGGCTTTCTTATCAACAACAATCTTTCTTCTCAGTTGATGCCTTCGCTTGTTCCCACCTACAATGAGAAAACACAAAATGAGTGTGCATTTAGACGATGACTACACAAAAGCACCATACAAAATATGCCTTCACAATATGCATGTATGTGTTATGATTATTGTGACAGATGTTGTGTGATCATTTTTGCATCACAAGTTCTACCAGAAAGACTCGGTAGATATGATTTGACAAAGCATACATTTATTGACAGCCCAGCAAGCTGATATGTATAAAGTTATTTGGCGTAGGCCCCGTCCGTAGTGCATAATCCGAGGGTAGCGGATATGAAAGCTTTAGCATAAGTTCTGCCGGGAAGACTCAATCTCTATGTCACCACCACCAGGATGGTCCTGTCCATACCTCCGTCGGCTGCGCCCCTGCCTGCAGGACATGCAGATATGCTACCTCGGATTATGCACTACGGACGGGCCTACGCCGTGAGTGCATAATCCGAGGGTAGCGGATCTGCATGTCCTGCCTGAAGACGAAGGCAGGGCGCCGACCCGGGAGGTATGGACAGGACCATCCTGGTGGTGGTGGGAAGATGGAGGTAATTGTTATGTCAGCATCTGCGAGCTCAAACATGCGTACGTAAGTACCAATCTTTTATGCTGAGAGTATGAGGACATGATTGGATAGATGTGAAGGCAATAAGTGACGTAGAGATTGAGTCTTCCTGGCAGAACTTATGCTAAAGCTTTCATTTTCATTATCAGAAATTATATTTTTATTTCTTTGCAGAAATATTGGAAATATTTGGATATTGACTTGTAGTAACCCTACTTCAAAAGATGTTTTTATTTTATTTTAATAAATGGCTTTGGTATTTTTACTATGTATAAATCAGTAGTGAATTCATTTTTTCACAAATCTGCATTACTAGTGGCCTTTTCTGCTCTCACCAGACTGACGATACAGCTGAAATTTTCGTTGTTTGATGCCCAAATATAGCCCCTCGATAGTCCTCTGCAGGTCATTTTGGATTTTTGCTCCTTTGGACGACAACAAACAAATTAATTAATGCCCATTTCAGTTTACAATCAGCCTCTTTTCAGACCCCCTGTACAAAAGCAGAGCCAATGATTCTTTAAAATATGCCATCAAAATTTTTTTCTAAGTACCTGAGGTCCACTGCTGAACATCAGACACCCACTGCTGGACTGTGTCTTGCTGTAGAGATAACTCAGCTGTGAGTTTCTCCAGGTCCTTTGTTGCCTCTGCAATCCTTTGTACAGTCTGTTCGAAAGAAATATCCATGTTAGACACAATTTAAAAACAAAAATGTTATTATACGTATTTTCCTAGTTAGTACCTTGATGTATCTTTTGGCCAGTGTCCGGTCAAGGTTTTCTGCCTTTCGCTTGTTCCAGCCACTTGCCTGGATTGTTAGCATGTCTGTGCGAACTTGACACACAATGTATGTGCAGTAATTTAGGTTCACAGTGAGGACCAAAGGTCAGATACTACATTGATCATTCTCTAATATTGTCACATAAACCTGGAAATAATCATACACTTAATTAACGTGTCAGAAGTTAAATTATTATAAAGAGAATCCTGATCAGTGTAAAAGTGCAGACTAGACACTTGTTTTCTAAGGGAGCACCTATAGAAAAAAGTAGGGGCAGAGGACAGAAAATCATAATGTGTGGTACAAATGGTAAGAAATACATCTAATTGTCATTATTACCTCACACATCCATGAATGCGCTTTTGCATGCATGATGGAGAGAAATGGGTGCATGTTCAGCAAGTCCTCCAACTCTGGACAGTGGTCCACAACTCTCTGCAGATATGGCCAATATTTGCAGACCACATCAGAGCAAAAAAACTGGACGGTCTGTGAAGCTAGCTGTTTCTGGAGATATAATGGGTATGCAAATATTTCTCCACGGAACATATTCAGTCCCTTCAGCAAAACCCCATGACGGCAGACAGCAACTTCAACACCTTCCTCATCTAGTTTGCTTGCAGACTTGTTGGCGGACTCTCGTGCTGCGGTCCACTGACCCGCACCACATCTCCCTTTCCCTGGATTCTTAAACAGATGAGGGCAATACAGACATTTACAAAGTTATTTTTTTTCAAAATAAGCTGTAAATCATGGTATTATGGCATTTGATGCAAACCAAATAATGTTTAAATTTTGGGGGGAAAAACTGGCAAGCATTCATAATTTTTTTTAATTGTGGCGTTACACATGAAGAAATATAAATTTAGCTTACATGTCCAGTTGTTCCATGGATGTAATCAACAAAGGAGGACACCTCAGCATCATTGGCCAAAAAGACTCCATCAAAAAACCCATCAGGTCTTGAAAGAAATGTATAGATGTGGGTTAAATTTACTGTATAAAAGTAATTTGTGGCTCACAAGCATTTCATTGTACATGAATCTTACACACCCTGGTTGGCTTTTGAAACGATATAATTTGCGGTTCCCATCCACTGCAACTGCCAACATGGAGGGTGTGCATGCAGGGCACTGAAAATGCTGGACCTGAGACAGCTTGTCAACCTCAAATTTAGCATAGGCCCATTCGAGGAAGGCCCTCTGCATTGTGTCCCCACATATCTTACCTCTCTGAGAGCAAAAATGAAAAAACAAAACAAAACAGTAAGTAACTGTTTCGAAGGTTGGCTTCAGACTGATCATGACGAAGAAAGGGCTCTGTCAAGAAATATGTGCTGAAACTTTGGGGATTTTAAGAACAAGTCCTAACAATAAATCGGTTATTTAAAAGGTGATCCAAACAAGATAACTTATTTGATGAGTCCACTCACTCGCCCGAAGAGTTTTGTACGACACTCGAGCATGCTGACAAAAGCTTGTCTCGACATCCCTGGGGCAGTGATTTTTAGATCCTCATACGTGGTGAACAAGTCCACCATGTACAAAGTCTCAAAATTGACAGTTGCTGGCCAGTAACCACTTTCAACCAGATCACTTATGGTCACTGGCAAGGTTTTTCCACAGGAGCAGTTTACTGATGGAAGGAAGAGGTTGTATCTTCCTGAAATTTCAGAGAAAACAATTATCTCTTGTTCACAAGAAACAAAAACACAATATGAAGAAATAAATAAAAAACGTTACCATTCATTCCAATTAAAATAACTGGCTTTCCTTTGGAAAAGCTTGTTTGCCCAGTGGAGCAGTCACAGCAGGAGGAACGATTGGTAACATGCAATCTAAAAAGCAGAATTAGTTTACATATTAGAGTAAATGAAACCAAAAACTCAACAGGGAGGGTGTTGTTTCTATCAAACAAAACTTCATCCAGCATGTTTGTTAGAGTAAACCAAGGTTTGTGTAAAATGTAAAACAGCCTATATAACCTGAGACTTAAAAGCTACCTTTTTCATGATAGGAGAATTTCCACCCTCATGCTGCTGAACAAAAGTGGATGGCGGCAGGTGTCTGAAGAACCCCTCCACCATGGATGCTCTGTTATGAAGCACCAGGGCCTCATGTGGAAAGGTCACAGGCTGTGCAGTAGAGTGATCGCGGTAAACAGTCCCTACACATCACTACTGCAGCCTTGTGTCCGCAATGATGGCAAACCCCTCCTTGGGCTTCTCAGATGACAACATGTTGTTCACCATGAAGGGCCTCAATACTGTCCAATTCTCCAGAGAGGAAGTTTGCCTGTTCCTCCAGTGTGAGGGGAGAGGTTGTTCAGCACCACTTCCCAAGAGGTCTCGGACATCTTGAATGAGGGAGTCTGAAAATGAAAAGGGAAGAAGGCAATGGTAAATCTGGGCAATTACCACATAACAAATGAGGAAACAAGTATAACTGAGGAAACAAGTATTAAGGGAAAAAAACCCAAAATTTTCGATGGTCACAGTGTCTTCAGTTGTGCTGGTAGTCGGAGCACAGGACATAATTTTACTGCTTGCTGAAGAAACTGCAAAAATATGAATATCCATTTAAAATTTGCTCAATGAATAATGAATGCAACTAATGATGAAAAAACAAACCAAAAACAAACCAGTAGCTGAATCTCGCTTTTCCTTTCTCCCCAGCTCTACATCTTTTTGGCAGAGGTTGACCATCTTTGTCCTCATCAAGCCAAACACACAGCTTTGTGGATTGTTTTGACCCTCCTTTAGTGTATCCATGCTGATCCACCTAAATAAACAAGTGAGCCACATAATAAACCACCAGCCACCAAGGTTATCGCCACCTATAAACATCTCATTATAAAACCAATGTTATATTACATTGTAAACATTCATTCTAATGGTTGTGGTCCTGTACTGTACTGACAGATCTAGAAAACCCTTTCTACATTAAAAAAAATAAAAGAAAGTGAAACGATTTTGACAGAATATTGAATTAAACTCTCACTGGCTCTAACTCAGCTCAGCTTGCATTTGAATAAAGACATTGAACCAGGTACTGTATAGTTGCACTTTGTTTGGAGTGTTTTCAGTTTTCCACCTTGATACTTCTTCCTGCTATACCTCAGAGTCTATTATGGTCTTAGACCTTGTAATTAGCATGTAATTAGTATGCTTTTTCCACCACTGAGATAATGTTATTTACCTTGCACTCATCCAGGAACGCATCAACCAGGAATATGGCATCTTCGGGGTCAAGGCGATTCATTTGTTCAGCTTGGTCAAGTTATTTTTCCACGCTTCCTTTTCCTCCTTGTTTAACTTTCCCTCGTTTCTTTCTTCTACTTCTTTGTGGGGCCTTGACGCGCCAACACCCATCAATGAGATCACACCACACAGGAAGTTAAATGCAACATTAAAGGACATTGAAGGACCTGATGAGAGAGAGAAAAGCAATTCAGAATTGCACACTTTATATTTTACTCCAGTATTCTTCATGTTGCCAGATCGGATGGTTTTCCAGCCATTTGGTTGGTTTTGGGTTGCACTGTGTGATTAAAAAAAAGGCTTATGTAGCGGGAATTTTCGCTACAATGTAGGGGTGAATTAAACTTCTACTCCAATTTATCTCGGACGACTAGGGATTGATAAGATCTAAGTCCTCACCCCCTAGTACAATTAATTCCTGTACTTTTTATTTTAATAAGTATGTTTTATCTGCCTTGTTAATTATTCATTTGTATTTTGTAGCAGCGACTGATAAGGATTGGGGCTCTGGAATCTAAATCACATACACCACGGTAGCTACCCAGAGTATAACTGTGTTGCTCAACCCCTCTACCAGCCCACAAGACAGTAGGAATGCCCCTACTCCAAGATAACAGTAGTTTTACCCTTATTTCCTAAGGCTTATAAAAGAATAAACTAAAGGAGTACAATAGTCATGAAATAAACTCTTTGATTTACTTCTATTATGATTCACCAAGAAATGTAAAAATAAAATAAAAAATAAAAACAGTTTTGTTCAGATTCAAACTTGGTTCAGTTTCCTTTCCTTCAACAATAATACTCAAACAAAAAATACAAATAACAACAGTCCTAACAGAATGCTCAAATGATACTCAGTTCACTCAAAAGTACATTACAGATGTATCATTCCACATTAGATACTTTTCATTTCAATTCACTTGCCTGTGTGAAATTCACAATACCAGAGTTAAAGTTTTACCTCACAGTAGGACTGGACTGTCACTGGAGTGTTCAGATATGGCAGGGTATTTTAAATAAAACAAAAGCTGTCAGTTCAAAACAAAGTCTCTTCCTTTTCCTTTTAGAAAGAACACGTTAATTCTGATTCATTCACTCCAACCAACTCAGTTCTTAGTTCTCAAGTCCTTCCAAAAACAAAAAATTTTTTAAGTCTCTAAACAAAAATACTGCAAAATGTCACAAAATAAACTATGCAAAATAGAGAAAAATATATTGTCAAAAGAAAAGCGTCAATGTGTCCGCAATGCCGTTCGCGTCCACACGGCGGCACTATTGTATCAAAAACGACACACGAGGATTTTGATTAGAAAACAGTAGCAAAGTCACTCGATACAATCTGCTTTGATTCCGAAATAAACAAATACCGTCTGTATTTGTTCAAAACATCAACTGTGGTTAAACAGCAGTGAAGAAAACTCGCAATATCTCTGTTCCCTTCCGTAGAAAACGAACACTCGTGCCAACACACCGTCTCCGCTGACACGATGAGCGATGCTCTTCCTGATCTACCACAGACGCGCAGTCCAGTTTCTCAGTGATCAAACTCGTAAAACTCACGACAGCAAAACTCGATCCACAGTACAAGCTCGGTCTCTCGACTGCTCGTCCATAGCAACGTATCAGTTTCACATTATTCTGGCGAGATCTGAAAAAGTCTTGCAATACCACACTTAGGCAAGTGGATTTTGTTACATTTTACTTAGGCAAGGACAGAAATGGAAAATAAAATTTTACAGTTGCACTGTTCACTGTAGCCTCCTAAATAGCCTCTGAAAGAACACACAAATTATTTATCATTTCATATTGTGATGAGCCACAATAATGTTGTAGTAATTAATTAATATTGTTAATTATATATTTATTTGGGTGTTAATTATATAATTTTGTGGGTTTTAAACAATTAGGCTGTAAAACAAAAACAATCTGGCAACACCGTTTCTTCATCTGAACATTTATAATGTTGGATAATAGTTGTGGGCTAATGTAATACTGAAAATCTTACATTCCCTATGATTGTACCTTACATGATTATATGCAACAAAATGAACTTGAATTCAATTAGCTAACATTGCTAGCCTGCACATTGGTGCAGCAAGCTATATTTTTATAATGTCTTCTATCATTTACCGTCATAAGAAATAGCCACCTTACACATCTAAAGGTTCTAAACACAACTTATTGTCCCGATTCAACAGTTTTTGTACATTTAAGAATAGTATTCATCTCTATTAATTAACTCTTCTACTTACCGAGTGGAAAATCGCAATGGACCTTGGGATCGCCCCATACAGTGACGTCAGCGTTATTAATTTAGAGGATTTAACAGTGGTGGGCAAAGTACACAGATCAAGTATTTGAGTAAAAGTACAGATACGTATAATTAAAATATTACTCCAGTAAAGTAAAAGTACTGCTTTTTCAATTTTACTCGAGTGAAAGTACAAAAGTACTCAATTTTTATGTACTTAAGTAAAAAAGTACTGATAGACAGATTTATTTTGCAATTTTATATAGACTATTTATTTAATTTTATATTAGTACATATTTTTATAATCCTACTGCCCAAAATACCTGGGTTTTTCCCAAAATAACCACTATATAGAGTCAAGATATATATTTTGTTGATATGGACTACGTTGATGAGAGTGATGTAGTAATGTTCACTGTGAAGCTTACACTGCCATGTACCTGAGAGAAAACAGATTTCACCATCTAATTTTCACCAGTAAGAAAAAAGTGTTTTAGAACTTGTTGTTTTGCAGAACGTCAGTTATATAGACATGAGAATTAGGCCTGAAATTAGGAAGAACATTTTAAGGAAAATCTAATTATATTTTCATAATGATTTTTTTTCTTCTCAAACCTTGTCTGTGGTGTAAAAACACCCCTGGCCAAATGCCCCCAGAGGGCATCACTTCCCACTCTGATAATTACTGTAGTTACTATGTTCTGAACATCACATCCTTTCTTTTTCCCTCAGATGAAATCTATCTAGGTGCATGAATAAAGATATTTGGACTTTATATCAAAACATTTCCTCAACTTAGCACCAGCAAGCTTGTTAGCTAGACAGTTAGCATCAGCTAACAATATTTACTTATTTTCAGTATGGTTATGAATAAACATTCATATCTGTCCACTCGCTAGTTGATCTAAACAATATAAAAATGTATACTGTTGATAAACAATATAAAAACAGACGTCACATAGGTCTAAATGTATAGCATTTTAATAAAACTGCTAACGTTACAGCAGCGGGGAATATGAACTTGCATGAGTTATTTTATTTAATCGGTGTTATTTTAATGTTTTGTTTTTTGACCTAAAACATAACGTTAGAGACACTGATGATGATCTGTCTGCATTCAAGCATTTCAGTGGGCTTAAATAGATCACCCTTTACAGCAGATTTAGTTCACAAACAACTGAAAGTTTTGACCTAAATATTATTTTCAGTTACAATAATTAATCCTAAAATTCGACATTAGTAACTTACTTTCACAGCATCAGTAGTGCGCGCTCACAAGATCTCCCGGTTCTTTACTTGTGAGTTCAGTTCACTGAAGAAGACTCGCTCTAAACGGATCATTTGAATCAGTGAGTTTTCGACTCGAGAACAGCTGCGTTTGTTGCGATTTGCGAACCGATTGAACAGGCTCATTGAAAAGAATCAGTTTGTTCATGAATCAGACACCGTTTCTGCGTCTCGGAGCACGTGATGTATCACGTGAGTAATGATATGTTTTATGAAATGTAGTGAAGTAAAAAGTACGATCTTATGCTTTGGAATGTAGTGAAGTAAAAGTAAAAGTTACTCAAAATAAAACTACTCCAGTAAAGTACAGATACTTGAAAAATGTACTTAAGTACAGTAACGAAGTAGTTGTACTTCGTTACTGACCACCACTGGCATTCAGAATATGTGTGCTACCCAAATAATGACTAAAAGTAAGTCTTTGAGAATGAGTTTCTCAAGCCAGGTGGCGCATTAGACCAGGGGCTCATCTCCTGTTTCCAAAATGCATCACAAACTTTAATCTCTTCCCGTCCCAATCCCACGAAAAACTGGAGGAAAATCCGTTCCACTCCCGGAAGAATGACTCCATTCCCTCCCACTCCCGTGTTGTTGTTTTTTTTTTTGCCGATAACTGTCAATTACAGTAAAAATATAGTACAGATCACAGCGTGCCCACCTTGTTAGTTGAATAAAAACCCCAAATCTCGTTTTTTGTTATTATATTTAACTGAAAGCCATCTTATTATGCACAGTGTTGCACAGATTAAATTTCATGTAAATCATCCATGCTAACACACACGTCTTCTATTTTTATTTTTAGACATTTCACTCTCTATAGATATATTTTTCTATGTAACGTTACTGTATTTTTAGATATATTCGAGTTTCGAAGTTTCTCGCTCAAGTTCACATGAGACCTAAAGCGCATCCTGTTTGCTTAAAAGCGCAACGTTTCGTTGTTATTCTGAGTGCACACAAATAAACGTAGAGTCTTTACACATTCGAAAGATGTATTAGGCTACTTTTATCTGTATGACCAAAAATGACGGAGATTTTAACAGCAAGTGAGCGCACCGGAGCCTGTCTTGCAGCAAACGCGCTTCCACACAAACACTTCAATAGCGCACATTTCTCTAGGTTAACATCATATTGAGCGGCCATGAAAAGTTGCTACTACATACATCTTTCAGATGAAAAGCCATATTTGAGGTTGATGAATGATAGGTGAGCGTTTGTATGTCCTGCCCGATTGTATTACCACATAGACCAGCCGTTAACAATCTGTCCATCACGGACTGCGAGCCTCTAGTTCGAAGACTCGTTCTCGCCCCCTACAGTGCAATTCGGCTAGGTATACATCTGCGCTAAAATATCAGGGTGAAAGTCATCATAGCTTAGTATAGACCCAGCTCCCAACCCAACTTTGAGAATAGATTAACGGCGATATTTTTTTTATCGCCGATAAGAGTCTCACGTTAACGCAGCACGTTAACGCCGATAACGGCCCACCACTAATATATATATATATAGTTCGAAGTGGTGGTGGGCCGCCTGGACCAAAAAAATGCCAGGGCCGATTTTTTGTCCCAGTCCAGCCCTGATGACGTGTGTAATATTTGATATGTTGGTGTTAATTGTGTGTTCATACAGCACACACTTAGCTTTGCCAGCAAAGCCAAGAACAAGAAGAGTTGTGGGCAAGTGATCCACCGACCTCATTTCAAGCCCAATATCTGATTATATGGATGATGTATTACTATAGATGTTTTTATATATCTTCAGATCTTGCAGTATTGTAAGAACCAGATAATTTGAATAATTTACAAATCACTTTGGACTGCAACAGATGACATGTTTTTGTGCACAAAGACATCAATAATCAGTATATGAATCTCAACAATGGTGCATTAAAATGCTAAAATGCTGAGATTTTTGCTTCATTCATTAAAACAAGTCAGTAAGTTCACATGTAAATCCCAAGCGATTAGAAACTCACATTAGAACAGCACGAACAGCAGTCCGGTTTTAATCAGGTGGGGAGTAATTTCAGCTTCCCTCCGGCTCTGATAAAACAAACATCTTCTCCTCGTTGTGTTACAGTTCAGTTATTGTGACCAGCTCCGTCAGCGGATGATGAGAAACACTATGAAGGATTCAGGCTGATGACCGTTCGAGGTTTCCCTCAGATCTGGGACTTTGGCATTCTCCGGATGAACCTGCAAGAAAACATGATTTTTCAGACCAGTGTTTGCAGAATTTCCCCCAACTCTCAAACTTGGTGCCGTACACACTTTGATGTTAGTAAAAGCACTATACACCTGATTCTGAATGGATCTACAGCACTCTACACATAAACGTAGTGTGATATTTGCTGTCTATGGTTCGCTTCTCCTCTTTTGTGCTTGGCCATAATACCTGCAGACAATAGAAATGCTCCTCTATCGCTGCGTGTGCTGCTCCTCACAGCACAGATCATGAACGCAGAGTAAAGTTTACTCAGTGCTAAGTTAATCAAGCTCAGATCCTCTCGTTTTAACAAAGCGTAGACATGGTGTAAATAATAGCTTCAGTGTACAGAGTTCCATTCATTATAACAGACGTTTGTGAGATCACCGTGAACTAAGACGAGCGATAGTTGTACTTGTATTGAATTTATACAACAGTTTTATACATTTAAAATTTTATGCAAAGGTTAATATTAATGCACCCTGTTTGTGCCACCTCAGTGCAAAGATTAATTAATGCTGATTTATTTGACTGGTTACTTATTCTTCCTGTTTGTGCCGAATTATTTCAATTGAATTGACTGCTTAATTAACATTTTTCATAGTTTATAAATATACATTTTTTGACACAAAAGATGTCAAAAGCCCCTGCAAATCACTTCAACCCTCAAGCCAAAATATATATATTTTTTCATAGTTTCCTTAATCTAAGCAGTACAAGTCCTGGCTACTTTCCCGAAGTTTGTCACCTGAACACACATACACACACACACACACACACACACACACACACACACACAACAACAACTCAAAAAACGACTAATTTCAACAGTTAAGTGGTTGAAAAAATACCTCAATTTGTTCTTCATGCACAAAAGTGGGCATCCATAGGAAATGAATGGGAAATACTATAATTCAGAGCATTGTTTTTTTGTCCAATGAAAATCAACGAATCCAACACAATGCAGATCATACATACACATTAATGAAGAGGTGAGCCTGTAAAACATTCCCAATGAGACACACACACACACTTTCAAAGTCAGATCAAAGTCCCACTGCAAGATGTGTTACAGATGCAAATCAATCTGAAATATGTATTAGATTTATTATTTATTCTCACCGGTTTGGTTCTATCTGACTTTTTTGAGATATTGATGTTTGATATTTTTTGTTGGAAATAAATGCTTACTCCGTCTCCTCCTTACAGTTCGGTCAGATTTGTCTGTGAGCTGATTTTGACATCTTTGTATGAATACAAGGGTTTTTTATTCTACAAATTTATCTTGTGATACAATCTCAAATTTAAGAGGTAAAGTTCGTTCCAACAATATTTGATATATTTCAGCCTATATGCAGCCATTGAGTACTACAGCCAAATAGTGTCTCCTGATAGTTTATGATTTTATACCACTGCCTGCATGTCACCAAAGTCTCCACATTTTTAGGTTTTGGCTGAGTTTACTGAAGTTAAAGAACTATTAAATATAACATAAAAAATAAGAATATTTTACATAATAAAATTGTACTTTTAGAGGAAAAATTGAATATTAAATAACATAAAATTAAGAATATTTTACATAATAAAATGTTACTTTTAGAGGAAAAAAATATTAGAATATTAAATAACATAAAAAGAAGAATATTTTACATAATAAAATTTTACTTTTAGAGGAAACAATTATTTGAATATTACATAACATAAAATTAAGAATATTTTACATAATAAAATTGTACTTTTAGAGGAAAAAATATTTGAATATTAAATATAACAAAAAATAAGAATTTTAAAGTTGCTTTTAGAGGAAACAATTATTTGAATATTAAATAACATAAAATTAAGAATATTTTACATAATAAAATGTTACTTTTAGAGGAAACAATTATTTGAATATTAAATATAACATAAAAAATAAGAATATTTTACATAATAAAATGTTTCTTTTAGAGGAAACAATTATTTGAATATTAAATATAACATAAAATTAAGAATATTTTACATAATAAAATGTTTCTTTTAGAGGAAACAATTATTTGAATATTAAATATAACATAAAAAATAAGAATATTTTACATAATAAACTGTTACTTTTAGAGGAAACAATTATTTGAATATTAAATATAACATAAATATAAGAATATTTTACATAATACAATTGTACTTTTAGAGGAAAAATTATTTGAATATTAAATATAACATAAAATTAAGAATATTTTACATAATACAATTGTTACTTTTAGAGGAAACAATTATTTGAATATTAAATATAACATAAAATTAAGAATATTTTACATAATAAAATGTTACTTTTAGAGGAAACAATTATTTGAATATTAAATATAACATAAAAATAAGAATATTTTACATAATAAAATGTTACTTTTAGAGGAAACAATTATTTGAATATTAAATATAACATAAAATAAGAATATTTTACATAAATAAACTGTTACTTTTAGAGGAAACAATTATTAGAATATTACATAACATAAAATTAAGAATATTTTACATAATACAATTGTTACTTTTAGAGGAAAATTATTTGAATATTAAATATAACATAAAAATAAGAATATTTTACATAATAAAATGTTACTTTTAGAGGAAAAAATTATTTGAATATTAAATATAACATTAAGAATATTTTACATAATAAACTGTTACTTTTAGAGGAAATAATTATGAATATTAAATAACATAAAATTAAGAATATTTTACATAATAAAATTTTACTTTTAGAGGAAAAATTATTTGAATATTAAATAAAACATAAAATTAAGAATATTTTACATAATAAAATGTTACTTTTAGAGGAAAAAATTATTTGAATATTAAATAACATAAAATAAGAATATTTTACATAATAAAATGTTACTTTTAGAGGAAAAATTATTAGAATATTACATAAAAATAAGAATATTTACATAATAAAATTTTACTTTTAGAGGAAAAATGATTTGAATATTAAATAAAACATAAAATTAAGAATATTTTACATAATAAAATGTTACTTTTAGAGGAAAAATTATTTGAATATTAAATATAACATAAAATTAAGAATATTTTACATAATAAAATGTTACTTTTAGAGGAAAATAATTATTTGAATATTAAATATAACATAAAAATAAGAATATTTTACATAATAAAATGTACTTTTAGAGGAAAAAAATTATTTGAATATTAAATATAACATAAAATTAAGAATATTTTACATAATAAAATGTTGAATATTACATAACATAAAAATAAGAATATTTTACATAATACAATTTTACTTTTAGAGGAAAAAATTATTTGAATATTAAATATAACAAAAAATAAGAATTTTAAAGTTGCTTTTAGAGGAAAAAATGATTTGAATATTAAATATAACATAAAATTAAGAATATTTTACATAATAAACTGTTACTTTTAGAGGAAATAATTATTTGAATATTAAATAACATAAAATTAAGAATATTTTACATAATAAAATTTTACTTTTAGAGGAAAAAATGATTTGAATATTAAATAAAACATAAAATTAAGAATATTTTACATAATAAAATGTTACTTTTAGAGGAAAAAATTATTAGAATATTACATAACATAAAAATAAGAATAATTTACATAATAAAATGTTACTTTTAGAGGAAAAATTATTAGAATATTACATAACAAAAATAAGAATATTTTACATAATAAAATTTTACTTTTAGAGGAAAAAATGATTTGAATATTAAATAAAACATAAAATTAAGAATATTTTACATAATAAAATGTTACTTTTAGAGGAAAAATTATTAGAATATTACATAACATAAAAATAAGAATATTTTACATAATAAAATGTACTTTTAGAGGAAAAATTATTTGAATATTAAATAAAACATAAAATTAAGAATATTTTACATAATAAAATGTTACTTTTAGAGGAAAAAATTATTAGAATATTACATAACATAAAAATAAGAATATTTTACATAATAAAAATGTACTTTTAGAGGAAAAAATTATTTGAATATTAAATAAAACATAAAATTAAGAATATTTTACATAATAAAATGTTACTTTTAGAGGAAAAAATTATTAGAATATTACATAACATAAAAATAAGAATATTTTACATAATAAAAATGTACTTTTAGAGGAAAAAAATATTTGAATATTAAATATAACAAAAAATAAGAATTTTAAAGTTGCTTTTAGAGGAAAAAATTATTTGAATATTAAATAACATAAAATTAAGAATATTTTACATAATAAAATGTTACTTTTAGAGGAAACAATTATTTGAATATTAAATATAACATAAAATTAAGAATATTTTACATAATAAAATTTTACTTTTAGAGGAAAAAATGATTAGAATATTACATAACATAAAAATAAGAATATTTTACATAATACAATTTTACTTTTAGAGGAAAAAATGATTTGAATATTAAATAAAACATAAAATTAAGAATATTTTACATAATAAAATGTTACTTTTAGAGGAAACAATTATTAGAATATTACATAACATAAAAATAAGAATATTTTACATAATAAAATTTTACTTTTAGAGGAAAAAATTATTTGAATATTAAATATAACAAAAAATAAGAATTTTAAAGTTGCTTTTAGAGGAAAAAATTATTTGAATATTAAATAACATAAAATTAAGAATATTTTACATAATAAACTGTTACTTTTAGAGGAAAAAATTATTTGAATATTAAATAACATAAAATTAAGAATATTTTACATAATAAAATGTTACTTTTAGAGGAAAAAATTATTTGAATATTAAATAACATAAAATTAAGAATATTTTACATAATAAAATTTTACTTTTAGAGGAAACAATTATTTGAATATTAAATATAACATAAAATTAAGAATATTTTACATAATAAACTGTTACTTTTAGAGGAAAAAATTATTTGAATATTAAATAACATAAAATTAAGAATATTTTACATAATAAAATTTTACTTTTAGAGGAAACAATTATTTGAATATTAAATATAACATAAAATTAAGAATAATTTACATAATAAAATGTTACTTTTAGAGGAAACAATTATTTGAATATTAAATATAACATAAAATTAAGAATATTTTACATAATAAAATGTTACTTTTAGAGGAAACAATTATTTGAATATTACATAACATAAAAATAAGAATATTTTACATAATAAAATTGTACTTTTAGAGGAAAAAAATATTTTTATATTAAATATAACATACAAATTAAGAATTTTTAAGTTGCTTTTAGAGGAAAAAATTATTTGAATATTAAATATAACAAAAATAAGAATATTTTACATAATAAAATTTTACTTTTAGAGGAAAAAATATTTTAATTTTAAATAAAAATTTTAAAGTTGCTTTTAGAGAAAAAATAAATAAATACAAAATTCACAAAGCAAGCACAAAGTAGGAGTTTTTATTTTATCGAGGACAGTTTAATTAAAAAAGGGATCCCACCTGCCACACGAAGGATGCTTGAGGTATAAATATTGCCTAGTAAGTGAAGGTTCATTTCTGTCATTGATCAGGAGGTATTCTTAGTTATGAAGAAGCACGAGAGCATCAAGTCCTGAAGAATGTAATGTTACCTTTTGTTACGGAGAGACCTTATTTGTCTTCATCACTGCTTGACTGTGTTCCAGTTGGTTTTGCTTGAATGTATTTCTGATCCAGCCGAGCGGGTGTACTCGAGAGAAAGTGCTCATTTTAATGTGTGCATTGAAAATATATTTTTAATCTATCCCTCTATTTTATTTGCATTATTATTTATTTAGACTCTTGTTCCTAAATCTCATGCATAAATCATATAGTAAGTCAAGAGTTTATTTGATAGAAAATGTCATGTTACAATTTGCGAGAGCGGTAAAGATGTGTACTTAAGATGGCCGTCTCTACTAGTATGGGAGGATAAAGAGCTTGTTAATGAGACTGTGAAGCATGTAACTCCAGCTCGTTATAAAGGGTGAAATACCTTGCATGAACAGATCCACCACAGCGAGAGCAAGAGCTCGTTCGGCTGCACATGGCCTGCTCCAGAAAGATGTATCCTTCTGTCCGGTTTTACACAAAGGTGCTGATATGAAACACAGATGGATGTGGTAAAGCTGTAAATGTAAAGTGTTAGTTCATAGTCAGTCATCCGCATGTGAGCTGAGAGATTTGCACTCGAGCATTACATGCATGTGCTCGCATGTTACAATAATACGCTCTTGACTTTTGTCATTAAAATAACTTCTCAAATTAGCTATTATAATAGGAATAAAGTTGTGTGTGAGAATCAATCTGAAGTGAATGGAGAATATCTGCTGTTATGAGACGCAGTGAATATGTGTCTCGGCTGCAGAAAGCATTCAAATATCACTGCTCAGTTATTAAAAACTATTAATGTAAATACTGTTGTTTAGTGCCCTGTTGATTTTTACTTGCTGTCAATCTACACTCATGAGTGAGTCCTAAAACAACTACCCAGAATGCAATGCGCAGTTATGTATATTCCCATTCTCTATAATGTAAACATGAACGTGTAGTAAATCAATCGTTATCCAGAGATGATGTGACGGTGTATTATGTGTGTTCAAATACATTTGTTTAGATGACCATCAATATTTATAGATAAAAATACTATGGGAGTCAATGCGGACCAGCAACTGTTGGTTGAACCATCCCTTTAGATAGATCATGATGATATAGAAGAAACATCTTGTTTTAGCTTGAGATGTGCGTCTGTTTTCCTCTCATCTTCTGCCTGAAAATATATTACATTGATTCTTAGAAATAAACAAGTAGCATGTACTAAAGCAAACGAGTGACGTTAAATATTTGCTGTGCTTTAACGCAGCATTAATGTTTTATCATAAAATGAGAATGATGACAGGGATCATAATGAACAAACGACACCAGAGTTAATTAACATGAGCAGGAGAGAAGAAGGTCAAATAGACGTCTGAAAGCATGGAAACTGATTAAAGATTGTTAATGCCTTAACAATAGCAGACAATGAAAACGAGGAATAGTAGTAAGACCTCACCTCTTCTGCATCATGATCCAGAAACACTGAACACACAGTTAAATGTGTTGAACAGCTCTGATAGTGACGGGATACAGACGTGCAGATTCTGCTCTGTGTGGATACAGCTCAACAACTGTTACAATGAAGTATTAGTTTCATATATTCAGTCTGCATGTTGAGTCTCATCAGCTGGATGAAGCGGTTTGTTTGCAGCTGTTCTGCTGTAGTGTTTATTCTGTATTGTTCTTGAGATCTTCAGCTGGAGCACACGGATGATCAGCTGATATCAGCGGTTTGTGTAGCAGCTCTCTTACTGCTCTGCTCGTACTTCTGTTTGATCGTCACTGTATATTTTCTCTCCTGTTGTTTTTATTCTTCATCTCTCTGTCTCCAGTGTGTCAGCTGCATCCTCAGCTCCACTGAAAGATAAGTGATGCTTTGCTTTTCTCTTCTGTCTCCTTTCACAAGAAAAGCTTGTAGACCAGAAGTGAGAAATTTGGTCATTAATCGATCAGCTTTTAATGGAAGTGTTGAAGAATCCAGGAGCATCAACTACAAACACAGGTGTCTTGTTGTCTTCTCTGTTCCTCTCTCTGTTTCTCTGCTCTAAATCTTTCTAGTTCAGATCTCTTAGCTTCAAACTTTGCTCTGACTCTCTCCTCTGTCTCTTTTCTCACTCTCTCAATCTCCTCTTGTATTTGTTTCTCCTCTTGTTGTTTTCTCTGCTCTTCTTCTCTCTGTCTCTGCTCTTCTTCCTCTCGTCTGAATCTCTGAGCATCTTCATACATCAGGTTACTGTAGTATCCTCCTCCATTCTGCTCTATCATTGAGTCAATCTTCTGCAGGAGATCATTCACCTGCTCTCTGTTATTCAGATCTTTATTGTTGAAGACGTGATATCTGCCTCCACACTTCTGAACTAGATCTCTTAATCTACAATTCTGCTCAATGAGTTTCTCTACTGACTTATCTTCCAGCTGATCTCCATGAGTGAAGAGAATGAAGGAGTATTTTAACACCTCCCGACCAAACATCATCTCAATGATCTGAGGAATCTGCTGCTCATGTTCAGTGAATCTCATATTCACAGGAAACACAATGAGAAAAGTGTGTGGTCCAGGACTGGATATATAAACACGTCTGGCTATCTCCATCATTAACTCTTCAGGTTTCATCTGTGTGTCAAAGAATCCAGGAGTATCGACTACAGACACAGATCTGCCTGAAACAGTGGAGTGAGCTTCTGAACATTCACTGGTTACTGAACGTGTACTCATCACAGATATAAACTCTCTCTGTCCCAGGATTGTGTTTCCAGCTGCACTCTTCCCAACTCCACTTTTACCCAGAAGAATAATCCATCTGGATGAGAGACTGTCAGCAGGAGCATCTGGTTCAATCTCTTGAGGTATTTTCCTCGTAAGTGGATTCTGCTTCAATGTCTCTAGGTCTTCTCCTTCATAACAGAGAAGAAATACACTCATGGCAAATCATTTTAGATAAAAAATTGTCCAGAATAGTTAATATTGGTATAAAATACTCACCCAAGCTGACTAGCGAGAGCTGGCACAAGCGAACTTGGCAAGAGACTAGACTAGAGTGAATGGATAGCTATGTCATGAGTCAATTTAAAAGCAGTGATTTATTTTTGTGTGAGAGTGAGTGAACATTTACTACCCCGCCTGTAAGCCAGGGCGGAACGGCGGTGGCCATGCGCATGCGCGATTCATTTGCAGCCTGACGCGGAGGGTGTGTGTCTCCTCCTCTGCTCTGACTGCGCGAGGCTACTGAGAGACTGACCGCCTGTGAGTGCTTTTGGACGGGAGAGGGCTCACGGCAACCCGCTGCTCGTTGAGCACAGTAGGCCTAACTGCAGAGTGATTCGTGCTCGAGTCTCCAAACACCACAAAAGTCTCCAAAAACACCAGTAAAGTCGCTGGATTTGTCGCTTTTGACAAAAAAAAAAAAGTCGCCAGGAGGATGATTTGTTTGTGTTATAATCAGTGCTTGAAGTGGGGGGAAAAGGTGTCGGTACTCTCTTTGCATTGGCAAATCATTACATTTTTACAGTGAAAAACAAAACTTGGAGATATTGCTGTTACAACAATTTATTGTTATCTATTTATTAACAACATAAATGTATTTAAACATGTATGTGTGTGCGTGGCTGCGTGCGTGCGTGTATTTCACAAAAACTAAAGGAAAGCTTTAACTGTAGCCTATATTCTGACTAGTTTATTCGTTTTATATATATATATATAAAACGAATAAACAAATATTTTATAATAAACGAAAATGTATATATATATGTAACCCCCCCGGGTCCACACCATCCTAACTCATTCTTGCTCCGAGTGGGTCTCGAACCCGGGATTCAGGCGCGGGAGGCGGGCGCTCTAACAAGGAACGCCAAAGGCTACAGCCTCTAGCATCAGTCGCCAGAGCTCCTCTTTGAAGTCAGGAGAGTGAGGTTTACACACAGCCCTTATTTACATCCGTTACATATATATACAACTAAATACGACCTCAATGCTTTTATACGCTTTGCAGCCTCTGAAACTTCCGTCCGTCATAAAAATTAATTCGATGGTTCGATTTTTCTGCATTTTTCACATCCGTAGCAAATATTTTGAGGGGTGTTTTGACAATTGAGAGCCACCAAATGACGAATATGAAAAACGAATACGACAGTTTCGGACTCAGTCAGGGTGCAAGGACCTTAAACTTTTGAGGCTTGCGCAGCTTTTCGAGGAGAAATCAAACAAATGAGCGCCGTTTTCTAAAGTCTATGAGCGCAGCACACACAAATAAACTAAATTGACATACTGCAGTTAAATTTCAAAATGTGGTGTTTTTATATTTATAACATTTGAATACAGTTCAGCAACATGCATCACACGACCTGACAACCAAGAGAGCTGACAATTGACCATCACTTAATTTACCATCACCTCATGATTGAAAATGTGACACTGATTTCATATGACAGTTCAACAAACAAGTTAATAATATTAAGTCACTTACATTTTAGACGAAATAATGACTGTTTTGTCTATTTTAGCAGCGAAAATACATCCGATGAATCCAAACAAAGATCACAGCATAGCGCATCTCACAGCAACACTCAATGGTGTTTTGAATGATTCAGTGTTTTGAACGAATCGGTTGAGTCAAAGATTCAATGACCCATGCACAAACATCTGTCGCATTCTTGATGAATTGACCGTTTGAAGGAATCGTTTGAATGAACGACTCAATGACTCGCTTGATAAAACCGCTTATCACCTGCATTTGCACTCACTATCAACAAACCAATCAAATTTGTTCAAAACTTTTTTTTTTAAATCAGTCCAAACACATTTTAATTTTTATTCAGGAGTTATGTATATACAAAACTATAACTTTTTATGACAGTAGTTTAGTGATAAAAAAAATTGCAAATGTTTTTTTTGCGCCCCCCCGGGAGAGGGTCCCCCATGAGCATGCCGCTCCCTTCTGAGCGTCGGAGTTCCCTCTCATTCTGAGGAATGAGTTCCCCACACTCCAGAGCTCGTTGTTGGTAGAGCCAGCATTGCTCCCCTCACCTAGAGGGTCACCTTTGAGCATGCCGCTGCCTTCTGAGTATCTGAGTTCCCTCTCATTCTGAGGAATGAGTTCTCCGCTCTCCAGAGCTCGCTGTCGGTAGAGCTAGCATTGCTCCCCTCACCTAGAGGGTCACCTTTGAGCATGCCGCTGCCTTCTGAGTATCTGAGTTCCCTCTCATTCTGAGGAATGAGTTCTCCGCCTCCAGAGCTCGCTGTCGGTAGAGCTAGCATTGCTCCCTCACCCAGAGGGTCACCTATGAGCTTGCCGCCCCTCCTGAGCGTCTGAGTTCCTTCTCATTTGGAGGAATGAGTTCTCCGCCTCCAGCAGCTCGTTATAGGTCGAGCTAGCATTGCTCCCCTCACCATAGAGGGTCACCTATGAGCATGCCGCTCCCTTTGAGCGCCTGAGTTCCCTCTCATTCTGAGGAATGAGTTCTCCGCCTCCAGAGCTCGTTGTATAGGTAGAGCTAGCATTGCTCCTCACATTGAGGGTCACCTATGAGCATGCCGCTGCCTTCTGAGTATCTGAGTTCCCTCTCATTCTGAGGAATGAGTTCTCCGCCTCCAGAGCTCGCTCTCGGTAGAGCTAGCATTGCTCCCTCACCCAGAGGGTCACCTTTGAGCATGCCGCTGCCTTCTGAGTATCTGAGTTCCCTCTCATTCTGAGGAATGAGTTCTCCGCCTCCAGAGCTCGCTGTCGGTAGAGCTAGCATTGCTCCCTCACCCAGAGGGTCACCTATGAGCTTGCCGCCTCCCTCCTGAGCGTCTGAGTTCCTTCTCATTTGGAGGAATGAGTTCTCCGCCTCCAGCAGCTCGTTATAGGTCGAGAGCTAGCATTGCTCCCCTCACCAGAGGGTCACCTATGAGCATGCCGCCCCTTCTGAGCGTCCGAGTTTCTCCGCCCCCAGAGCTCAGGATAGGTCGCCGCCTTGTTGGTCGAGCCAGCATTGCTCCCTCACCATAGAGGGTCATCTATGAGCTTGCCGCCCCTTCTGAGCTGCCTGAGTTCCCTCTCACTCCGAGGAATGAGTAGTTCTCCGCTCCAGGGCATAGAACGTTCTTCTAAAATCCATGTTATGGTAAGTGCACACGCGAGACTTTGGGCACTTTCTAAAATCCACTCAGTGGTAAGTCCGCACATCGAAAGTTGAGGGCGTTCCCTGTAGCGACCCCTAGAGGACGCAGTGTCTCGTTCCCCATTCGGGTAACCATGGTTACATACGTAACCTGAGACGTTTTTAATAGTCTTGGGGAGGAAAATAAATATATTCATGCATACTTTTTGGAATCAAATTCTTTTGACAAAGACTGAACAAAATGTTGTACCTTATAAAATCGTGATTAAGAGTTTTTAATACCTTTTAAGGGGCTTAATTTTCCCAAAGTTGATTTATCAACTTTTAATACTTTTTAAGAATCTGCGGACACCCTGTATAATAATAATAATGTTTAATTGATATAGCGCCTTTTCCAGGCTCAAGGACACTTTACCAAAAGCAGTAACACAATGGACAGTCATTTCACATAGTCACAGTCAGCTCAAATAATCAATTAATTTGGACAGTAGACATTTGCCCAGTCCAGAAATAAAATGAAAACAAGATGAATGCAGTTGCATATCATGATACGGCAAAGACACAAATAAACAACATAGCAATTCATAACAACAGAAAATGGATAGTATTAACAAACTTAAAGAGCAGCAAATGCAGGACAGATACACATAACAAAAATACTTTGAGACAGCACTACAACTGGTAGTGCAGAAGTTGGAAGGTGTCTAAAGTATCATAATTATGACTGGTAGTATTTGGTAAACAAGTAGACTTTGAGTTGTGTTTTAAATTCAGTGAGTGAGGTTGTTGTCCTTAGTGCCAGCGGCAAAGAGTTCCATAGCTTAGGAGCAATGGCAGAAAATGACCTGTCACCCATTGAAGATAAAGAAAATCTAGGTACAGCCAGAAGATTACAACCTGAAGATCGAAGCGATCGAGATTGTAAGGAGAAATCTTTTGGGCAGACATAGGAACGAAGTTGGGCTATACGGTGAAGCTGGAGAAAAGAAACTTTGGAACGTTTATTAATGTAAACATCCATGGTTAGTGAAGGATCAAGAGTGATACCCAAATTTATAACGGTGGCAGATGGAAAAATTGTTGATGCATCAAGATTAAAGCTGGGAACATTAGTTATATTTTTTTTGTTGGGGGGCTGGTAATAATATCTTCTATCTTCATGTCTTGCTCAAATTCAAACTTAGAAAATTGTAATTTAGCCATGTCTTTTACTTATTAACACACATAGATAGTGATGTGGTTTGGTGGATAGAATCTGGACGGCAAGCAGTATATCTGAATATCATCAGCATAACACTGATAATGAAACCCATAACAACAAATAATATGTACAAGAGGTATAATGTAAATAATAAACAGTAATGGGCCGAGAACAGAGCCTTGAGGATGAAATGATGTGATATTTGATGAGTTTGTGTGCATGTGAACATCAGAAAGATTTACAGAGAGTCTCTCCATCGTTTAATATCACACAGAGACACTGAGGTATCATCATAAAGTCTAAACCCAGCGTAGAGGGGTTCAGTGAATGTGGTGTTGAATGTGTGTAAGTGTGTGAGTGTGTGTGTGTCAGAGATGCTGTAGAAGGACAGAATGCCGGTTGACACATCCACACACACTCCTGCTCTATTAGAGGATAAACAGATGTCATTTATATCAGTGCTGTAATTATTGTGCCAGACAGAGAAGAAACCGTTACCACAGCAGCTCAGACTCCAGGATTTATCATTTAATCCAAAAATACAGTCATCACTCTCTCCTTTCTTATTGATTCCTTTATATGACACTGATATATCAGCATAATCTCCGCTCCATTCAGCCTCCCAGTAACAGCGTCCAGTCAGACTCTCAACACACAGAACCTGAAGAACATCATCAAATCTCTCTTGATGATCAGGATACGGCTGATTCTTATACACACTTGTGATCTTCCTGTTCTCATCAGACAGAACGAGTCGAGTGTATGCTGTGTTTGGATCCAGTGTGAGATCAAAGGCATCTGAACACAAGAAGAGAGAAACATCAAGAACAACACAACAGTTCCCGCTGACAGACGCTGCTTTCAGACGATCCTGTGTGTGTTTGTGTGTCTGTGAAGAGCATCAAAGCTTTCTAATTACAGTGTTTCTGCAGCGTTGAACGGCCAATCAGAGGAGTTTATTCAAAAATTACTCAATATACCAGAGTTTGTTCAGCATGAGCTTTCCCATATGGCAAACATATATATTTTTCATGGCCAAAATATATTTGAAATATATGTTGCAAATAGAGAAGCTCAATTAAATATATTTTTGAAATATGAAATATATTTTAACCTCCATATACCAAAATATATTGATAAATGTATTTCTGGGGCTAGGATAGGGGTGTCCCCGTCTGAGGATTTACATAGTCGAATCTGAATTTTTGAATCTTACCAATGGTCGATATTAGAATCATAAGTTTGGGGGCGGGGACAAAATACATAATCAAAAGTCAAGTAAGACATTGGACAGTCACAATTACTCACACTGGTGGGTGTGGGAGTAAGTGCAGGGTGCAGGTGGGTATATCGATGTGGGAGAAGTGGTTTGGGTGGTATTCGACTGTGAGAATGTTGAATCAAGGTCCTCTTATCGAATCGTCGACTATTCGGGGTCACCCCTAGGCTAGATAATTCATTTTCTTAGCCTGAAGCATATAGAGGTCAAAATATATTTTTAAAAGGTTAAAAAAAAACGAATTTCTATATTTAATATATATTTTCAAAAATATATAATATTTATTACAGTATATTTTGAATGCATTAATACAATTTAAAAAAAAATCATATGTTAAATGTATAAATATATATATAAAATAAATGTTTTTACCCCCTGGTTTTAATAATTTTAATAATTTATTTAATTTTTTCTGTTTTCTTAAATTACATGGAAATGTATGTAAAATTAAAAAAATAATGGTGATATAATTCATGAGATCACCACCAGATGGTGCAAATGGCACCATTACTCACGCTGTAAAATAAAAACACGACAATGACTGCCAAAAAAAAACTTAAGTAAACTTTCCTAATTTAAATAAAGTGCAAAACTTCATTTAAACTTTAACAAACACTGCTATTGTGCAGGTATTTTTTACAATCAAACACCTTCACTAACTAACTAAGTACAATGACATAACATTAAAGCAATAGAACATTAAACACTGACAGTTCTCAAGATCTCAGCATCTTTATATATTACCGACCATTTTGACTTAATTTCATATAAAAGTTCTGGTTGAGAATTAACAGAGGTTTAGATGTTGATGTTTAAGTGAAAATAGTAACGTTTGATGTCACCATGATAGAGATCAGTGTTTTCTTCAGTTGCGCTCTTGACCCTTCATTTCTTAAGCGTTTCTTTTTCTCTGACAGCTTTCATTGTGCGTTTCTAAAGCTAATCTGTTAAAAGAACAAGTGCGAGAGAAAATCTGGTCAAGTAATGTTGATTACTTATTGCTGGTGGTATAGTCAGCGGCAATGATTTCACTATTAATTTTTCTCTAGTGGGAAGACATTTCGGTCACCTGAGCAAACACATTCTTTAAACCAGAGCTGTAAAGCGCACACATAAAAAAGTGTGTAAATTTTAACTTCAATTTATATTTGATTTGACCCTTGATGTATCTAAATGATGCACATTTTAGCTTACCAGAGAAAACGTTTTATACAGTGCTGTGTTACTATGCAACTTAATTAAATAAAAACAATAATAATTCTCACGCAGAACAGTTACATTATAATAATATGATCAAATATAGCTGATATGATAAAAATGAAGCGTTTCTTGCTCATCAATTCCCTATTTTAGGTCATTGGTAATTATTTATTAGGCTTTAATAAAATATAATATAAAAACTCAATCAAATTGCTTTCCCAACTCATTTTTGTGTTGGCATATTATTTATTCTGTGCACAGCTTAGAGGGAACATTGGTCATTAGCAATAAATTATTAAGAGACTAGCTTTCATTAAATTATGTTTTTGAATTATTTGCTGCAGCTTTCTGATATTTTGGCATTGTGCCAATACAATTTTCAGATTATTTGTTTAGGTCAATATAAAGAAAATGCATTGAACTATGTGTTTTAGATCCAGAGAGACATCAAGTTAGTTATCAATTTTACATGGCAGTGATGTGATGTTTTGTAAGATTTTGCAATTATGCAGAAAATATTTTGACAGGATCATTCAAACACACATAAAATCAAGACACATAAAGAATCAGCGCATGAATCTTAACAATAGTGACAATCAACAAAAAGCTTTTTTTGTGAATCTAGTAGGTTGTTTTGTGATGTTCAGAGTTGAACTGTTTATCAGAATATTTTGTCACTATTGTTGAGATTCATATTCTGATTCTTGATGTGTGTCTTGATTCTGTGTGTCTGAATGACGCTGTCAAAATATTTGCTGCATAATTGCAAAATTGGGGGGAATAACTTATGATAATAAACACCGTAAACAGCAACCGTTTGCATGACAGCGCTTAATGCACATAGTATGATTTATAACCTTCATACAATCAAGAAATGTCAAATCAACATCAAATAAACATAAGACCCTCAGACTCACCTTATTAATGTTATCTTTAACTTTAAACTATAACATAGGCAGATTATTCTTATAGATTGAAAAAGAAGTGCTTCAGCCAGGATAAAGATGTAGATGTGTATCTTTAGCGAAGCAGCGCAGAGAGCCGCTTATGGGAGGCTTCTGAAACGTGCTGCAGCATGGCTGGTTTAAACCAAAGCATTGACTAGAGTGGCCACGATCAGCTGATCGTGTTGGAGCTGTAATAAAATGTAAATAAGGGCTTATCCATGCATTAATGCTACAAAATGCCCCTCATACTTGAAAGCGGTCACGTATGAGGTGTGTTTCCATTTGGCGTATTTTCCATTCGCAATTTCAATTTCCACACTTTGAAGGCTAATGGAAATGCAGCTAGTGACAAATGCTGTAACGCATTTTGAAGTATTGAAAATGTGTTTAAAAATAATATCACCGTTATTGAAAAAAATCACTATATATATTGATATTAAATTATTGTCCAGTCCTAAGGGAGAGTGTTTTAAAAAAGACAAAAAAAAAACATTTGAGAGCAGGTTTTCAAATGGATCTGAACTAATAGTCATGTCTCATTAAATCCTTATTTATTAAAATAAATATATTTCCACATCACTTTAAAGTTTAATCCACATATTACTGTTATGTAGTGACACACTACTTAAACCATCTTTGTGAGCAAAGGAGCCCCTGTAGGTGACCGGCACTACTAACTAGTTAAAAAAAGACTCAGAAACTGGAAAAATTTCAGGTCAAGAAATTGTGTTTTTCCACAGGTTACTGTGATGTTTGTTTAGGGCACATAAGAGATCATTAACCTGAGAGAAAAATAATGAAAGTCTAGTGAGTGAGTGAGTGAGTGAGTGAGTGAGTGAGTGTGTGTATTTGTAAACCTACACTTTCGTAGTCCTGCTGTCATCCTGATCTCTCCTCCATGACCCACGCTATAAACACACAAACACACATTAATGTAGATCTGCATCATTCTCACACACACACACACAGACACACACACGTATGTTTTTGTGAAAAGTGGGGACATCCCATAGACGTAATGGTTTTTATACTGTACAAACTGTATGTGCTATTGCCCTACACCTACTCTACACCTAAACTTAGCCCTCACAGGAGAATGCATTTCTACTTTCTCAAAAAAAATCAGTCACATTAACCTTGTAATACCCATGTCAGGCCTGTGTCATTATACAAATGTATGTCCTAATTTGTCACAAAAACACACACACACACACACACACACACACACACACACATTCAGTATGTCAGTATCAGTGTTTGACATACTTGAGCATCTGCAGTTTAAAGTTTGGATCCTCCACTTTGTGTTTGAGCAGCTGGGCTCCTGATTGTCCGGGGTGATTGTAGCTTAGATCCAGCTCTCTCAGGTGTGAGGGGTTTGAACTCAGAGCTGAAGACAAATAACCACAGCCTTCCTCTGTCACCATACAACCAGACAACCTACAGACACACACAATCAGATCATCTACAGACACAGACAATCAGATCAACTACAGACATACACAGTCAGATCACCTACAGACAGACCATCTACAGACACACTTAGATCATCTACATACACATACAGTCATATTATCTACAGACACTCAGTCAGATCACCTACAGACACACAGTCAGTTCATTGACGACAGACAGACACACAGACAGACCATAGACAGACACAGTCAGATAATCTACAGACACAGTCAGATAATCTACAGACACACACAGACAGGCCATCTACAGACACACAGTCAGAACATCTACAGACACACACAGACAGCCCATCTAGGGACACAGTCAGATCATCTACATACACGCAGACAGACCATCTACAGACACAGTCAGATCACCTACACACACAGACAGATCATGCATATGAGATCATCTACAGACACAAAGACAGATCATGTACAAACACACAGTCAGATCATCTACATAAACACAGTCAGATCTCCTACAGACACACAGACAGATCAACTACAGACACACAACGACAGACCATCTACAGACACAGTCAGATCACCTACACACACAGACAGATCATGCATATAAGATCATCTACAGACACAAAGACAGACCATCTACAGACACACAGTCAGATCGTCTACAGACACATAGTCAGATCTCCTACAGACACACAGACCGATCAACTACAGACACACAACAACAGACCATCTACAGACACACTGTCAGATCACCTACAGACACACAGTCAGATCATCTACAGACACACAGTCAGATCATCTACAGACACACAATGACAGATCATCTACAGACACACTGTAAGGTCATCTACAGACACACAGACAGATCAACTACAGACACACAGTCAGATCATCTACAGACACACAGTCAGACCATCTACAGACACACTGTCAGATCATCTACAGACACACACAGTCAGATCATCTACAGACACACTCAGACAGACCATCTAGGGACACACAGTAAGATCATCTACAGACACACATACAGATCATCTTCAGACTGACAATGACAGACCATCTACAGACACACTCGGACAGACCATCTAGGGACACACAGTAAGATCATCTACAGACACACAATGACAGACCATCTACAGACACACAGACAGATCACCTACAGACACACAGTCAGATCATCTACAGGCACACTCGGACAGACCATCTAGGGACACACAGTAAGATCATCTACAGTCACACACAGACAGACCCCCTACAGACACACAGTCAGATAACCTACTGTCAGTTTAAATCTAGATTAAAGACCCATCTCTTTAACCTGGCGTACACCTAACACACTAATACGCTTCTAATATTCAAATCCGTTAAAGGATTGTTAGGCTGCAATAATTAGGTCAACCGGAACCGGGAACACTTCCCATAAAACACGATGTACTCGTTACATCGTAAGAAGAATGACATCTACGCTAATATTAGTCTTTTTCTTTCTTATTCCGAGGTCACCGTATCCACCCGATCCGGTCCTTATCCAGCCCAGATGATCACTGCAGTCAACAGATCCAGTCCGTATCCAGATCAGATGGTGGATCAGCACCTAGAGACAACCTCTACAGCCCCTACAGCCCTGAACATCAACGTAGTCCAGGACACCTAGTTGAGCCCCAGAGACAGATCTCCAGTGAGGACTTTGTCACCTAGATAGACATCGGGAAAAGACCACTGGAACCAGTGGAGACCTTACACTGACTTTGCTGCAGTTGGAACAAACTACTGATTCGTCTGGCCAGAGGGGAACTGGCCCCCCGACTGAGCCTGGTTTCTCCCAAGGTTTTTTCTCCGTTCTGTCACCGATGGAGTTTTGGTTCCTTGCCGCTGTCGCCTCTGGCTTGCTTAGTTGGGGACACTTCATTTCCAGCACAATCATCGACTTGATTGCACAGATACTATTTAAACTGAACTGAGCAGGACAATGGCATCACTGAATTCAATAATGAAATGCCTTTAACTCAAACATTTTCCTGTTTTGATATTGTGCAGTTGCTTTGACACAATTTATATTATTAAAAGCGCTATATAAATAAAGGTGACTTGACTTGACCTGCACACACACAGAGACAGATCATCCACAGAAGATCATCAACAGACAGATCACCTACAGACACCCAATCAGATCATCTACAGACACAGTCAGATCATCTAAGGTCAGACCATCTACAGACACACACATACAGACAATCTACAGACACACAGACAGACCATATACTGATACACAGACAGATCATCTACATACATACACACACATATAGGGTTGTGCCGGTGAGGACATTTCCCCAGAGCTTGTAAAAGCTCTGTGCACATTTTATTTTCACTTTCAAATTAGTGTCAAGCATTTTGTTATAGGTCGCTTGAGTTTTCACTCTTTCCCTTACTTCCCTTTGGTTTTAAATAGCTTGTAAAATCACAGTGCGCATTTTACTTTTAAGTTAGCAGCAATTTGACATCCATTGCTTGAATTCAATTCAAGCAACAGCAAAAATACAACATATAACTTTTATTAGCAAAATTAATAAAAATACACCATGCTATATGCCTAACATAAAGTAACAAATAACTTACACATTTGAAATAGGTATACAAAACTGAAAACCAGTAAAGAACAAATAATTATAAAACGCGTTTATTAGCAAAACGATTAAGAAAGTTTGGAGGCACGAACTGCATAGGCTACACCTTGATGTAAAATAATGGAAAAAAAATCACAGTTTACATCAAATAAAATCAGCAAATACTGTGAAGCCAAATAAATGAGAAACGAATGTTAAAAAACAATCAATATCCAACATCCCCTTAGATAAATGGCAGGTAAATAGGCTTTTCAAATTTCAAAACAGGCGATTTTACTTTTTGTTTTTAAACTCTTCTGCCATCGTCTTGTCTGTCTCACCTCTCTCTTCTTGTCAGTCAGTTCTACTCACTCTCCTCACGTGTTCAATTAAATCTGATCTGTGATGTGCGACTGTCGTTTGTTCGATGTGCTTCATTGAGCAGCCACGTTCAGTTTTAATTGTAGTGTCTGTTCTAATTTAACTAAATTATTTGTATTACTATAAAAAAAAAATGACGGTGATGGATGGTGCCGCGGTAGGTAAGTAACACCGGTATCATCACCAACACCGTCTATCGCAGCAAGCCTACACACAGACAGACCATCAACATACTCACTCAGACAGATCAAGATTTCCTCACCGGCAGACCTCAAGTGGTGAAAATGGGCCAATTCACCTCCAATTCCATCACCCTGAACATAGGAGCCCCACAGGGTTGTTTCCTGAGTCCCCTGCTCTACTCTCTCTACACATACGACTATGTGTCCTCTCACAGCTCCACCTCTATTGTTAAATTTGCTGATGAAACTGTGGTTCTGGGCCTCATTTCCAACAATGATGAGGCCGCATACTTGGATGAGGTAGAGAGATTTACATCATGGTGCCAGGACAACTGTCTCTCTCTGAACATGAGCAAAACTAAAGAGCTGATTGAGGACTTCAGGAAGAGACAGCAGCGGCCTTACACTCCTCTTATGATCAGTGGGACCCCTGTGGAGAGGGTGAGCAGCTTCAAGTACCTCGGTGTAAACATCTCCGAGGACCTGACTTGGACTGCACACATTCAAACACAGGTCAAGAAAGCCAGGCAAAGACTGTACCATCTGCGACAGCTGAGGAAATTCAGGGTCTCACGAGCAATCCTGAAAACTTTCTATTTAGGGGACATAGAAAGTGTACTGACTCTCAGTGTGAGAGTCAGTGTGGTGTGCATCTCAGTGTAGTATGGTAACTCATCAAATCAGGACTGCAAAGCTATGCAGAGAGTTGTGCGCTTAGCTGAGCGCATCTCAGGGTCTGCTCTCCCCTCTCTGTAGGACATCTACCTCAAACGCTGCAAAAGCAGAGCTGCTAAAATAATCAAGGACTCAAACCACCCCGGTAACCGTCTTTTCATTTTACTGCCATCTGGCAAGCACTTCAGAAGCATGATGGCAAAAACTGAGAGACTTAGGAGGAGCTTCTTCCCTCAGGCCATCAGGTTCCTAAACTCAAACTCGGTCTCATAACTTCAACATGACTCAATTTAATAAACTGTAAAACATTCACTATTCTCATCATCCGCATTGCTGCTATGTATATATATACCCGGTACAACCTGTTTGCACATTGCTCTTGCACATCCCTGTTTATATTATTATTTATTAAGTCCACAGTATACTCTATTGCGAATTTGATTTTATTGCGCATTTTACTCCTTATTGTTTTTTATTTTATTTTTATATTTTACCCATATTTATATTTATTCTCTTGTGTTGTGTTGTGTTACGTATTTTGCACTGTCCATTGAGCGAACCTGTCCTGATTTACATTTCACTACTGATTATATTCTGTATAATTGAGTATGTGACGAATAAAAGAACCTTGAACCTTGAGATCAACTAGATACACACACAGACAGATAATCTACAGACAGTCAGATCATCTACATACACAGTAAATTAAACTACAGACACACACACACACACACACACACACACACACACACACACACACACACACACACACACACACACACACACACACACACACACACACACACACAGATAGAATACAGACACACACAGTCAGATCAACTACAGACACAGTCAGATAATCTACAGACACACATCAACATTGTGACCAGTTGACTGTAAATTATCTTATGCGTTCTTAAATACCTCAGTATCTGCAGCAGACAGTTTTGAATCTTCAGTCCATCAGAAATACACTTTACACCAGAGTCCTGCAGGTCATTGTTACTCAGATCCAGCTCTCTCAGTACAGAGTTTGAGGATTGTAGAGCTGATGACAAACTCTCACAACACTGAGCAGTGAGATTACAGCCAGCAAGACTGAAAGAGAGCAGAAAACACTAGTGGTCGACCGATATAGGTTTTTTGACAGCTGATGCAGATATTTTGGAAACCAGGGTGGCCGATATAAAGCCAATATTATTGTATTTATTTTAATTAATAATTGAAGACATTTTAAATCATTTGAAAATGGATAAAAAAATACAATTAATACAGTGCAAAATTGAAAGTACAAAGCAGCATATAAATTAAGAACAAAAGTGTTTGTCTCTCTGACAGACGCATGTCTCTTTCGGACAGTTTCTTTTTCAAAAGTTTGGAAACATTAAAATTATTGATTTTGAAATGACTATCTTCTGCTCATCAAGGCTGAATTGATTTGATAAAAAAAGCAATATTGTGAAATTTAACCAAAAAAAAGCTTTCAATTTTAATATATTATAAAATGTAATGATATTTCTGTGATGCAAAGCAGAATTTTCTTCATCGTTACTCGAGTTTTCAGTTTCACATGATCTTTTAGAAATAATTTAAATGTATTTAACTCAAGAAACATTTCTGATAATTATCAATGTTGAAAACTATTTCGCTTCTTCATATTTTATGTGGAAATGGTGATGCACTTTATTTTTCAGTATTTTTTTGATAAATATATAGTTTAATGAACATAATTTATTTGCATTTATCAAATATATAAATTAACTTTTAAAACTCACTTTTTATTACTTTCATGCATGATGAAATTATTAATTTATCTCCCTTTTTAAAATCTTATACAAATCTTTGAGTATTATCATTATTTCCACAAAAATATTAAGCACTAAAACAGTTTTTTAACATTGATAATAATGATAAATGTTTCTTGAGCAGCAAATCAGCATTTTAGAATGGTTTCTGAAGGATCATGAGACACTGAAACATATTTTTGTAAACGACAACAGATTTCTAAACGTTTGTAATGACTAGAGGTCGACCGATTCATCGGTCAGTTGATTTGCAGAACTATCGGTTATCAGCAAAAATCAATGCTGATAGTTTTCCGTGATGCGTCTCTGTTGCTGGAGTGGCTGAGAATGGTCTGCTGTCATTATACAGTACGAGAGCGGCCTCTAGAGGCAGAAATTTCTATCAAAATCTTGTTTGTTTTGGCAGGTGACACTGCGCTCTGCGCAGAGAGGGAAACGTCAAATGCGATTTTAAATGCAGCTGACAGAAAATTCTACTGCGGAACAGAGTCCCATTCACATAGTTTCCATTAAATAACATTATATTTGTCCCAAATCATTGTTAATGTACATAATGACTTCACCCTAGGCTATAAATTATGTATTGTGCATTTTTCAACAAAACGTTTGGATCTAATATGCTTCATATAGAGAGCTGTAATACAGATCACGCTTTCCCTTTCCATTTGCTCTGTTTTTCAAACACTGAACTTCAAACTCATTTATGCCTCATAGTTCATTCTAGAAGCAAACTTATGTCCATTTGGTGATTAAATATTTTTTTAGACCACTGCTTGAATTTGTGTGCGTTGGGTGTGTGTGATACATGTGACTTCTCCAAGACGCACGCATCGCTGCTCTTTTGCAGTGTTGTTTGCTTTATATATATATATATATATATATATATATATATATATATATATTATGATTAGATAATAATGCAGTGTTCTAAAATAGCATCAAATAAAATGTGAGAGTACACATACAATATTAATAACATGTGCATGTAATTTTAATATGGCCTTGTGTAGGTATTTCAAGATGGCCATCTTTAAGCATGACTGTTGAAATGAAAAGGTAATACTTAACAATAAGTGTCCATTTGTAACATTAATGAAAGCTGTAGAAGTATTGTTCAGTTTTAGAGTGTGCTCATTTAATTTCAAAATTACTATTACTAATAGGCTTTATTTTATTTTAAAGTTTATTCTTTTAACACTAGTAAACTATGAAATAACTTTAATGATCAATATAGTAAATCATGTTAATTCTAAATGTTTTATTAATTTACAAAGTATGGTTCAGTATATTGTTACTGCTTTTTTTAAATAGTGAAGCTCTATTTTAGTTTTCTTTCAGTATCCATTAAAAAACTATCTGTTGATTAATCGGTATCAGCCAGTGTGGTCCAACCTAGCTATCAGTATCGGTAAAATTCACTATTGATCAACCTCTAGTAATGACGAATGTTGCGTTCCCAAATCCAAATTAAAGTGGCTCAAACCAAGTGCAGCGCAGCTAGCACTAGCAGTGAATCGAAACTAAAAACTGCTGACTCAGCCCCTCTATTCCGAGCGCTCTCTGAGGGACTGTTTACTTTAGCCGCATTCATCGTGAAACTTGCTAATTAGCACATTATTAGGAAAGGTGATTTGCAAAGTTTCATTTAAAAAAACCTTTTACTCACTTCTTCTGTAGATGAAGCTGGATCACAAATGATTCACTCGAACATAGACGCATTTAGGTATATCGAGGGCGCATTCTCTTCAGAACAAAACATAATCTTCTTCAGCTGCTCAGATGACGGGAGTAAATGACTACTGCTATGTTGTTTATTACATCCAACAAACAAAAAACCTCAATCCCTTATACTGTAAAAAATGATCGTGATTTTAATGGTAAAAGGCTGCAAAAGCAGAACTGCAAAAATCGTCAAAGACTCAACTCACCCCGGTAACCATCTTTTCTGTTTACTGCCATCTGGCAAGCACTTCAGGAGCATGATGGCAAAAACTGAGAGACTGAGGAGGAGCTTCTTCCCTCAGGCCATCAGGCTCCTTAACACAAACTCAGTTTCATAAACACTTACAAGACTCATTATAAACTGTAAAACATTCATATTCTCATCATCCATATTGCTGCTATGTATACATATACCCGGTCCAACCCGTTTGCACATCCCTCTTGCACATCCCTGTTCATATTACTATTTATTAAGTCCCAGTATTACTTTTTTTTATTCTATTGCACATTTTACTCTTTATTTCTCTTTTTTTACTAATATTTATATATATGCTCCTGTGTTGTGTTACTTTAATTTAACTTTTATTCTTTTGCACTGTCCACTGAGCGGACCTGACTTGATTTACATTTCACTTCTGATTATACCCTGTATAATTTTGTATGTGACGAATAAAGATGTAAAAATGCCACAGTGAAAACCTGTTAAATTATTAACAGTAAGTTTCCTTACTATATACAGTGAATAACTGTAATAGATCTAACCCTCATTCATTAGTTCCTACATTAGTTCACTATATAGTCCACTAGACAGAGTGATTGAGAACAAATGAGTGAATTCAGACACTGATGAACACCTGCTGTTAACGAACACAATCACTGAAGGAAAGAACCAGAAACAAAGTTACAACTGACATACAGCCATGACCTTAAATGACATCAACTGAAATAAAAGAGCAGAGGGTTATTAAACAACACCACAAGCAGCATCACATGCTCCACTTATTACTAACCAGTTTGAATTAATTTCTGTCACATATCTACGAATTAACAGAGGTTTTTATTTTATTTCAAATGTTTTGTTTGACCTCATCATCTTGGTGATCAGTGTTTGATTTAGTCATACTCTTGACCCTTGACTCTATGATGTTATTTTTATTTTAGCTGTTATAACCGTGTTTGTGATGCACATTTGTTTTGACAAGAAAAGCCAAAATAAATTATAATCAAATAATTTATTTATTTGAACAGTTAAACAGTTTGTTTAACTGTTAAAAGCCATCATCATCTAATAATCTGCCTAACTGATCTCAGATAGCATCAAACCATATGGGCAATCTTATTAATATCATATGTTTTAATAATAATATTACTGCACAACATATAACGACAAATCAATTATGAAAGAATTTAATGTTTAGAGCTATTGCACCATTTAGACACACAGACATCAAGAATCAGCACATGAATCTCAACAGTGGTGACTATCAATAAAAAAAAACTAAACAATTCATGTCGCAAAGCATGCTGGGTACCAGTACAAATCTCCAAGCATGCATTGCGGCATGAATCAATTATGCAGCTGAATGTTCTTACTATTTTCTTTATTTGCGTTTGTTTTGTTAAATATAACAATGGCTGTCGTGGTGAAGAAAGAGCTGAGGCTCTCGGTCAATCGTCCTACTCTCACCTATGGTCCTGAGCTTTGGGTCATGACCGAAAGGACAAGATCCCGGATACAGGCGGCCGAAATGAGCTTTCTCCGTAGGGTGGCCGGGCGCTCCCTTAGAGGTAGGGTGAGAAGCTCAGTCACTCGGGAGGAGCTCAGAGTAGAGCCGCTTCTCCTCCACATCGAGAGGGGTCAGCTGAGGTGGCTCGGGCATATGTTACGGATGCCTCCTGGACGCCTTCCGGGAAGGTGTTTGGCGCGTCCACCGGGAGGAGGCCCCGGGGAAGACCTAGGACACGCTGGAGAGACTATGTCTCCCGGCTGGCCTGGGAACGCCTCGGTGTCCCCCCGGAAGAGCTGGAGGAAGTGTCTAGGTAGAGGGAAGTCTGGGCATCTCTGCTTAGACTGCTGCCCCCGCGACCCGGCCCCGGATAAGCGGAAGAAGATGGATGGATGGATGGATGTTTCCTGTTTTACTTCCTCTTTGGTTGTTTCTTTGTTACTTTTGAAGTTTGCGTTATTATGCACTTGTAAATACTTCACTGTGGACTGTACATTTTGGCACTGTAAATAAATTATACCATGCATGAAAGTGCAGTTGCGGGTGAGCCATCATTTTTTTTATCATCTTACGGACACTTGTTACGTCCCCCAAGCAAGCTGGTGGTGCTCGCTTTATCACACTGTATCTATTTAAAAATACTGAATATTATTTCACAAATTAATATTGTGAAATATTATTGTAATTTAAAATTAAAGTTTTCTATTATAACATACTTTAAAATATAACTTATTCCTGTGAAGCAAAGCTGAATTTTCAGTTTTACATGATTCTTCAGAAATCATTATAATATGCTAATTTATAATCAATGTTGGAAAAATATTTTTCAGGATTCTTTGATAAATTAAATGCTAAAAGGAACCGTGTTTATTCAAAACATAAATTATGTTACACTATACACAATTATTCAAAAGTTTGCGGTCAGTACATTTTTTCTTTCTTATTTATAATTTTTTTTATTAATACTTTTATTCAGCAAGGATGTGTTAAATGAATAAGAAGTGATAGTATAGATTTATATTGTTAGAAAATATTTTATTTTATATTTTAATTAATGCTGTTCTTTTAATATTGTATTAGTCAAATCAAAGAATCAAAGAAAAAAAGGTTCTACAAAATATTAAGCAGCACAACAGTTTCAACACAGGTCAAGAAAGCCAGGCAAAGACTGTATCATCTGCGACAGCTGAGGAAATTCATGGTCTCACCAGCAATCCTGAAAACTTTCTATTCAGGGGCCATAGAAAGTGTACTGACTCTGCATCTCAGTGTGGTATGGTAATTCCTCAAACCAGGACTGCAAAGCTCTGCAGAGAGTCGTGCGCTTAGGGTCTACTCTCCCCTCTCTGCAGGACATCTACCTCAAACGCTGCAAAAGCAGAGCTGCTAAAATCACCAAAGACTCAAATCACCCCGGTAACCACCTTTTCTTTTTACTGCCATGTTTGCACATTCTTCTTGCACATCTCTGTTTATATTATTATTTATTAAGTCCACAGTATACTGTATTGCCCATTGTATTGTATTTAATCCTTATTTTTTCTTATTATTTGTATTTTATTTCTACCTATATTTATATATATTCTCTTGTGTTATGTTTCATTTTTTTTGCACTGTCCATTGAGCGGACCTGTCCTGATTTACATTTCACTACTGATTATATCCTGTATAATTGAGTATGTGACGAATAAAAGAATCTTGAACCTTCAACCATCTGACAAGCGCTTCAGGAGCATGATGACGCAAACTGAGAGACTTAGGAGGAGCTTCTTCCCTCAGGCCATCAGGCTCCTAAACTCAAACTCGGTCTCATAACTTCAACATGACTCAATTTAATAACCAGTAAGATATTCACTATTCTCCATCATCCGTATTGCTGATACGTAAATACCCTGTACAACCTGTTTGCAAATTTTTTATTGCACATCCCTGCTTATATTATTATTTATTAAGCCTACAGTATACTGTCCTGCGCATTTTACCATATATTTTATTCTTATTTTTTCATGCCTATATTTATGTATATTCTCTTGTGTTTGTGTAACATATAATTGCACTGTCCATGGAGCGGACCTGACTTACATTTCACTGCTGGTTATATTCCATATATTTGTGTATGTGATGGATAAAAATCTTGAATCTTGATAATAAATCATAATATTATTATGACTTCTGAAGGTTCATGTGACACTGAAGACTGGAGTAATGATGCTAAAAATTCAGCTTTGCTTTACAGGAATACACTATATTTTAAAATATATTAAAATAGAAAACCAATATTAGAAATTGCAATAGTCTTGTATCTATTTTTTCTGTATTTTGATCAAATAAATACAGTCTTGATGAGCATAAGTGACTAGGGTTGGGAATCAAAAATCGATTCCGATTCCAGAATCGGATACTTAAGGTCAGGAATCGGATACTTGTTGTCAAATTAAAATTTCGATTCCTCTTATCGATTCCTATGCGCTTTTTTTTCCTCATCTGTGAGGACCGGTGTGACCTAATAGTTAGCGATCTGCCAGGACCTTGCTCGCTAATCTAAGCCTCCAAAGGTTTGGCTGCATTTGCGATCAGACGCCAAAAAAGCTAAGTATAATATCTGTGATAGCTAAACATGTTGCAAGAGAGGTGTCACCACCAACATGACATTAATTTAATAGATCGTTAAAGATCGGGAACATGATCCAAACACCAACGTGATTCTATTCCTAAATTAAACTGATTTGTCTGTTTCATTCCTCAAACTTTGAGGTGTGCGATCACAATGTTGTGATCACCTGTTCATCCGTGCAGCAGTGCCACCGCTGATCTAAGCTTGGCTATCCTGCTCAAAACTGCCGTTTTTGTCCCCTTGTTCTTGACAATAAATGCCTTTATTAAGACGCGGAACCGGTATGTTTTTTTGCATCCACATCCAACGAGACTTTTCAGATGCGCACTGCAGCTTTGCCTCAGCGCCAGGCGCGAGTCAAATGAGCGCGGAAAAGGTACATCAGCCAAATGAGCTTCAGTAGAACAATGAGATGCTGTCAGACTATATGTCAGTAAAACAATCTTTCCTGTCCTGTCAGCCGTCACTGTGCTCATGGCGCATGCCCTGATCGTGTCATCATAAATATGCGCACAAGAAACTGCATTCGAGTCTGTCGTCAGTTAAGTCATGAAATTACCAAAACAGGCGATTAAAGCTGCAAAATGTGCATGCATGTGTAACGGGTGTATGCCAGTAAGGGCTGTGTGTAAACCTCACTCCCTGACCTCAAAAGAGGCGCTCTAGCGACTGACGCAGCCTCCTTGGTAGAGCGCCGGCATCCCGGGTTCGAGACCCGCTCGGTGTGAGGGTGCGGACCGGGGGTTACACATGTATGAATGCATTACATTTCAGAACGTCTCTCAAATGCATACTAAAATATAGGCTCTCGTGCAATGGTTTGCTAAAAAGAGACACGGGATAAATGTTTGACATCATTATTTAATCACATTGGAATCGAAACCGGGAATCGAAAAGAATCGGAATCGATAAGCAGAATCGGAATCGAAATCGATAAAATTCAAACGATACCCAACCCTATAAGTGACCCCATAAAAAAAGGTCAATTATTTAATAGGTTTATACTATAGGCCTAACATAATATAATACAATATCAAAACAACTGACACATTTAAATGGAGATCTGTAAGTTAAATAAAACAAATAAACAAATAAATATAAATAAAAATAAATAAAAAGTGAACGTGAATTCTTATATAGCTATCTAAACATCCCTATGAAGTGTAGTTTGCACAATACACCTGTGTGTGACTGTATCTAAATGTATCAGTTTTGTTACCATTCTGTGCCCATCATCCGCTATGTCATCCGGCACTTAATCAAGCCACTCTTCTTTAATACATGAGGACGTTTTATTTTACATTAGGAATGTAATGGTATAAACATTTTTTATCATGATTATAGTGACCAAAATTATCACGGTTATCCGTATTATCACGGTATTGTTAAAGTGTGCTGGAGAGGTTAAAAAAAAATAATTTTGTTTGCATAATCACTAAAATAATAACATTACCAATGAGGTCCGGATTTTAAATGACACCTTGACTGACAACATTTTAATAGCATGTTACATATCTGATGTAAATGTTCAAACAAAGCTTTTAAAAAGTTTCATAAAAAGGTAACCCTCACATTTAAGCCTTAAAATAAAGAAAAGTGTTACATCAAAATGATAATTGATTAATTAATGATTATATTTATTTGATCTGTTCCATACATAATTCTAGATAACTTATCTGGAACTGTTTAAATGTGTACAATCCACATAAGCTTGTTTTTCATCAACCGGTCAAAATCTACAGCAGGGCATGAAAAATTCAGTTAATTTTTGGCCAGACAGAAACCGCACACAGACTAGATGTGAATGTAAGTCTCTGTAAATCCACTCTCTGACAGCAGGTGGCGCTTTATATAGAAAAGCTGAATTACAGCTGTTTCAGTGCTTGACATAAGAAGCACGTTAAAACATTTAGGAGTGCATTAAAAACATTTAGGGGCGCAATTATATTTTGTCAAATTATGTGTTTTAGCTTAATATGGGGATATAACGAGACAAAAAGTACACAAGGTTTTTAAATAATTTTGCTTCAGACAATTCAATAGGCTAATTATGTAATTAGTTATAGTCTTATTAAACTTTATGTACATTAGGTATGTGACAGTATCACATTTTCACAATAGTCATTGAGGCGTTGTCAAGGTATGTTTAAAGAAATTTTACTAAATAAATACTTTATTTAAAACAATAAAAACAAAGAAAACGTGTGTTTCCAGATTAGAGGGCAAAAGATTGTTTGAATGAACAATAGCTAACACTTTACAATAACATTAGTTAAAGCAGGTTAACATTAACTAACAATGTGCAAGAGCTAATTGTAGTAGTAGTTAATATTCTTTGTTAATGTTGATTAATACATCTTTATTTGACCCTCTAACTCTAGCACTCTCTATTCTAATTCAATTTTATCTAATCGGTCTTCTTTTATTTAAAAAAACACACACTCATTTGACCCTCTATCAATTGCATATTTGTTCTCTAACTGCTAGCTTTTCTTGTAAAACTAACACTAAGAGTCATTTTTCTATATTTTACATACTAGTTTTCTTAAAAATAAAATTAAAAAATCCTTCCTACGTGTACTGCGTTAGGCTAACCAGGACTTGTAATAGCACTTGCATGTTGTTGCTCTTTTGTTGGTTTTGATTGCTTCTATAATGTCCTCGTTTGTATGTCGCTTTGGATAAAAGCATCTGCTCCATTGAACAATATTAGCAAACACAACTTTTGATTTTATAATTTATCAATAAAAGTTGAAAAACATTTTCCAATAACATTAATTAAAGCAGGTTAACATGAACTGATATGTATTTTTATTAATCAAAATTAACAAAGAATATTAACTACTGCTACAATTAGCTCTTGCACATTGTTAGTTAATGTTTGCTCCATTGAATAATATTAGCAGACACAACTTTTTATATTAATAATGTATTATTAAAAGTTGAAATTAACATGAAAATGATTAATAAATGCAATCATAGTTTTTTCATGTTAACTAATAGAACCTGTTAAGTGTTGCTGAACAATAATAACAAATCAGTCAATATATAGCAGAGGTGGAAAGTAACGAATTACATTTACTCGCGTTACTGTAATTGAGTAGCTTTTTTGTGTACTTATACTTTTTTAAGTAATTTTTTTAATCTGTAATTTTACTTTTACTTAAGTATATTTTGTGTGAAGTATTGTACTTCGCTACATTTTAAAACACATTAATTACTGAGAAAAAAAAAATCGCTCCGTGGAAACAACTGCAGTAAATAATGGGCAGAAGAAGAAACTGGCGCTAAAAATCACAAGAAAGATGCAGACGGACAAGACAGGCGTTAATGGTGCAGACCCAGCTGAAAACAAAACCCCGTCGTATTCTGCTGAAGTTGAACTCAAAGGAATAAAGTGAACCCCTGGCCATATATTCATGCTCTATTATGCAGTGTTAGCTGTGTTTGCCTCAGGAGACCGATCTAGCAGCTTATAACATCTCGACATTGCCCTTCGCAAGCATGTAGAGGTAACGTAAGGTAAATACTTGAATCGTTGCATTTGTGGTTCAAATTAAGCTTTAACAGTTTAACAAAAGGTTTTGCACAAATGAGCCAAAAAGACAGCGGTGCAGGGTATGCAATATCGTCTGCGATAATATCGTAACTGTTGTTTTAACGATGTGCGATTTGACATCATCAGTATTTTGCCAAAACCAAACAAATCACTCTAAACAGTGTGCCGTGAAATCTAGTAGTTTAGACTAATCCGCGTGCATATGGAGTGCTTTCTTTCACTGCGATTCAGTCTGATAAAATGCGTTTAGAATGATCACAAAATTGAAGATATAGAAGCAGAAAATGTATATATTTATATAATTTAATATAGTAAGTCAACATCACATGAAGAATGCCGTTTTTCTCCAAAAATCACCATGATTTAGGCCTGTAGTTTTTCTTTTTACAACAGTTCAAAAAACAAGAAGTTAATTCAGAGACTTACGTTTTAGACACCATATTGCCTGTTTTTGCTCTATTTCGACAACAAAAATAATTCCAAACACAGCCACCATACACAGTTTTGCGTCTCTGACTCTGAGCAATGACGTGTTTTGTTCCTGAATGAATTAACCGTTTAAATGATTCTGTTCAATCGCAATGACTCACTTATCAGTGACTTGCTGACACCTACTGGTGGTTTTAATTGAACATTTAAAGTATCTTTTGATTTATTTATTTTTTAATTTCAAATGACTATTTAACATTTGTGACCCTGACCTGGAGCACAAAACCAGTCTTAAGTCGCTGGGGTATATTTGTAGCAATAGCCAACAATACATTGTATGGGTTAAAATTAGAGGTGGGCATAGATTAATTTTTTAAATCTAGATTAATCTAGATTAATTTTGGAATTAATCTAGATTAATTTTGGAATTAATCTAGATTAATCTAGATTAAAATGGCTCATTTGAATTCTGTCAAGGCATTCAGAATATGTGTGCTACCCAAATAATGACTAAAAGTAAGTCTTTGGGCACGGGTTTCTCAAGCCAGGTGGCGCATTAGACCAGGGCTCATCTCCTGTTTCCAAAATGCATCACAAACTTTAATCTCTTCCCGTCCCAATCCTACGAAAAAACTGGGGAAAATCCTGTTCCACTCCCGGAAGAATGACTCCCATTCCTCCCACTCCTGTTGTTGTTTTTTTTGTTTTTTTGCCGATAACTGTCAATTACAGTAAAAATATAGTACAGATCACAGCGTGCCCACCTTATTAGTTGAATAAAACCCAAAATGTCGTTTTTGTTATTATATTGAACTGAAAGCCATCTTATTATGCACAGTGTTGCACAGATTCAATTTCATGTAAATCATCCATGCTAACACACACGCCTCTTCTATTTTTATTTTTAGACACTTCACTCTCTATAGATATATTTTTCAAAGACGGAGTTTCAAGTTTCTCGCTCAAGTTCACATGACCTAAAGCGCATCCTGTTTGCTTAAAAGCGCAACGTTTCGTTGTTATTCTGAGTGCACACAAATAAATGTAGAGTCTTTACAGATTCGAAAGATGTATTAGGCTACTTTTATCTGTATGACCAAAAATGACGGAGATTTTAAGAGCAAGTGAGCGCACCGAGCCTGTCTTGCAGCAAACGCGCTTCCACACAAACACTTCAATAGCACATTTCTCTAGGTTAACATCATATTGAGCGCCATGTAAAGTTGCTACTACATACATCTTTCAGATGAAAAGCCATATTTGAGGTTGATGAATGATAGGTGAGCGTTTGGATGTCCTGCCCGATTGTATTACCACACAGACCAGCCGTTAACAATCTGTCCATCACGGACTGCGAGCCTCTAGTTCAAGACTCGCTCGCCCCCTACAGTGCAATTCGGCTAGGTATACATCCGCGCTAAAATATCAGGGTGAAAGTCATCATAGCTTGCGTAGTGTAGACCCAGCTCCCAACCCAACTTTGAGAATAGATTAACGATATTTTTTTTATCGCCGATAAGAGTCTCACGTTAACGCAGCACGTTAACGCCGATAACGGCCCACCACTAGGTAAAATTATACATTTTTCTTTTATGCCAAAAATCATTAGCATATTAAGTAAAGATCACGTTCCATTAATATATTTTGTAAATTTCCTACTGTAAATATATAAAAACTAAGAGCTTAATTTGAACAACTTTAAAAGGAGATTTTCTCAATATTTGGATTTTTTGCTCCCTCAGATTCCAGATTTTCAAATATTGTCCTATCATAACAAACCATACATCAATGAAATATGATTTATTCAGCTTTCAGATGATGTATATTAGGAAAATGGACCCTTATGGTTTTGTGGTTCAGGGTCACATTTATGTCTTATTTATCAAAACATTATTTCTGCATTTGTAACTGCAGGCTAAATGCATTCATGTCAGTGTGTAAATACATCTATGCCACTTCAGATGAAGCTTCTGTGTTTCCTCTGCGTTGCAAAGAGGAATTTTGTTGATGCTGATTTAATTAGTCTGGTAACAGCCCAAATGTGTTATTATTCTAAATAACTGATTCCTTTAGTTAAAAACACCTTGTTTGAGATTTATAGGCCCGTATCCCAGCTGTGTCAAACTCAGTTCCTGGAGGGCCTAAAGAGTTTAGTTCCAACCCTGCTCCAACACACACACCATGTAGTTTTCAAATAAGCCTAAATGATTAGTTTAGCTGGATCCGATGTGTTTAATTAGGGTAATATCTACACTGTGTAGGGCTGTGGCCCTCCAGGTACTGAGTTTGACACCTGTGGTCTATCCCATTTTTTCCTCCCTCCCACTGTTAAAAAGTAATTTTTACTGAGTATATTTTAAATGAGCTACTTTTTACTTTTACTTGAGTATATTTTTAGACTGGTACTTTTACTTGTACTTAAGTAAAATTTCAGTAATGTAATGGTACTTTTACTTGAGTAGAATATTTTTGTACTCTTTCCACCTCTGATATATAGATAGGCCAACTATTCTCTATTAAAGCCATGTTTTAAAATGAACACGTTTTAAAATAAATAGCTCATTAAGTCTTTAAGCATTAATTATTTGGTGCAATTGTGAAGACTAAAGCGAATATTTGAGATGTGTAAGCACGCGAGGGGAAAGACACTCAGGCGAGGATATATCAGCCAAGGGCCGGCTATAGGGCCTAGATTTGAGCCCCACGCAGGGCTTTACCTGATTTATGCATTTGGAAATAAATGATGTGAATCAGGAGTTGTTTTCTAATTAAATTACATAATTCTTCAGTTGTATTGTGTTGTCTAATTCATTTGTACATTTTGTACATTTTACAGATTCCCCCAATCTCCCGCACGACCAAACTCTGTATACAAAACCGTATTATCAGTATTAAATATTATTATTATTTATTGAATGAATGAATGAATGAATGATTTGGTAAATATTATTATTTATTATTATTATTATTATTTTTACACGTTTTAATTAGTTCTGTCAATCGATAAAAAAAAAAAAATGTTAATGTACACAGAACAGCATGAAATGTTTCTGAAGACAGTCGGTTTCCTTCGGAGATACAGTAATATACATTTGGGGCAGTCATGGCCTAATGGATAGAAAGTAGGTCTTGTTTGCCCTTTTACATTCTGCTTTATACCAGGAATTGTTATATCCAGTTTACACTGGTTCATATATCCCACCTCTGGATGCTGCTGCTGTAGCATATGAACACAATCTGCCACAGCAGTTGAGTTTCCACTGAGAGGTACATAACCACCACCAGAACACATCCAAATTCCCTGGGTAGGTAGAAATGTCAAATACATAATCTCCACGTCTGTTTCACAAATCCTCCCATTTACTTTACACTGACGACACCATAGATCATTTATATAGACAGATCCCACTTATATTGCTTATATTATTATTAAATACCTCAGTATCTGCAGATTACAGTTTAGACTCTTCATTCCACCAGAGAGCAGCTTCACTCCTGAATCCTGCAGGTCGATGTTACTCAGATCCAGCTCTTTCAGGACAGAGTTTGAGGACTGAAGAACTGATGACAGACACTTACAATTCTGAGCAGTGAGATTACAGCCAACAAGACTGAAAGAGAGCAGAACACACACAAACAGTCAGATAATCTACAGACACACATCAACATTGCGAAGAGTTGACTGTCAGAATGATCTCTTATATGTTCTTAAATACCTCAGTATATGCAGCTGACAGTTTGGGCTCTTCAGTCCATCAAAAATAAACTTTACACCAGAGTCCTGCAGGTCATTGTTACTCAGATCCAGCTCTCTCGGTACAGAGTTTGAGGATTGTAGAGCTGAAGACAAACTCTCACAACACTGATCTGAGAGATCACAGCCAGAAAGTCTGGAAGAGATAAATAATATTATTATTATTATTATAGACTAATGAGAAAGTTTCGAGTTCTGAAACTTACAGGATTTTTTAATAGTACAATGACCTCTTATATGTTGAAAAATCAAGGAGAACTTGATTTCTCAATACATGACCCATTTAATTTTAACACAAAGAGTTGGGATACATGAGTTTTTCTTCTTTCTTCTTATTTTAGTTATTACTAAACTCAGTGAGATTTACAACACAGTTTAGAGTTATCTATAATGAGTGGCCAACTAATACATATTCCTGGGTTTATAACCAACATTTTGAACTGTAGTTTAAAATTAACATGTATATATGTGTGACCCTAGATCACAAAACCAGCCATAAGGGTCATTTTTTGGAAATAGAGATTTACACCATCTGAATATATATTGTCCTTTAGCACTCTTGCACAAAGTTTGTTTGGGTGGAGACCATCCAGTATAAACGGTTGTCTTTGGCCCCAGAAAAGATTGAAGTTGTCAATGAAGTTGACTTCTTTTATACTGCAGGTTCTTTGTAGCAATGTATTCAGCCCAAGCAGCCGTGAAAACATGTTAGTTCCCCTTGCTGGGAGTGATCCACTGATGAATGACTGAACTTCAAGTCTCTGAAGTGTTTCAAATAGTTAACTGAAATCCTTCTTAAGGAGTTCAGGCAGCTTTTTCTGAATATCATTATCCCCCACATGGATGATGATTCGATTTGCAGTCTTGTGCTTCATTAGAATGTTCCAAAGTTCCTTGTTCACATCAGAGATGGTTGCTTGAGGAAAGCAGTTGTAGTTGTAGTCCTGCTTCTGATGTTTCTGATAATAGAGTCACCCACTATCAAAGTCCTGGGCTTGGCTGTGCTCGGAGCTGAATGTCGCTGTCTGCTCAACCATGAGGGCCTGTTAGTAGTGATGTTAGCTGCTGGCTGATACGATCCAGGTTCAGTCACATTTAAGGAATTTCAAACCCACATCCATTAAATAATTAATAAATCTGTTCTAAAGAAGTATAGGGGTGGTAGAATACCAGTGTTTGCAAGCCTTGTCATGGCCATATATGGGGTAGAGAATGCTACTGCAGCAATACGAGATACTCGTGACAATCTGATACTATATAAATGCATCATTCATTCATTCATGTCTCGCGACGCTGTTGTGGTCTGCAAACACTGCTCACCCCTGGTGGAGTTTATGATTATTAGGTGCCAGCCATTCTATCTACCGAGATAATATACAGCCATAATGCTCGCTGCTGTACACATCCGTCCCAACTCCAACAACAACAGGAGTGTGGCAGGAGTGTTGCAGGTGATCCCACCCACCCGTCACATAGCTTCTTCAATCTGCCTCCATCAGGGAGGAGTCTGCGGAGTCTCCAGGCGAGGACCAGCAGACTGAAGGACAGCTTCATATGTCAGGCTGTCAGGAAGCTCAACTCTCTCCTGTCCTCCTCTCCATATTTGTTTGACACATGTAACCAGGAGTCAAAGATTTTCAGAAAAAAAAATCAGTTTCAAGGAGCGGTCACAGGATAGACTGACAAGGCTGTCTTGTTCCTTGTAGGTGAGTCCTGCCAGTACATCCTCAATGTGGTTGGCATTGGGATATCCAGCTTTGCTGTTTGCTGATATCAGGGAAGTAGTCCTGCATCTGAGACTTTAAAGCCTGCATGCGCTCTGTCATAGCAACTACTGCAATGACGAAAAGTAGCCTCTCCTCCTTAGATAAAAAGTCATACATGTTATCGAAGGACTCATAGTTGGCTCATGCAATTATTTTCCTCCACAGATCAATTTTCTTTATGGTTGCCTCTATTTTGTTTTGCTCGTGAAACATTGTTACTGCTGTCCCCTATAGGGCTAGATTGAGTCCATTCAACTGGCTAAAAATGTCTGCCAAGTAGGCCAATTTACAAAGCCAGTCGAAATCACAGAGGCGGTCTGCAAGTTTAAATTTGGAATCAATTAAAAATGTTCTGACCTTGTCATGTAACTTGAAGAACTGGGTGAGCACTCTGCCAAGTGAGAGCCAGTGGACCTTGGTATGTAGTAAAATCTAGCGGTGTTCACTACCCATCTTTTCACACAAAAGGGAAAACAAAAGTGCCTGCAGTGGACAACTTTTAATGTAATTTACCATTCTGACAGCATCTTCCAAAATGGTATTTAAATCTATGGGCATCATCTTAGCGCCTAATGCCTCTCTGTGAATGCAGCATTGCACGTGAGTGAGCAGCAGGGCAACGTCTCTGACTCGCTTCACCACTCCACTGTGTCGGCCCAGCATAGCACAAGCACATCGTCGCTGGGTCCAATGCACTTTGTCCAGTTGATGTCATTCAAATTTATGAAATCATCGATGTCAAAAATGTTGTCATCCCGTGATACAACATCTGTATTGCAAACTGTTTTGCTGTTATTGTTGTTTTTAGCATAGGCATAACAACCTTATGGTATTGCCATAGAACCAACGCATATTTTGTAATAATAAAGAGCGCTTATGTAAACACAAATAGGATATGAAAAGTTGGGATACACTGTGTGGACAGTCAGTCATTCAAATCAGATTCCATCCAGATATGCACAAAATCGGATTTGGGCTGACAGACTGAATGAGGCATAAGTGGAACTTTAACCACAGACTGACTATGACAAGTTATCTGGTGAATGTATAAAAACATGTTTTGTGAGTAGCAGTCAGCTTTGACTTGGCAATGGACTAAATCTGACTGTTCCAGTCGGATAATCAAAGAAGAATACTGTAGTTAAAAAAAAAATATTTCACAGAATAGTAGTATTTATGAACTTGTGTGTTTGTAATTTGGAGCGAATTCAAGCAGCAGAGTAAATCTCAAGACTGTGAGCCAGTGCTTACATTCTACTACAGTACTACAGTCAAGGATGTTGCTCTGCAGGGTAATAATAATTCATATTTCACATAATTTAATTAAAGGGGTCATATGATGTTGCTTAAAAGAACATTATTTTGTGTATTTGGTGAAATTTGGAGTAGCATAGAGCGGAAGACTGGGCCACTCGTGGGCCAGGGCATCCGTGCTCTTAGCGAAAAAGATTTGGCAGTGAGAGCTGTCTTCGGAGGTGAAGAGGACTTCTCGAGCTCTGCCAAAGACTTCTCAAATGTTCTGGACCGTGAGCGGGTGGAGCATCCATTCCTCTGAGGAGACGTTGTTCCTTGACAACAGGTCTGCTCCTTGGTTCATTTTGCCTGGCACATGCATCACCTTCAGTGAGCGCAGATTGGTCTGAGCCAACACAAGAAGGTTGTTCACCAGTCGCTTCGAGACGAGGCCACCTTGGTGATTTATGTATGACACCACGGACCTGCTCTCTGAGCGTACTAGCACATGGTGTCCCCGTATGTCCGACAGGAAGAATTGACAGGCATGGCACACTACTAGAATTTCTAGGCAGTTGATGTGCAGGCCCGACTACTCTTCGGACCAAAAGACCGAAGGTCGGTTTGCCCTTGCACAGCACTCCCCAACCCTTGTTGGAAGCATCTGTCATGACAACCTTCCATCTGTGCGCTGTGTCTAAGATCACACATTGCTTTAGCCAGAGGAGGTCCTTTTAATGGGCCAGGGCTGATACAGAGGCCCGAGTCACCGTTACGCGGTGGCGTCTGTGATGCCAAGCTGTGGATGGAACCCTCTACTTCAGCCAGAACTGGATGGGTCGCATGTGAAGCAGACCCAACTGAAGTACCAGCAAAGCCACTGCCATAAGGCCCAGCATTTTCTGGAAAGCTTTGCGAGGATGGGTGTTCCCTTCCTTGAAGGAAGCCGCTTGGCGCTCAATCGTTGTGGCTCGCTCCGCTAAGACAGTTGCTGTCATCTGCACTGAGTCGATAACTGTGCCCAGGAACGAAACTCGCTGGCTGGGTGACAGTATGCTCTTGGCAAAGTTGACCCTGAGCCCCAGGCGACATAAGTGGCTGAGGAGGAGGGACTTATACGATGTTGAAACTGCCTCTGACTGGGCCAGAGTGGAGAGAGCCACATCCATGCATTGCATAAAAGTGTGAGGAGCCAGGGACAGCCCAAATGGGGGGACCTTGTATTGATATGCCACCCCTTTGAATGCGAATCTCATGAATCATCTGTGATGGGGGACTACCTGTATATGAAAGTAAGCATCTTTCAGATCCAGTGACATGAACCAGTGATCATCCTGAACGACCTTTTTACCAGGGCTTGATTCAGGAGTCTGAGATCCAGAATAGGTCGCAGGCCACCATCTTTTTTGGGGACGAGGAAGTAGTGACTGTAGAATCCTGACTCGCTCTGGGCTGGAAGAACGATTTATATGGCTCCTTTTTCCAGCAGATTCATCACCTCTGCATGCGCAAAGGACTTGAGCATCCTCGCTGCGCACTGTGGTGGCGAGCACTCCGCGGAAGTGCGGTGGTCTTTGAGTGAATTGGAGTGTATAACCTCGTCTTATCGTAGCCATTACCCACTCTAACACACCGGGGATGGCCTGCCAGGCCTCGGGCCACGTGGAAAGAGGTTGAAACCGCTCTAAAGACTGGCTGTATAAGGACAGATGCTTATGGTAGGCAGAAAAACATGTTTGCTCTCTTTTTGAAAATGTATTTACATTTACATTTACATTTATGCATTTAGCAGACGCTTTTATCCAAAGCGACTTACATTGCATTCAAGTTTCTACATTTTTATCAGCTCTTGCTTTCCTTGGGAATCGAACCCATGATCTTGGCGTTGCTAACGCCATGCTCTACCAGTTGAGCTACAGGAAGCAAATGTATGTGTTTTAATTTTTCCACTATCACAGCGGTTGGACGCCCGGGTGCTAAAGTGGGCCCGTGGGGAATCAATAACACTTTCTTCTGCACCCAGCGCTGAGCGGGATGGCAAGAGATACATTAGAGTCTGCTTGCGGGGTGGTCAAGTGGAAGCGAGAATCAGGCCCCTCCTCTTTCTTCCTGGCTGATCAGGAGGACTTCTGAGGTGCCGGATCCAAGACGATCTTGGGCCAGGGTCCTTGGCGCTTCGTGAAAGGGTAGCATCGTGCCGAACGTGAATGTCCTCTATCCTGTCGATCCTTAGGAGGTCGGGGCTCAGGAGTGGCTGGTGTTGGCTTAGCTGTCTGCGGAGTCGGCACAGGTTTAGGGTTCAAGGTTTCAAGGTTTTTTTATTCATCACATACTCAATTGTAGAGGATATAATCAGTAGTGAAATGTAAATCAGGTCAGGTCCGCTGAATGGACAGTGCAAAATATGTAACACAACACAAGAGAATATATAAATATAGGTAAAAAATGTAATACAAATTAGAAGAAAAAATAAGGAGTAAAATGTGCAATAAAATAAACTGTGCAATACAGTATACTGTGGACTTAAAAAATAATAATGTAAACAGGGATGTGCAAGAAGAATGTGCAAACAGGTTGTACCGGGTATGTACACAAAGCAGCAATGTGGATGATGGAGAATAGTGAATGTTTTAAAGTTTCTTAAATTGAGTCATGTAAACGTTATTAGACTGAGTTTGAGTTTAGGAGCCTGATGGCCTGAGGGAAGAAGCTCCTCCTAAGTCTCTCAGTTTTTGCCATCATGCTCCGGTAGCGCTTGCCAGATGGCAGCAAAACGAAAAGACGGTAACTGGGGTGATTTGAGGTAGATGTCCTGCAGAGAGGGAAGAGCAGACCCTGAGATGCGCTCAGCTAAGCGCACAACTCTCTGCAGAGCTTTGCGATCCTGATTTGAGGCGTTACCATACCAAACTGAGATGCACTGAGTTAATAAACATTCTATGGCCCCTGAATAGAACGTTTTCAGGATTGCCGTGAGACTCTGAATTTCCTCAGCTGTCACAGATGATACAGTCTTTGCCTGGCTTTCTTAACCTGAGTCTGAATGTGTGTAGTCCATGTCAGGTCCTTTGAGATATTTACACCGAGGTACTTGAAGCTGCTCACCCTCTCCACAGGGGTCCCACTGATCATAAGAGGAGCGTAGGGCCACTGCTGTCTCTTCCTGAAGTCCTCAATCAGCTCTTTAGTTTTGCTCACGTTCAGAGAGAGACAGTTGTCCTGGCACCTGATGTAAGTCTCTCTACCTCATCCAAGTATGCGGTCTCATCATTGTTGGAAATGAGGCCCAGAACCACAGTATCATCAGCAAATTTAACAATAGAAGTGGAGCTGTGAGAGGACACGCAGTAGTGTGTGTAGAGAGAGTAGAGCAGGGGACTCAGGACATGGCGCCGGCGGCAGCAACACGAGAATAATAGTTCCGCATTCTTTCTTTACGCATACATTTGGGGGGAGTTATGCAAATCTGCCCACACTGTGACATAGACATGTGAGATATGACGATTTTTGATCGTGGACAAACCTCATGTTCTTCATTCACTCCTTCACTCTCTCCCTCTATGATGTATAACATTTCTCCATGATCTGCTTTTGAAGAAATATCGTAGTATCATGCTACAGCGCACATTCTATCAGCTGCAGTTCTGGCGCCGCCATCTCTATGTACTGTACAATGCCACATCCATTCAGTGTTAACTCAGCAGTAGAGTTACTCTCACGGGACACTACACCTTTTCGCAATCACAAAGTTACATTATTTGCGTGTTTTTTTAAGTCTTGCTGGTTAAACTTTTTATTCACGTGCTAGTCTGACGTGCGCTTTTTCTGCACATGAAAAAGTCTGTCTAACAGCACCTGATTACTCAACTAAGTTATCTTTTGAGCTAATACTGTCAAAACACACAAGGTTTACATATATACTCAGCTGGTTATGTCTAAAATGAAAGTAAAGAGTTGAGAGAAAATGGATGCATGCCTGTATATTAGATGTGTGCAGGTTTTAAAGGGACATAACTAAACATGCAGCAAACTGTCATTAAGGGATAGTTCACCATAATATTTCATTTCTGTCATTATTTACTCACTTACATGTTGTCCCAGACCTGTATTAATTTATATCTAGTGCTGAACACAAAATAAAATATTTTGAAGAATCTGGGTAACCAAACAGTTGGTCCACATTCACTTTAATAGTAGGAAAAAAATCATATTGAAGTCATTGTGGATCAGCAACTGTTTAGTTTTCCACCTTCTTCAAAATAGGATTTATGTTCAGCAGAAGAAAGAAACTCATTCAGGTTTAAAAAAAAATTTGAGTGAGTAAATTATGGTATAAATATAAAATACTATGACAGAACCTACAGACAGAAGACAGAATTTGTATTCTTTAAATTTTAAAACAACAAAGAGAAAAAAATATATTCTCGACTAAAAAAAAGTTACTTTAATAGGAATCAATCTATATAGGGTTCTATTTTTATATCTGTTCATTCAATTTATTGAATGCTTCTGCTAAATATGCCTATTGTACCTGAACATTTTAATTGTTTTATTTGTATATTATGTGTATTTGTAATGTGCATCTTTGTTCTTATTTTATAACAAAGATAAAATAATGACAAAGATTTACATCTTCACCCACTTTGGCCTAAATATCGTCTAGGTTACATACGTAACCCCCGTTCCCTGATGGAGGGAACGGAGACGTTATGTCGTGACGACATAGGGGATTTACCTGGAATTCCCAATCATCTCTGACTTTAAGAGAAAACGCCAATGAAATTGGCTAGTGGATTTTGCATACCTGAGCCACTCTGCATGCATGCAGGTATAAAAGGGCGACAGGTGCATCCACTGAATAGGTTTTACGCTGAGGAGCCGAGACGAGTCCCTGGCAACCAGCGATGGTTCAAGATTGTGGCATGGGGACATAACGTCTCCGTTCCCTCCATCAGGGAACGGGGGTTACGTACGTAACCTAGACGTTCCCTATCTGTCGGTCACTATGAGTTATGTCGTGACGACATAGGGGTCCTATGCAAAGCGCCACAAGCTGAACCCCGTCACAACCTCGTGGCATGCAGATGTTGATAAGATAAGATAAGATAAGATTAACTTTATTGTCCCGAAGGAAATTTGTGTTGGACACATACAATACGTTATCTGCTGTTCTACACAAATAACATACTACATACATATGACACAGCGACCCCTCTCTGCCCTCCCCACAATATACAGTGAACAACTAAACTACACCCTACCTTTTGTGCAACACCCCTTTAATCATCATGTCTATATATATTTGCACACCAGATGGGGAAAATACATGTCTATATTCAATCTATATATATATACACACACACATACACATGCGTATATATATATACATATATATACACATACATGCACATACATACATATATACATACATACATACATACACATACACATACACATACACATACACATACATTACATATGTTGACCTTTAGCTAACTTGTCATTCAATGCTTTAATGGACAGTGGGACAAAGGAGTTCTTAAAACGGTTAAGCCTGCACTTAGGAACTCTGAAGCGTCTTCCCGAGGGAAGAAGTTGGTACTCAGAGTGAAGGACATGAGTGGGATCTGAAATAATTTTTTGAGCCTGTCTAGTAACTGTTTCTTCAAAAAGAGCCTGAGGTGTGGGATGCTGCTTAACTCCCATAATTTTCATGGCTCTCTGTGTTAGCCGTGTAATCTGGGCTTTCAAGTGTACACTAAGATTGCCAAACCAGGCTGATATGTGATCGAAAAATGCTCTCGATTACAGCATGATAAAAGAGAAGCAACACTTTTTGGTTAACACCAAATACCCTCAACCTACGAAGAAAATACAAACGCTGTTGGACCCTAATGCAGACATTTTCAACCTGAACACTCCATGTCAGTTTATTATCAATGTGAATGCCCAGATATCTGTAAGAGTCCACCTGGACTATATTCTGACCATTAATGACCACTGGTAAGTGGTCACCAATAGATTTGGGGTCAAACATCATCTCCACTGTTTTTTTTGTGTTAATGCTAAGAAAATGTTTATCACACCACTGGACAAAGTTCTGAACCTCATGTTTGTATGTAGTAACATCTGATTTTCCAGATATGAGACCTAAAATAGCTGTATCGTCAGAGAACTTAATCATGTAATTATTAACAGTACTACATGTACATTCGTTAGTATATAATGTGAACAGGACTGGAGAACTGACACACCCCTGTGGGGCACCAGTATTGATAATCGTAGATTCAGACAACGTCCTATTCACCCTAACCTGCTGGCTACGATTGGTCAGAAATGAGTAGAACCACTTAATAATAAAGGGATTGACATTCATCTGCTGCATAGTTTTCAAAAGAATATGAGGCTGCAAGGTGTTAAAGGCCGAACTAAAATCTACAAACAACAGTTTAGCATATGCCCTAGGATTCTCAAGATGTTTAATCACTAGGTGCACTAAACTGTTGATAGCATCATCAGTGCCTCTGTGACGTTTATATGCAAACTGATAGGGATCTAACTGTGGACATACTTCCAGTTTTAATTGGCTCACAATGAGCTTTTCCATACACTTCATCACAACAGAAGTTAAAGCAATAGGTCTAAAATCATTATTCTCCTGTGGACAAGATTTTTTGGGAACAGGGGTAATAATTGCCTTTTTCCATAGAGTTGGCACAGTGTGAGAGTACAGGGACCACTGGAAAATAGGGCACCAAGCTAATGTCAGTTCGTCTGCACATGTTCTTATTAGAAATGGAGAAATTCCATCAGGACCTGTGGCCTTAGTTGCATTAACTTGCTTAAAGACCTTAGTGATGGATTTAAGGTCAATCTCCAACCTATCAGCATCATCAGTATTAATACTATCAAGCACCATATCACATTCAGCAGAGAAATCATAGTTGTCAAACCTCTTATAAAAATAGTTCAATTCATTTGCTTTTGCCAGTTCATCTGTGACATGCAAGGACTTATCTGTTAATTTCATATTAGTTGCTATTTTCATTGAGTCCCATAATCCTTTAGAGTTCATAGTCTGAAAGTTTTTCTCCATCAGACCCCTGTGATGTTCTTTTGCCTCTTTGAGCCTCTGGTTCAACTCCTTTTGTACAGTTTTAAGTTGTAAGTGATCCTTGTTCTTAAATGCCCGATGCTTCCTATTGATACAGTCCTTCACTTCCTTTGTAACATAAGGTTTGTTGTTGGGGTAGACTTTTACTTTCTTTTTTGGAATCACAGTGTCGACACAGAATTTGATATAATCTGTAGTTACTTCTGTGGCGTTGTCCAAACTTGATTCCCTAGAAAAAATGTCCCAATCTGTGCATAGAAAACAGCCTTTCAGTGATTCTATGCTATCTTCTGACCATACATTAATAGATTTCACCAGGGTTTAGAGCTCTTGAGGGCAGTCTTATAGGTGGGGATCAAATGAACAGTATTGTGATCAGAATTAGACAACGGTGGTTTAGCTGTGGCTGTATAAGCAAGTTTTAAATTACCATAGCATTTGTCTAAAATCCGATTCTTCCTGGTGTAACAATTTATTTACTGTTCAAAACCCGGCAGAGCAGTATTTAAGTCACAGTGGTTAAAATCTCCCACGATGAAAATAGGGGCATTTGGGGTACTTTGTAATTGTTCATGAACACAGTCTGCCACCTGTGACGCAGCCCGTGAAGCATTGCCGTTGGGGGGTATGTAAACAGAGCAAATGAGAATGTTACCAAATTCTCGGGGTAAATAAAATGGCCTGAGACTTACACATAACAGTTCTACATCAGAGCTGCAGATTTTCTCCCGGACTGTGTGTTGTCTGCACCACCTGTCATTTATATACAAGCAGAGACCACCCCCTTTACTTTTCCCTGACAACACAGTCCTATCGGAGCGAATGTGTGAAAACCCCTCTATTTCAACTAAACCGTCGGGGATCTCTGGATGTAACCAAGTCTCAGTAAAGAGCATAATACAAGACTCACGGTACTCAAAGCATCCTCTTGTTAATGTTCGAAGTTCATCCATTTTATTCCTGAGCGACCTCACATTGCTCAGAATCATAGAAGGCAATGGGGTCGACTGCCTCTCTTCCTTAGCCGCTGTCGCACACCTCCTCGCCGCCTCTTTTCCGCGGTCGCTGCAAACATCGCATTTTCATACCCTCCGCAAACTTCCAGTAAGCGATCGGGAAAGACCTGCTGCATCTCCACACCATCGCAACGACAAAAGCGCCTCCCTCGAGTAGACTTGCGCCCATTCCCACTGGTTTTGCAGGTGGAAAAAGTTCACTTGGGAGCGCCATCGCCATCAAAAAGTAAGACACACGCCGCCATCTAGTCGTTCTCCCAATCGTGCAAATCATTCACAAAACGCAAAACTACTCAAAAAATAAAAATAAAAATTAATTTAACGTGCAAAACAAACAATAAACTGTTCAAACAAACAAACAAACAGCAGCACGAGTATGTATGTGTCCGTGTCGCCCGCAGAGCAGCGCCATCTTGACAGGTGACAGGTGAGTGCGTGACAGACAAATGCCATGCAAGAGGTTGTAACCTTCCTACCGCCCCAGCACAAATTCGCTAACCTTGGTGCCCACCGGGACCACTGAGTACATCGCTGCTGGAGATAGCCAAGCCGCTGTTCCTTTCCCCACGGAATCGGAAGGGATTTCGACCTTCAGTGAAAGACGGCTTCAGGTCTTTCCTATTTGTTGTTACAGCTTGTCGTAACGGCAGGGAAGTGAGCCTTCCAGAGAAGGGCGCTACGGAGGTCACATCCTGCCCGAAGGGAGGTAACATGTGGAGACACTGATATGGACTGGCCCAGGCTTGGGGCAGTGCTACATACGACTGGACTCTGGGGCAGATCCTACCTAGGAGTAGGGAGGAGGGCTGCCAGCAGAACCTGACAGAAGCTCTGTCACAGGGAAGACACAGGTTTACCGTGAGGGAAAACTTACTGTGGAAGAATACACATATGGGATTACCCGAAGGGGAATCAGGCCATACGGACACCTAGCCCAGTACAGGGGCTGACCGGAGACCCGGGGCGAGCTAACACCAGTACTGGGCCTGGCATCAGACTGCTCCGCCCAGTCTCGTATCCCCGGGTGAGGGGGAATGGCGCAGCAAGCGTGACACTGACCAGTTCTTCCCGCCCCTTACTTACCCAACACACGGGAAGAAACTGGCTCAACGCGGAGATTGTAGAATCTTGGAAAGGTGTTCGGTGTCGCCCAGCCCGCAGCTCTGCAGATGTCTGCCAAAGAGGCGCTGTGCGCCAACGCATGGGAGGAGGCAACACTCCTGGTGGAGTGAGCCCTCACCCCCAGGGGGCATGGCTCGCCTTGCGACTGGTACGCCAAGGCGACGGCCTCCACTATCCAGTGGGCCAACCTCTGTTTGGAGACAGCCTTCCCTTTCTGCTGCCCTCCGTGGCAGACAAGGAGCTGCTCGGAGCTTCTGACGCTCCGGGTGCGGTCCACGTATATGCGCAATGCTCTTACGGGACACAGCAACGCTAAGGCTGGATCTGCCTCCTTCGAGGGCAGAGCTTGCAGGTTCACCACCTGATCGCGGAAGGGCGTGGTGGGAACCTTGGGCACGTATCCAGGCCGGGGTCTCAAGACAACGTGAGAGTAGACCGGCCCGAACACAAGGCACTCTTTGCTTACCGAAAATGCCTGGAGGTCCCCAACCCGTTTGATGGAAGTGAGCGCGGTCAGGAGCGCTGTCTTAAGAGACAGGAATTTCAGCTCGACTGAGTCCGGCTCAAAGGGGCCCCTCTGAAGTCCAGCCAGGACGATAGAGAGTTCCCAAGAGGGCACAAGGGGTGACCTGGAGGGGTTCATCCTCCTGGCCCCCTTCAGGAACCTCACGATGAGATCATGCTTTCCCAGGGACCGGCCGTCCACTGCATCCTGGTGAGCCGCGATGGCGGCTACATACACTTTCAAGGTGGAGGGTGACAGCCTACGCTCCAACTTTTCTTGCAGGAAAGAAAGCACTACTCCAATCGTGCATCTTCGGGGGTCTTCTCGGCGAGAAGAACACCAGGTCGCGAACAGACTCAATTTCAGTGCGTAGGTTTGCCTTGTTGAAGGAGCTCTAGCCTGAATGATGGTCTCTACCACTGCCGTGCTTGCCCAACAGCAGTGGCCGGAACTCCCTTAAGGCTAAATGCACTGCCCACAGCTCTAGGCAGTTGATGTGCCAAAGCAGTCGGGGCCCTGTCCAGAGCCCAGAGGCTACCTGCCCGTTGCATGTAGCGCCCCAGCCCGTGCTGGAGGCATCTGTTGTTACAACAGTGTGCCGGGACACTTGTTCTAGGGGCACCCCGGCCCGTAGAAAGGCAAGGTCCGTCCAGGGGCTGAGGGAGCGGTGACACTGCTGGGTGATACCCAATTTATTATAAAATAATATTTAAGGAATATGTGTAGTGTTGTGTTTTTTTGTAACTGTTCCAGCAAACTTTTCTTTGTCTTTAACTATTGAAATGGTTTCCAAATTATTTATTTCATTAAGTAAAAGATTGTTTATATTTTATTTTAAGTGTATGATCTTTATTTGTTTACATTGTGGAACAGTATAAAAATAGATGTTTTTGTTTATCATTGGTATTTTGAGTTATTCCGGGAGTGACGTCATTGATAATGGACCGGTCTCGCCTGCTCTCTCAGAACAGCCTGTGACTGGAGAGAGACAGGCATGTTTCTGCAGTGCTCTGCATAAACAAGTGAAAATGTGCTTTATTAGGTCATATCATATCATATTTAATCATATCATTTTTAGTGGATTGAGTGTGCGGGAACATCATTGAGTGCAGTAAATGTGGGAAACTTATTTTAATGTCAAAATGTATGTTTATAGAGAAATCTGTGTATACAAATGGCAGTTGCTATTAAGGAGGACGGTACTAATGTGTGTTTTTGCATCCTTCAGCTGAATCACAGCGAGTCTGAAGGGTGTGTGTGTCTGTCCTCTTTCAATAAACTGCAGGTATGTGTAACAAGAAAAGAAACCACTATACGATCTAACAAATTGAGATATATTAGCTATGATATTGAATTAATTGAGTGTACTGTTGATTCATTTTATTTTATTGTTTAATTTGTTTTATGTAAATGTACATTTCTTTAAGAAAGACAATGTTCATTGTGATACAAAACTTTGTGTAAAATTGAGAACAGCCTGTGACTGGAGAGAGACAGCTGAATCACAGCGAGTCTGAAGGGGTGTGTGTTAATTGTCTGTCCTCTTTCAATAAACTGCAGACTCACTTCCCCAAAGAGCCTGGTGTCGGTGGTCTATTTGTGGTGCAGGGTGAAATCCGCTACAAAATTGCTGAGGGAGCGGTGACACTGCTGGGTGATACCCAATTTATTATAAAATAATATTTAAGGAATATGGGGTGTATTAAATAGTATTATTAAAAAAGGTACAGGACAACAAAGTTATCCTCAATATTATATTGATAACAACACTACAAAGGATAATATGGATGATGTAGTTAATAGCTTTAACAATTTGTTTTGAGAGTGTTGGATCAAAATTGGCAGAAGAAATTCAAGATCCAGTGTCATCGGAAGATTGGAATGAAAATTGAATTGAAAGAAATCCCAACTTAATTTTCCTTACAGAGGTGGAAGAAAAATAAGTGTAAATATAAAACATCTACTGATTGTAATGATGTTGATATGAAAATTGTGAAAAAGATCATTGAGGGGATCTCTAAACCAGTAACATATATTTGTAATCTATCATTTCAAACTGGTACATTTTCAAACAAAATTAAAATAAATAAAGTGGTTCCGCTATATAAAACTGGGGATAGACAACTTCTCAAATTACAGGCCTGTTTCTTTACTTCCACAATTTTCCAAAATTGTAAAAAATATATTTAATAATAGATTAGACAAATTTTTAGATGGACATAAATTAATTTCTGACAGTCAATACGGATTCAGACCAAACAGTTCCAAATTGATGGCATTAATTAATTGATTTGGTTGAAGAAATTACAAAAGTTAGAGATCATAAGCAGTTTGCAGTTTCATTGACCTTAAAAAAACGTTTGATACGATTGATCATACATTTATTAATTAATAAACTGGAACGTATGGGATAAGGGGGGAGTATTGGACTGGGTAAAAATGTATTTAAGAGACAGACAACAGTTTGTGAAGTTGGGAGAATATTCATCGTTGTGCTTGAGCATTGCTTGGGGCATCCCCCGGGTCAGTACTGGGTCCGAATCTATTTTTGCTTTATATAAATTATATCTGTAAAGTATCATCTGTAAAGGGGGAGGGGGGGAGGGGGGTAATAATTATTAGAGACTATTACTTTAGAAATTAGTAAATTAGAAAGGTGGTTTGATATAAATAAATTATCATTACATTTTAATAAAACTAAATGTATGTTATTTGGAAATAGTAAAAAGAGTACACAAGTTTAGATACAGATAGATGGTGTGGACATAAAAAGGATAAATTACAATACATTTCTTGGGGTGATAATAGATGATAAATTACATTGGAAACTCACATAAACATTGTACATAATAAATTGTCTAGAAGAATCTCAGTACTGAATAAGGCAAAGCATTTTCTGGACCACAAATCACTAATTAATATTACCATACTTAAGTATTACCATACTTAAATTATTGCTCAGAGGTTTGTGGTAATACATATAAATGAAGATTATTAACATTATCTATGTTGCAAAAAGAGCAATACAGATAATTCATAAAAATTGTTATAGAGATTGTACAAATTAATTATTTTTAAAATCAAAGATATTAAAATTAATTGATTTGGTTAATTTATCAAACAGCAAAAATACAGTTTAAAGCAAAAAAATTACTTACTTCCAGGAAATATAAAAAAATGGTTTCTTAATGGAGAAGAGATATAATCTTAGGAGAGAGTAATTTTAAGCATATTTATAAGTGGAGTGAAAATGTGGAACAGTCTAGTGCTCAAGTTCTGTTTGTATATATACTGCAAATATATGTAGGAAAGTCAAAAGAGTGTATTAAAACAAGGATGAGATGACAGAGTTATGAAGTTAATTTGATTATTATTGCTATTGATTATTATTATCATGAAGTTGATTTGATGATTATTGTTATTAATTATTATTATCAACGTGGAGTGGAGAAGGGTTAAGATTATATAAGATTATGCTTCTTCCTACTCCTTTTTTGACATGTATAAGTTAAAATTATGTTGTATTGTGTTGTTTTGACTATTTATTAACATGTTTGAAATAAACGTTTCAATCAATCAATCAATAAATTATGAAACACTCACAGAGCTTTTCTGCAGTTGATCACAGCTGGTATCAGTCTTATTCTCCCCTCATATGATGTGTTGTATTTCTTGAGCTCTAACTCATCCAGTGGCTCCTCTGACATCTGAAGCATGTAGGCGATTGTTGAGCAGTGAGCAGAAGTGAGATACATCTCTGAGTGTTTGTCTGATTTCACAAACTCCTGAATCTCTCTGGACAGAGTCTGATCTTTCACTTCCAGCAGACAGAGGAACAGATTGATGGACTGACCAGCTGAGAGATGATGATCATCATCTGGATGTTTGATCTTCTCTTTAATGTACCGTGTGGTTTCTCTGATGCTCTCTGAGCTGTTCTCTGTGTGTGTCAGTAGATCCTGTAAGAGTCTCTGATTGGACTCCAGTGAGACGCCCAGCAGGAACCGCAGGAACAGATCCAGATGTCCATTCTCACTCTGCAGTGAATTAATTACTGCTGATCTAAGTAGATCATACAGAGAGTCTTTATTAAATCTGTAAAATCTGAATTCATGCAGTGGCTCCTTGTTATTTATTAAATGACAGTAAAGCAGATAGAAAGCAGCGAAAAACTCCTGAACGCTCAGATGAATGAAGCTGTAGACGTTCCTCTGACGAATCACAGATCCCTGCTTAAAGATTTCAGTGCAAATCCCAGAATACACTGAGGCGTCAGTGACGTCTACGCTGCTCTCAATTAGGTCCTCCTCATAGAACATCACATTGCCCTTCATCAGCTGATTGAAAGCCACTTAAGCAAGTTTCACAATCACTTCTCTGTTGGACTGCAGGAGTTTCTCTGGATCACTCTCTTCATACTTCTGGTTCTTCATGTTGATCTGAATCAGAATGAAGTGGATGTACATTTCAGTCAGAGTTTGAGGGATTTCTGCACTCAGATCTTCTTTCAGGAGCTTCTGAAGCACAGTGGATGAGATCCAGCAGAAGATGGGGATGTGGCACATGATGTGGAGGCTTCTTGCTCTTCTGATGTGTGAGATGATTCTGCTGGCTTGATGCTGGTCACTGATTCTCTTCCTGAAATATTCCTCCTTCTGAGGATCAGTGAATCCCTGAATTTCTGTCAGACGGTTGATGTATTTGGAGGGGATCTTATTGGCTGCTGCTGGTCTGGAGGTGATCCAGATGAGAGCAGAGGGAAGCAGCTCTCCTTTCATGAGCTTTGACATCAACACATCCACTGATGAAGTCTCAGTCACTTCACAAACTTTATGAGGGCCTGAAAACTTCAGTGTGATTCTGTTTTCATCTAGACCATCAAAGATGAACACAACTTTACACTGCTCATAAATCTTTGAGTCCAGATCTTGAAGTTCAGGATGAAAGTCCACCAGAAGTCTGTGAAGACTGTACTGATGATCTCGGATCAAGTTCAGCTCTCGAAATGGAAGCACAAACATGAAATCTACATCCTGATTGGCTTTTCCCTCGGCCCAGTCCAGAATGAACTTCTGCACAGAGACGGTTTTTCCGATTCCAGCGATGCCTTTAGTAATTACAGTCTTGATCTGGTCTTTCTCCTCACATCCTGGTTCAGCTGAGGCTTTAAAGATATCGTTGCAGTAGATTGGAGTGTCTTTTGAGTGTTGTGTTCTGGCTGTTTTCTCCATCTGTAAAACCTCATGTTCTTCATTCACTCCTTCACTCTCTCCCTCTATGATGTAGAGCTGTGTGTAGATCCTGTTAAGAAGGCTTTCATTCTCTTGGAGTTTCAGTCCCTCAACTAATCTCTGATACTTGTTCTTCATGCTGGATTTGAGCTGATCTTTGACTCTCTGTAGTTCATCATTCACTGGTTGATCATGTTTATTCAGAGACGCTGGTAACGCTCGTGTTGTTCAGACAGAAGACAGAGGCTCCTCCAGAGATGCTTCGCTCTCCATCTGCTCTGCTGAAATATCACAAGAAAGAACAGATTATCTATAACAATTATATTCCTTCTTAGAGAAAAATTATATCTGTGAGGATTTCCAGTCAGGATTTAGACCATCTTATAGTACTGAGACTGCTCTCATTAGAGTGACAAATTACCTGCTCTTATCATCTGATCGTGGTTATATCTCTCTATTAGGGCTCCTGGATCTTAGCGCTGCGTTCAACACTATCGATCACAAAATTATTTTGAATAGACTAGAAAACTTTGTTGGCATTAGTGGAAGTGCATTAGCATGGTTCAAATCATACTTATCTGACCGCCATAAATTTGTAGCAGTGAATGAAGAGGTATCATATCGATCAAAAGTGCAGTATGGAGTACCTCAAGGCTCAGTACTAGGGCCATTACTTTTCACACTTTACATGTTACTCTTGGGAAATATCATCAGGAAACATGGGGTTAGCTTTCACTGTTATGCTGATGATACTCAGCTCTACATTTCTTCACAGCCCGGTGAAACACACCAAATTGAGAAACTTATGGAATACATAATCAATATAAAAAACTGGATGACTAATTTCTTACTGCTAAATTCAGAAAAAAAACAGAGGCGTTAATTATCGGACCTAAAACCCCCACAAGTAATAACCTAGAACACTGTCTAACACTTGATGGCTGCTCTGTCGATTCTTCATCATCAGTCAGGAACCTAGGTGTGCTATTTGATAGCAATCTCTCCTTCGACAGCCACGTTTCTAGCATTTGTAAAACTTATTTTTTTTAATCTTAAAAGTATATCTAAACTGAGACCTATGTCAAACGCAGAAATATTAGTTAATGCGTTTATGACCTCAAGGTTAGGTTATTGTAATGCTTTATTGGGTGGTTGTTCTGCACGCTTAATAAACAAACTACAGATGGTTCAAAATGCAGCAGCTAGAGTTCTTACTAGAACCAGGAAGTATGACCACATTAGCCCGGTCCGGTCAACACTGCACTGGCTGCCTATTAAACATCGTATAGATTTTTTGTAAATTACTTATAAAGCGCTGAATGGCTAAGCTCCTAAGTACTTGAGCGAGCTCTTAACCCATTGTAGTCCTCCACGTCCACTGCATTCTCAAAACTCTGGCCATTTGATAATACCTAAAATATCAAAATCAACTGCGGGTGGCAGATCCTTTTTCTATTTAACGCCCAAACTCTGGAAAAATTGACCTAACACTGTTCGGGAGGCAGACACACTCTGTCAGTTTAAATCTAGATTAAAGACCCATCTCTTTAAACTGGCGTACACTTAACACACTAATACGCTTCTAATATTAAAATCCGTTAAATATTGTTAGGCTGCATTATTTAGGTCAACCGGAACTGGGAACACTTCCCATAAAACACGATGTACTTTTTACATCATAAGAAGATTGACATCTATGCTAATATTAGTCTGTTTCTTTCTTATTCCGAGGTCACTGCAGTCACCAGATCCAGTCCACATCAGCCCACATCAGATGGTGGATCAGCACCTAGAGACGACCTCTACAGCTCTGAACGTCAGCGAAGTCTAGGACACATAGATGAGCCCCAGAGACAGATCCCCAGTGAGGACCCCGTCACCTAGACAGCCATCCACGAAGTTGCAAAAAGGTTTTGTTTTCGTCCCACAGAATAATACATTCAGTTATTGGTTTTAATGTGGGGGTTTTAAGACAGTGACGTGACATTTTATATTAAGGCTGTCAAAAGTTTAATGAATGGTCACTGCAGAATTTCTTTTTTTGTTGCTGTTGTTTTTGCTTTGTTAATGCTTTTGAAACTCCTCAGCGCAGAGCTTACATGTGGTTAAATTCTTATCTGTGAATGTTAGAAAGGAATAGCAATAACTCTGACTAAAATATACATTTAGCTAAAATATTTCTACATAATAGTTTCATGAGAATATTTCATTAGAAATTAAGGGCCAAATTTACTAAACAGGGCAAATTAACATTAGAGCGCAATTCCATAAAAGCACCGATGGGAGGGAAAATTTTGTGTGTGATTTAGAATCAGAAACAGAATTAGCTTAATTCGCCAAGTGTGTTGTTGTTGTGTTTTAAGGTGCTTTTGGTACATACATGTGTACATACATACATACATATCTGAGATGAGAACAAAAAGCATTTAAATAGTAAAACTTAGCAATAAATAATAATGTGTATGAATCTGGAACAGAATATTTGTGTACAGATTTGTGCATTATATACTCTATATACAGCTGTATAAATAAAGACATATACAGGTGCTGGTCATATAATTAGAATATCATCAAAAAGTGTATTTATTTCACTAATTCCATTCAAAAAGTGAAACTTGTATAATGTATACATTCATTCCACACAGACTGATATATTTCAAGTGTTTATTTCTTTTAATTTTGATGATTATAAGTGACAACTAATGAAAACCCCAAATTCAGAATCTCAGAAAATTAGAATATTGTGAAAAGGTTCAATATTGAAGACACCTGGTGCCACACTCTAATCAGCTAATTAACTCAAAACACCTGCAAAGGCCTTTAAATGGTCTCTTAGTCTAGTTCTGTAGACTACCCAATCATGGGGAAGACTGTTGACTTGACAGTTGTCCAAAAGACGACCATTGACACCTTGCACAAGGAGGGCAAGACACAAAAGGTCATTGCAAAAGAGGCTGGCCGTTCACAGAGCTCTGTGTCTAAGCACATTAATAGAGAGGTGAAGGGAAGGAAAAGATGTGGTAGAAAAAAGTATTCAAGCAATAGGGATAACCGCACCCTGGAGAGGATTGTGAAACAAAACCCATTCAAAAATGTGGGGGAGATTCACAAAGAGTGGACTGCAGCTGGAGTCAGTGCTTCAAGAACCACTATGCACAGACGTATGCAAGACATGGGTTTCAGCTGTCGCATTCCTTGTGTCAAGCCACTCTTGAACAACAGACAGCGTCAGAAGCGTCTCGCCTGGGCTAAAGACAAAAAGGACTGGACTGCTGCTGAGTGGAATGAATGTATACATTATACAAGTTTAACTTTTTGAATGGAATTAGTGAAATAAATCAACCTTTTGATGATATTCTAATTATATGACCAGCACCTGTACATATGTATTTACATAATACTTGAAAAAGTGGCAATAATTAGAGATGGAGAATGAATTACAGAGATTAAATACAGAACACGGGTAATAATTCCTGTATTAGCTGTTTAGGCTGGAGATGGCATAGGGAAATTTTTTTTTTTTTATGCCAAGATGTTCTAGTGCACAGAGATCTGTAGCGTCTGCCTGAAGGGAGAAGTGCAAACAGGCTGTGTCCAGGGTGAACGGGGTCTGTGATGATGTTACCTGCCCGTTTCTTCACTCTGGAGTAGTACAAGTCCTGAAGGCTGGGCAGGTGGACATCAATGATCCTTTCTGCTGTCCTAACAGTCTGCTGCAGTCTTCTTATATCTGATTTGCGGGCTGACCCAAACCAGATAGTTATAGAGGAGCACAGAACCAACTCAATAACAGCTGAGTAAAACGGTGTCATCTGTGCCTGTGGCAGGTTGAACTTCCTAAGCTGGCGAAGGAAGTACAACCCCTGCTGGGCCTTTTTGTCAATAGAGTCTATGTGAGTGTCCCTTCAGGCTCTGAGAGATGGTGGTGTCCAGGAATCTGAATGACACCACTGTTGTTACAGTGCTGTCCATGATGGTGAGTGGGGGAGTGCAGGGGGGTTCTGAAGTGCACAATCATCTCCACAGTTTTGAGCATGTTGAGATCCAGGTTATTTAGACTGCACCAGACAGCCAGCTCTTTAACCTCTTGTCTGTAAGCAGACTCGTCACCGTCCTGGATGAGGCTGAACAGTGTGGTGTCGTTCGCAAACTTTAGGAGCTTGACAGTGGGGTCTTTAGATGTGCAGTCGTTGGTGTAGGGAGAAGAGCAGTGGGGAGAGAACGCAGCCCTGAGGAGCTCCAGTGATGATTGCTCGGGTGCTGGATGTGTATTTTCCCAACCTCACTAGCTGTTGACTGTCTGTCAGGAAGCTGGTGATCCACTGACAGATGGAGGTGAGCACGAAGAGCTGAGTAAGTTTAGTCAGAATGGTATCTGGGATGATGGTGTTGAAAGCGAAGCTGAAGATCCTTGCATAAGTCCCTGATTTGTCCAGAGTTGCAGAATGAAGTGTAGTCCCCTGTTGACTATCCTGTTTGCTTGGTAAGCAAACTGCAGGGGGTCCAGCAAGGGTCCAGTATTATCCTTCAAGTGGGCCAACACGAGCCTCTCAAATGACTTCATGACCACAGATGATCAGGTGATCTGTTGAAGATCAATGTGGATGATAGCTGGACAGCACATGTTTTGAGACAGGCTGGAGACACTCCATCTTGGCCCTTGGCTTTACTTCTATCAGAAATACAATAACAAACGTAGATTCTACAGCGTCTAGTACTTCAGCTTCATTCATCGCACCCAAAGAAAAACTGCATTGCTTTACAACTATAGGACAGGATGAGCTAAATAAACTTATCACTGCATCTAAACCAACAACATGTTTATTAGATCCTGTACCAACTAAACTATTGAAAGAGTTGTTACCAGTAGCAGAAGAACCGCTTCTCAATATTATTAACTCCTCGCTATCTTTAGGTCACGTCCCAAAACCATTTAAGCTGGCAGTAATTAAGCCTCTTATTAAGAAACCAAAATTAGATCCTTGTGAACTGGCAAATTACAGACCCATTTCAAATCTTCCGTTTATGTCGAAAATATTAGAAAAAGTAGTGTCTGCTCAACTGTGCTCCTTTTTGCAAAAAAATGATATCTATGAAGAATTTCAGTCAGGTTTCAGGCCCGCCATAGCACAGAAACTGCACTTGTTAAAATTACAAATGACTTGCTTCTTGCGTCAGACCAAGGCTGCATCTCGTTGCTAGTTTTACTTGATCTTAGTGCTGCGTTCGACACTATAGATCATGACATACTGATAGATCGATTACAAAACTATACAGGTGTTCAAGGGCAGGCTTTAAGATGGTTTAGATCCTACCTGTCCGATCGCTACCACTTTGTTTATTTAAACGGGAGTCATCTCAATTATCACCAGTAAAGTATGGAGTACCACAAGGATCTGTCCTAGGTCCTCTATTATTTTCATTATATATGTTGCCCTTGGTAATATTATTAGAAAATACGGGATTAGTTTCCATTGTTATGCTGATGACACTCAACTATATATCTCAACAAAACCAGATGAAACTTCTAAACTATCTAAGCTAACAGAGTGTGTTAAAATATAAAAGATTGGATGACCAGTAATTTTCTCCTATTAAATTCAGATAAGACCGAGATATTACTTATTGGACCTAAAAACAGTACACAGAATCTCTTGGATTACAATCTGCAACTAGACGGATGTAATGTTACTTCCTCTACAGTTAAAAAATCTGGGTGTTATATTAGACAGCAACCTATCTTTTGAAAATCATATTTCCAATGTTACAAAACAGCATTCTTCCATCTTAGAAATATTGCCAAGCTACGGAACATGTTAAGTGTTTCTGATGCAGAAAAGCTAGTTCATGCATTCATGACCTCTAGACTGGACTATTGTAATGCACTGCTAGGTGGTTGTCCTGCATCTTCAATAAACAAGCTACAGATAGTACAAAATGCTGCGGCTAGAGTCCTTACCAGGTCAAGAAAATATGATCATATTACTCCAATTTTACAGTCTCTGCACTGGCTACCTATTAAGTTTCGTATCAGTTACAAAATATTATTACTTGCCTATAAGGCCCTAAATGATTTAGCTCCTGCGTACCTAACTAATCTTCTATCACGCTACAATCCAACCCGCCTCCCTTAAGGTCGCAAAACTCTGGACTCTTGGTAGTACCTAGGATAGCAAAGTCCACTAAAGGAGGTAGAACTTTTCATATCTGGCTCCTAAACTATGGAATAGCCTTCCTGATAACGTTCGGGGTTCAGACACACTCTCTGTTTAAATCTAGATTAAAGACATCTCTTTAGCCAAGCATTCATATAATGCATCTCACAATCTTGTACTGCCAGTCTATCTGAACAAATGCACATTATTATGCTTTAGCTTGGGTTATACTGATAATTTCATCCAGGGTTATTCCTGGATGGAGCAACTGCTACGCTAATTGTCTTACAGGATTAACATTAACATCCGTGGTAGTTAGGAATACACAGCTTCATTCTGGATCCTACCCTTAAACGATAGAGATGACCGAACACCTGAGAAGAGACGATGACAACCCCTCCGAGGACCTCCGAGATGAGCCCCAGAGACAGATCTCCAGTGAGGACCTCGTCACCTAGACATCCATCGGGGAAAGACCCCTGGAACCAGTGGACCACTTACACTGACTTTGCTGCAGTTGGAACAAACTACTGGTTCGTCTGGCCGGAGGGGAACTGGCCCCCCGACTGAGCCTGGTTTCTCCCAAGGTTTTTTCTCCATTCTGTCACCGATGGAGTTTTCGTTCCTTGCCGCTGTCGCCTCTGGCTTGCTCAGTTGGGGACACTTCACTTGCAGCACAATCATCGACTTGATTGCACAGATATTATTTAAACTGAACTGAGCTGGACAATGCCATTACTAAATTCAATAATGAAATGCATTCAGCAGATAATTGAGTGTTAAATCCTGTCATTTTACATTATTGACAAAATTTGCCTATTTTGATATTGTGCAGTGCTTTGTTACAATTTGTATTGTTAAAGGCGCTATATAAATAAAGGTGACTTGACTTGACTTGACTTCTCTTCTGTCTCCTGAAGGCTTTGCGAACATCATCTTCACAGTTCTTAAGTGCAGGCTGAGAAACAGTAGGGGGCAGGGGGGTGTTGAGAGACAGTCAGAGTGGGTGTGGGGTGTTAGACCAGGCTTTTGCTTTTCAAACCTGCAGTAGAACTCATTCAGTTCTTCAGCCAGTTGTTGATTGGCCTTCGTTCTGGGGAATGGGGTCTTGTAGCTGGTGATGGCTTTCAGGCTGCACTGATGGGTCAAGGGTCATTTCTTGAAAGCTGTTTTTCAGAGTGGTTTTGCTTTGCCACTCTTATCTCCTTATTTAGTGTGTATTTGTGTTTGTACAAGGCTTTGTCCCCACTTCTGAGGGTTTCTGCAGGATTTTTAAGCTCAAATTTAAGACTTTAAGACCTTTTTTAAGATCTGCACAAATAAAATTAATACCATATGAGTGGGGTGAGGCAATGTGTATAGTACCATTTTCAAGTCAAGTTCAAGTTCAAGTTGAGCTTTATTGTCATTCCGCTACATGTGTGGACATACAGTGGGACGAGATGTCGTGCCTCACAGGACCACGGTGCTACATAAATACAGATATACAACACAAAGTAAAACAGTATAAACATATACACAACTAACCTACTGTCAGCTGCTACCTTGTCCCCGTTTTGCCTCAGAGTCTGGAGCTATCCCCCTTCTCCGACCAGCCTGTTCTCCGGTTGTGTGCCCTGCCCTATTGTGTGGACTGTCTGCCCGCCTTGTCCTTTTGTGTACCCATTGTTATTAATAAATTGTATTCCCCCTGTTCATTCTGCATCTGGGTCCTCCCTTGACAAACCCTGACAACCTATGAAAGGAAGATTTGATATTAGTCTATAGTTGCTCAACATGGTATTATCAAGATTGCGCTTTTTCAGAAGGGGCTTAACAACTGCAGTTTTCAGGGAGTTTGGAAAAGTCCCAGAAAGAAGTGAGGTGTTCACCACTTCTAAGAGATCTGCTTCTAAACAGTTAAGCACACTTTTGAAAAAAGATTTGGGAAGTGTGTCAAGATAGCAGGTTGACGATTTAAGATGCTGTACTATTTCTTCCAAAATGTTGCTATCAATTGTTTTAAAAACAGACATAGTCACTTCTTTTTGAGATTGCTGTAGAATCTGTGTGACCTCTGTATTACAGGAAGATGTGCCAATCTCCTTTCTGATATTACTGATCTTCTCTGAAAAGAAGGAAGCAAACTCATTGCATTTGCTGTCAGAGAGCATTTCACTGGGAATCTGACTTGGGGGTTTGTCAGTCTCTCAACAGTAGCAAAAGAGTGCGAGTGTTGTTTAAGTTACTGTTTATAAGGTTTGAGAAGAAGGTCTTCTAGCTGTGGCTAGTTCCAAATTGAAAGCATGAAGGCTGTCTTTATAGATGCTATAGTGTATTTCTAGTTTCGTCTTCCGCCATACATCCGCTCAGCTTTTCTGCATTGTCTTTTCATATTCTGAACTGCTGTTGATTTTCTCCAAAATGATTTTTGTCTGCCATTCTTCTTGCTGACCTTTATCGGTGCAATATCATCAATAACATTCTTAACTTTGAGTTAAATGAATCCAGGAGAAGATCAACAGAGTCTGCAGAAATGCTCGGTGTTAAAGATATTGCCTTCATAAATAGCACACTAGTGTTCTCATTAATGCATCTCTTTCTGACAGAGACAGATCTAGATTCAGTGGTGACAGAGATCAATATATCAAAGAAAATACAGAAGTGATCAGACAGAGCTACATCCTTAATGACAATGGATGAAATGTTTAGACCTCTACTGATGAGTAAATCTAGAGTGTGTCCACGATTGTGTGTGGGTCCGTGCACATGCTGAATCAGGTCAAAAGTGTTTAAAACAGTTACAATTTCTTTTGTAGTTTTGATTTCAGCATTGTCTATGTGAATATTAAAATCCCCTGCAATAGCAAAACAGTCAAACTCTGAGGAAATCATTGATAACAGTTCTGTGAACTCTTCAACAAAGGCTGGGAGTATTTTGGAGGCCTGTAAATGATAATAAACAGAATGGGGCACCTTTCAGCACAATACCTAGATATTCAAAAGACAAGTACTGACCAAATGACACTTGCTTGCATTGATAAACATCTTTAAACAGAGCAGCTACACCTCCACCTCTCCTAACAGTCCTGCAGACACTTATAAAATTAAAGTTAGGAGGGCTGTTTCAGTGAGGACTGTTGCACTGCAGTTGTCTTCTAGCCATGTTTCAATTAGAAACATAAAATCCAGGTTGTTTGTGGTTATTAAATCATTGATCACAAATGATTTATTTTTAGTGAGCGAGTGTTTAAAAATGCTAACTTGATGGAATTACATTTTGTCTCTACAGCAATCTTAGACTGATGCATAACAGGCCGCAGATTAGATGGGTCAGTCAGACGCTTTTGAAGGCCTTAGACCTTCTATCACGTGATAAAACAGAAATAGAGAAGGCTACAGACACACTGGGTTCCCGCTTGTTTTGTAAACGTTTGTGAATGTTGCTGCTAGTATAGCGGGACCCGACACATATCACTGAGAGCTGTTATCAGTTGTTTTGGTTCACCTACAGCAGATGGAGGAGGGTTTGGGCCCTTGCGTTGTGGCAGCGGTCGGAGAGCTCTCACAGGAGGAGGCGGAGAGCTGATCCTGCAGTCTTTGGTGGTTGGGGGCCCGCCTGTTTTTAGTTGATATCTGGGGACTTGCAGAGAGTTTGGTCCCAGCATACACCAATTCCTCCATTTTCTGTGAAAAGCTTAGAAGTGGAGATGCTGGAGAGAGGGATAGTGTGTCTGGTGAGCGGGCATATTCTGTCCAGGTGCTGGAGAGAGGATAGTGTGTCTGGTGAGCGAGGCTCTAGCTCTGGTGTTTCCGGTGACTGTGATGTGTTGTCCTGGCTTCCCAGGCTGTTTCCAGAAAGTCGTCCTTGGGTGCTGAGTCTTGGAGCTGTTGTGATACGTCACAGTCTGCATGTGATGAGCTCTGTGGGCAGGGCTCAGCCGGGATGTCCATGAGCAGTGCTTGTTTTGGCTGTGTGGCGTTATCAGTATCCTTGTGGGATTCTTCAACCACATAATGACTCGGAAGCTGATATGAAGTCCTGTGGTCACTCATATTCTGTCCAGGTGAGTGTATGAGTGGATTGGCACACACCACTGAAGGATGACGGAGGGAGAAATAGAAATTGTCTTTAGCACTCTTGCACCAAGTTTGTTTGGGTGGAGGCCATCCAGTTTAAACAGTTGTCTGCAGAAAATATTGAAGTTGTCGATAAAGTTGACTCCTTTTGTACTGCAGGTTCTTTGTAGCCATGTATTCAGCCCAAGCAACCGTGAAAACATGTTAGTTCCCCTTGCTGGGAGTGGTCCACTGATGAACGACTGAACTTCAAGTCTTTGAAGTGTTTCAAAGAGTTCACTGAAATCTTGCTTAAGCAGTTCTGACTGTCCTATCCGAATATCATTCTTCCCCACATGGATGATGACTCGATTTGCAGTCTTGTGCTTCATCACAATGCTCCGAAGTTCCTTGTTCACATCAGAAACGGTTGCTTGAGGAAAGCAGCAGGTAGTAGCAGTCCTGGTTCTGACGTTTCTATAACATGCCGCTGTCTGCTCGACCTTGAGCGCCTGTTAGTAGCAATGTTAGCTGCTGGCTGATTCGATCCGAGTTTTGTCATATTTTGGGATTCCTCATCCACATTCATCAATGCTTCAAATCTGTTCTCAAGATGTATAGGGGTTGTAGAATGCCAGTGCTTACAAGTCTTGTCATAGCAGTATCTGGGGTAGAGGATGCTACAGCAGCAATACGAGATACTGTGACAATCTGGTGTCTCGAGAGCCTTTGGGTCTCGCTCCCTGTTTGTGCCATCGATTAGTCCGTCGATCAGTTTCGCTTGTTCCTCTACACTTGGTATAAACTGTTGAGATTCACTAGATTCACAGGACTCACCGGCTGTATGCTGAGGGGTCCGTGGTGACCGCCTGCTGTATGTTCCATCTGTTTTGGAAGTCCAGCAAATAACTTTGTTTCAAGAACCACAATCCTTTGTAGAAGTTTGTGGCAGTTCGTGCAGCAAGTAGGCATTTTCTCTCATCTGTTTGAATGTAGACAGCTGTATTTATTGGTCTCCGAATGTAAACTGCTGGCAGTGGGAGGCAAAAAGTCCTCTTTATCCAAAAATGTGTTGTTTGAGCACTGTGCTGATCTGCCGAAGTAAAAATCTTAGAAATATCTGAGAAAAGAACAAAAATAGGGAGCAAAGCGCAGAGCAATAGCAAGAGCGTCCGAACGGTAGCAAAGCCGGAAATGACACTAACCAGAAAGGTTAGTAGTTGCTTTGTATTTGGAAAAAAATACTCAGTTTGAAATCAATGGTAAAATGGGTCATTGAATTTTATGATAATATGGATCTTAGTATCTTTTGGCAGTGATGAATAAAAACAACAAAGAGTATATATCACTTTCCCATCTATTTAAAAATAAAAACATGTATGAATACATCAGAAAATGTTAGGCTGAATAAGGAATCTGAATGACAAGTAGATAATTTCTTACAATTACCAACCCTACTTATAAGGGTCACCTTAATGAGGTGAAGTCATTCTGTAACTCTCCAGCATCTGTGATGCCTCCTCCTCAGCAGTTGACCAGGGTGGATTGACCCCCATTCCTGCCTGTGTCTCTGGTGGTGGCACAGGTCCCTCCTGCAGCCTCTTGACATACCTGTTGGCATGCGTTGGAGGGAGGAATTAAGGTAAGATGTCTGTCATCGGTCATAAAACTCAACCGCGTGAACCACTGACTAGAATACTTGCTTTTCTCGTAGTCGTTGCACATCGGCTGTTGGGTTACGAAGAGGAAGTCCTGAAGCTCCCAGGAAGAACCGGTCCCGGTCGTCTCCCTCCACAGGTTGAGCCTTTAAATATTCTGGCCGGATGTACTTGAAGTAGCAGTCCAACCACTACAGCAAATATTTTGTGCATATTTTACAAGTGTTAGCTGTGACAAAGACTGCAAATGAACTAATAGTTTGGTGTGTAGAGGAACGTCTTACGTGTTCTTCTTTTCTGTTCAACTTTACGCTTCCTTTTGACAGCTTTAAAATGACTCCATCTCCCTCTGTCACTCTGTCGTTCCATTCCTGGACCTGTGGGAACATTCAGCCAAAAATGGTAAGGTGTAATGCAAACTCTTTCCTCCACCTCACAAGACCTAATGTATCTGTGTTTGAACACGTCCTAAAATATGTCCGCGGTGAGCTCACCCTGATCTCTTTAATGCTCGAGGACCCAGGCGATGGACCCACATCATTGTGGCGAGGCAAAAGCTCCGAAGTCCGTCTTGGTCTTTGAAGGGACCCCTTTAATTTGGCTGAGGCGGTTGGCCACCTCTCCCATGTCCCCTCTGTGAAAGCCAGAATTTCAGACTCCTGGATGGCAGCACTGGGAAACGAAGGGACCCGTTACTGTGGTATGACTAACACACACTTTTGCAGTGCATTGCACCCATCAGAAATGACTGACAGTGCCTAGTTCCCTCTCCATTCACATACCTCCCTACCTGTCATGCTCCTCTTTGATGAGGAATCCCTTTGCCCGGAAGTAATCTGCCAAGGAGTCACAAGATGGGTCCTCCCTGACCAATTTCTTGACTTCAGAAAGATGTACAATCCTCCCCTCTCTTGTCCACTTCTCTTGTGACACCTTGGCCCTCGAGACTTCTTCCTGGATACAGCCATCATCCGCATCCCGTAAGCAGCTATTCTTTAAATGGTGTTCAATTTTGGTCTGGGGCTTATGACAAATTAAGCAGTGGACCAGCCTTGAGGATTCCTGCACACATCTAAAACACATCTAGGTTCATTTTCAATCACATGACTCAATACACGTATTCTACAATGACTTTTACAGTATTGATATGTCAACACGCATGTTGTCTCCATGATTTCTGTCCACAGTGGTGTCTGTTATCTCCAGCTGTGTTTGTCTGCAACTATGGGCAACAGACAATTTTGAAAGTAGGAGGTGTACAAACATAAAAATATGGTCAGCACAAATTGAGAAACATTGGTTTGTGTGTGTGTGTGTGTGTGTGTGTGTGTGTGTGTGTGTGTGTGAGAGAGAGAGAGAGAGAGAGAATCTAACATATATCATATATTTAAATGTTCAGATGAATAATCAGTATTTTGTCATTCATTCTAATATTGAAATATCTTAAATATGACTTTTTTCCATAGGTTAAGTTGTTTCTTGAAAATCATCCAAGTTTGTTTATATTAATGTTTAAATTAAACTTAGAATAGCACATTTTCATTGCGGCCTACCGAACATCACTGTATGTACTGTATGTGTGTGAATGTTGTTAACACAACACCATCATTGTAATGTTAAGAAATGTGTATAACAAATTAAAGTGAACAGAATTTATAGGAGCAATTCATTTATTGCAAAGAAACACAAAAGCAGAATAAGCCGCTGTCATGCACTCTGAAGCTAAACGGACTTGACCTATGAGAAAGCACGGTTCCATTGATCCAAAACGCCTCGCACGCGCAGCGGTTGCGCGAATGGTTTGCTGTATACATAGACAGTATTATTAATAGCATTTATTGCATCTAACATGCTATGTGATTATGAGGATTGATTACCTTAAAATGTGCGTTGGTTAAATAAAATAACTCATGCACGTGTAACGGATGTATGCCAGTAAGGACTGTGTGTAAACCTCACTCCCCTGACCTCAAAAGAGGCGCTCTAGCGACTAACGCATGAGGCTGTAGCCTTTGGCGTTCCTTGTTAGAGCGCCCGCCTCCGCCGGAATCCGAGTTCGCGACCGCTCGGAGCAAGAACGAGTTAGGATGGTGTGGACCCGGGGTTATACACACGTTCATATTCCCGCTGCTGTAACGTTAGCAGTTTTTTTAAATGCTATGCATTTAGACCTATGTGACGTCTGTTTTATATTGTTTATCAACAGTATACATTTTTATATTGTTTAGATCAACTAGCCGAGTAGATAGATATGAATGTTTATTCATAACCATACTGAAAATAAGTAAATATTGTTAGCTGATGCTAACTGTCTAGCTAACAAGCTTGCTGGTGCTAAGTTGAGGACATTTTTTAATATAAAGTCCAAATATCTTTATTCAGCCACCTAGATAGATTCCATCTGAGGGAAAAAGAAAGGATGTGATGTTCAGAACATAGTAACTACAGTAATTATCAGAGTGGGAAGTGATGATGCCCTCTGGGGGCATTTGGCCAGGGGTGTTTTTACACCACAGACAAGGTTTGAGAAGAAAAAAAAATCATTATGAAAATATAATTAGATTTTCCTTAAAATGTTAATTTTCCTTAAAATTTCAGGCCTAATTCTAATGTCATATATAACTGACGTTCTGCAAAACAACAAGTTCTAAAACACTTTTTCTTACTGGTGAAAATGAGATGGTGAAATCTGTTTTCTCTCAGGTACATGGCAGTGTAAGCTTCACAGTGAACATTACTACATCACTCTCATCAACGTAGTCCATATCAACAAAATATATATCTTGACTCTATATAGTGGTTATTTTGGGAAAAACCCAGGTATTTTGGGCAGTATGATTATAAAAATATGTGCTAATATAAAATTAAATAAAGTAGTCTATATAAAATTGCAAAATAAATCTGTCTATCAGTAATTTTTACTTAAGTACATAAAAAATTTAGTACTTTTGTACTTTCACTCGAGTAAAATTGAAAAAGCAGTACTTTTACTTTTACTGGAGTTATATTTTATTATACGTATCTGTACTTTTACTCAAGTACTTGATCTGTGTACTTTGTCCACCACTGTATATAATAATATAATCATAAAGCATAATAAGCAAGAAAGTATGATTAAAAATAAAACCTGTCAATTAGACAAGGGTTAACTGAAAAAACAGGTAAACAACTAGACATTCACCACCACCACCACTTTTGAAATGATGGCTACGCCCCTGGTTAAAGCTATACCAAATGGTCTTGTTAACTTAAACATTTCCGTTGTGGTCTGTTCCTATTTGCATCTAGTTTTTTTGTGTTGTAAGCATTTGAAGCATGTTATCAAACTGAAGATGATTTCTTTATTTGCAGGTGTTTTTTCATGTGCAGCGCTCTGAGCTGAGCTCTCTAGACCACATCCTGCTACAAGTGAAAGAGATTTCAGATCTGTTCAACACAGAAGAAGATCTACAAGTACTATTTGAGGTGTGTGTTTCATCATTCTTTCGTTGTTTTGATGTGTCATTAATCAATTCCTGCTTCTTTAATGCTGTGCTGACATCATTTCGATGCTTTTATTTAAAGGAAGCTGGAAAGTTGGATTTCTGTAGGACATTCATTGACATTTGGTGTTTTCTTAAGCATTCATTTATGTAATGGCATAGTAGTCACTGCTCATGCTGTATGTCATTCAGATTAGATTTAAAAGTATAATATCAAAAATAATAATAATAATATTCAACGATAATTTTTTTAAGCATCAGAAGTGAAAAACTCCTCACAATGATCTGCTCTTGCGCACATAAAGTTAGGGAGTGTCTCAAAAGTGCACAATCCACAATTAACTTCATTAAATATGTGCATTTTCCATAACATTCCCACTAAAAAACTTGTGCGGTCCTATTACATTTGTATTTTATGTTTGCGAATAGATTAATATAGTTTAAGCCATTTTTATATGATTAGTATATCTGTTAGAAATAGTAAATAGTAAGTTGTTGACCATAATAATAT
>JAJHNS010000035.1:0-161001 GCA_027564155.1 Gymnocypris eckloni scoliostomus | reverse complement strand
GAACACCCTAACTAACCGCCCTAGCAACCACCCAGAACACCTAGCAACCCGTTCCAGACACACCCTAGCAACCGCCTAATTAGAACTAAGATCCCACTTGAAACGTATTGTGGTGCTTCACCTAGACAACATCACATGTTTTAAAGGGAATAAACCATTACTGTGAACATTGCAGCCTCTCTACGGAACACCCTAGATAGACTGTCAACTAGTCTTTAAATATCATCCCATAAACTGTATGAGTCAAAAAAGCCGAACTCCATTTTTCTACTAAAACCATGAATAAGCCATATCTCAGCACCAGAACATCGTACAGACATGGTTGTTGGCTCGTATTCAATCATGTACATTACCCTAGCAACCGGGTGGTGTTTTTTGCCACTGCAAGCACCATTTCACATTTTCTTCTGGAAATGTACATTCTAGTTTAGGGGTGCTCTTTCATTATTGCACTAACTTTACATTTGTATGTCAAGAATTAACAAGAAACGGACAGGTTTGTCAGGGCAGAATCAGGATGACACACAAGACAAATAAACTTCACAAGTGAGAACAAATAGAGTGTCTTTTAAAACCTGGCTGTTTTTACATTGTATAAATATATATTAATACACAAGTGTTTGTAGGATTTTATATGGACCAATCATAAAAAACACATAATTAGTCAAATATAGAAAAATGTAATATTAGTACAATAAACAACTTGGCATGGTTTTCTTCATGACAATATTTTGCATCCCATAATCCTACCCAATACCTAAACTTAACAACTACAACGACTACCTTACAAGCTATTAATAAGCAGTAAACGAAGAGTTTGAGGCAAAAGTCATAGTTAATAGTGAATATGTGTTCCCCATACTAAAGTGTTAAAAAATAATTTAGGATACAAATTATTGGTTATTGTCCAGCAGTGTACTTAATTTGTTATTTTCTTCTGTATGTCACTATTCTCTGTATGTACTCGTTTCAAACACTATTTAGACAGAGGCAGAAGTGAATTCAGAGTTGAGCGTGAATGAGGGAGAAAGATTCAATGATGCTTCAGAGGTAAGGACAGATTATTTACAGCATTGTCTATGATATTATTATCTTTTAACATAGATTAATCAGACTAATTTGTACTTTTCTATACTTCAGTTTTAAGTAGCTTTATATATTGAGATATGCGTTGGCTTCAATACTGTGTCAAAAGCTAGCTCAATTTTAACAAACCAGCCAGAAAGCTTAAAGGAAATGTCACTAAATGTGTATTTCATCTCATTGTTTAATTGATATAGGGTCTACATACCTTGACATGTTTGTAAGTTGAGCTCAATATATAGTTTCTTTGCAATAGTTTGTTTTGAATGTACATACAACATACAATATGTAAACAATAGCACCCTTGTAAGGACATATTTTTAACTTATACTCGTGCACATTAGTACCTTAGAGTACCAATATGTACCTTAATGTACAACTATGAAACTTTTGGGGTAAATAAAGTACAAAGATGAGGGTACTATCCTGTGACAAGCTATTGTATTTCTTTCTTTCTTTTTTCTTTCTCTCTTTCTTTATAATAATATATAATAATACAACCATAAAGCATATTAAGCAAAAAGTATGATAAAATCTGTGAATTAGACAAGGGTTAACTGTACAAATGAAAACAGGTATAACACTAGACGTTCCGTCCCCCACTTTTGAAATGATGGCTTCGGGGAGAGTAGGCTACATAATAAAATGTAAACAAGATCTGTCGATTTTATCCTTTTGTTGTCATGTCATGTGGGTTTTGGTTATTTTTCTTTATAAGACCTTTGAAAAACAAATCATTTGGCGAAGTGATATGGTCATGTAATGCGGTCAAGAAAGCAGCCTGGAACTATGTTCGCCGTGAGTTTCCTGAAAATAATTGCACACCTCAGAACATTCGTCAGCCAATCAGAATCAAGCATTCAACGGCCCCGTAGTATTTGTTTATTTGCACACTGTACTCGCGGGCTTCTAATAATGTAAGTTACAATTCATGTATGTCACTGACTGTAATCATCTCTGATCGCTCAAACTACTTCAGGAGGTGGTCTGGGCAGACGAAACTGGACAAGTATAAATGCATCTGGTTGTTGAAACCACATTTAATCATATTAATCCTCCCAAAGTATTAAAATAATAAATGTGTGAAAGCGTTTTATAGGCTAAATGGCATGTTATAGTCAGATACGACAGCGCTAATGCAACAAGCATCAACGCGGATGAGTAGCTCTCTTTAGCAAGCCGATGCCTGATGCATGTTGAAATTAACCATGAACACAAAAGCCACACCACACAAATGGCTTTTAATTGGTTTATTTAGTTAGCAAACATGCAACTAGAATTGTTAAGTTTCCATCTATCATTTTCTTACTTTCACATTTGAAATCTTTCATGAGGTTAACCTATACCCTACTTGTGGTCAGTCTGCACAAGATCAACAAGCTTGTTTGCGTTGCGGCCCTTTAAATACAAGACAAGCATACGATCTACGTCACAGCGTCAGAGCTTCCACAAATCTTTCTACAGCGTTGCTGGCAGGGCGGCCAGGGTGACTTTTGATGCTCTCGCCGGCGTCCGGTGTGAACGCACAGTTACTGGCAGGGCGGCCATGGCGTAATTTTGGCGCCTCGCCAGCGGTGGTGTGAGCGCACAGTAAGTCGCAGATGGTCAACACACAATCTTCTTCAATAAAGTAGTGAGACTAACCTATATTTCCAGTGCTGATGTCACGCTTTCTCCTGTTGTGGTCTCTGATATTGAAATTAGCTGATAATGAATAAAATGCATATCGCTTTCATTGGCGTGAACTCCGTTAAATTTGTATATAGCACGGAATTGAAGAACGGATTTATATCCGTTTTGCAAAGACACATTTATGTGGCCAAGTGTAAATGGAAACGTTTTAACAAATCAGATAGATATCCGATCAGAGAAAACACATGAAGGGACCAGATGTAAACAGGCCCAACTCGGGCCGATTCTCAATCTGACAGAAATCTAACCAAAAAGGGGCAGAACTTTTTCTCATGCTGATAAAACAAAGCACCACTTAATGTAGTGCAGCAGAGCAGAATCAAAAATGTTATCGAACAGGTGGACAATCCCGTGATGTCTATTGTTATTGCCCTACATGGGAATTGTGGGGATTTTGATTCATCGCAGTGACTTGAATATATTGAATCACCTTCAGATTTGTTGAAAGCTGATTCAGTGACCCTTTTTGTAGATGTCATTAGGTGGCGAGCACTGGCGACCAGTGAGAGTGTTCTGTGTTAATGAGTCATTAAATTACCAAAAATTTATCACAGACATCAAGTGTTTGGGGGAAGTCATGGCCTAATGGTTAGAGAGTCAGACTTGTAATCGAAAGGTTGCGAGTTTGAGTCTTGAGCCGGCAGGAGTTGTAGGTTGGGGGGAGTGAATATCCAGCGCTCTCTCTTGAGCAAGGCAGTAAACCCCAACTGCTCCCAGGGTGCTGCAGCATAAAAGGCTGTCCACTGCACCGGGTGTGTGTGTGTGCACTTTGGATGGGTTAAATGCAGAGCACAAATTCCGAGTAAAGGTCACCATACTTGGGCGTATGTCACGTCACTTTGATCACATGAGCTCATTCCGCTCCAGTGGTTGACATATTTTTTATGTTTAATTTGTTCTCTTAAAATAATCATTCATAAGATTCATTCAAGATTCATTCAAGAACAAAATATCACATATCCTATGAATATATCATGAAAAATACAAACTAAAAAAAAGCACTCTCAAAAACAATTTATTTTTTAAATGACAATGAAATTTGGCTGCAATATTTTTTTTTTACATTTTTTTTTTTTGCATTATTTGAGTTTTTATTATTGATTTTCCTCAAAGATAACTGACATTTGAAAGCCTCTTGCACTTTGACAGTCTTTGATAAGAGCTGCACCCAGGACACGTGGACACGATGTTTACTTACAACACCATCTCTGTAAAAGAAAGAAATATAACATGAGCAAACACGAAACTTCACATCGCATGAGTTTTTATTATATTTATGGGTTATATTAAAACCTATGTTCATCATCATTTATTTGAGTGTTATTATTAGGCATGATTAATACAGCAACATAAAGTTAGTTTACCGCTGCAGCACCCCCATTGGTCAGCTGCTGACTTGCAGCAGAACTGCTCAGTTGGGCAGAAGACATTTCCATCACAATGAACCTTCTCAGTCTGGCTCTGCCAATGGAGAGCCTGGTCAAAGGACACAGACTGCAAAAAGAAAAAAACAATATATATATTTCATTGCAGGGATTACGTTAGTAAACACGTAACCAGAAGTTCACCTGCTTAGAAAATAACCATTACAATTTTTACAGCTCAAATAATACACATTTAATTTTTTTAATACAATATTAGTTTGAATAATATAATAAATATAATACACTATACATTTTTAATAATACAAATAATATATCATTTTTGTTTACTTCTCATCTATACATTAATGCTGTGTTTTGGGAGATATGAAGTACTTTTTCCTATTTACTGCAAAATTCCTCAACTACACATTTAGCTTGCATGTGAAATATTAAATTTTTATGAAAAATCATTTAAATTATGATCTAAATTTAATTTAAGTTGTTTCTGGATATTGAACTGAGTGTTAGGTGTAGAAGTGTGCCATCTGCTGGTTAGAGATAAACCTCACAGGATTGCAGTTTCAGAAATAAATAGTTTTGACCAGCAGAGGCAATAGAGAGCCATTCATTTTACTAGATGTGGCTAACTGCTCTATCACAACTTTTGTGATACATTTTGTGAATTTATATATATATATAAACATTAGAAAAGACATAAAAATAAATATTCTTTCAAATAATAATTTTGTAGTTTTGAGAGAGTGAGAGGCAGTGCATGTGTCTGTGTCTGTGTGTGTGTGTGTGTGTGTGTGTGTGTGTGTGTGTGTGTGTGTGTGTGTGTGTGTGTGTGTGTGTGTGTGTGCATGTGTGTTGCATTGCATTTGGTGTGCCCTTTATAAACATGCTCTGTGGCAGTCACCTGTGCTTGTTTTGTGTGTGCTTGTTTGTGTGTGTGTGTGTGTGTGTGTGGCATGTCTCATCACATTTATGCCCTAGTCCCAGGCCTTCATTTCTGTGTGAAAATTGTTAGATTTATGCCAGATCTATTGATATTTTTGACAAATAAATAAAAAAGATGAAAAATCACATTTTCCATTCATTTTCAATGTGGGGTCATATTGACCCCAATACCATAAGTGTAAAATGTTTTTACATACCTTCAGAACAACCGAATCAAGCCCAGTTTTTTGTGTGTGTATAGCTAGATAATGTAGAAAAGTCACAAAATTTTATTCCACTGAGACGAAGGGAACCATTTTTATTTATTAAGAAGTCGATTGGGGTCATATAGACCCCAAGGACAGGATACAATATTAGTTTGAATAATATAATAAATATAATATAATATCTGCTTTAAACCACCCAGAAGTCATTGCCCTACTGTTTTACTCTATAAATGAATGCTGAAATCAAGTGATTGTTTATTGAGAACGTGCTACTGAATGTGAATTGAACCCTAGCGGTCTCTTCAAATGATTCAAAAAGCATATGCCTTTTATTGTATACTGTTTATTATTTCCAATGTGAAAATATTTAACCATGTTTTATTACCGGACATGGTGATTAAAAGTCACTTGACTGTAATGCATATGGTCATTGTGATGCAGAGTTTTCAATCCTGGTCCTGGGGACCCACCGCTCTGCACATTTTAAAGTGTGTCACCCTTATTTACCTCACCTGATTTGGATAATCAGCTCCAAAACCGGCAACTGAATGTGCAGAGCAATGGGTCCCCATGGACCAGGACTGAAAACCAATGCTTAAACTATAGGTCGCAACATGATAGGTTGCATTACTAGGTGCGTAATTTTGAGTTACTGGTTGCATAGTTTGCATACAGGTTGCATATAGTTTGGGATACTGGTTGCATAGTTTGCATTACTTTGGTGTCATATACAGAACACAGTGCTGGCTCACCTGAGGTTTCTGGATAGCTTTGGTGGCCAGCTTGGTAGAAGATGGCAGTCTCAACCACCCTCAAACAATGGGTCGATGTCGAATCGCAGTGATAACCATGATGACAGCAATTAATTCCATCGCTGCAGCACTGACCCTGAAAGAGTGGGAAGAATGAGCAAAGGTTAAACATGAAACTTAACTTTATAGAGTATAATAAAACAATTAGACATTTTACTGTGACTCACTGACCATTGACATTGGGCAGCAGGACCACACACCATAAGGACTCAGACAGCACGTTGTTCCATCAGGACATATAGTAGAAGCATCACAGTGAACCACAGAAACAGATTCTGCTGGCTCAGAGAACCATCATTGGCTCGTCTGCAGCTACAAGAGCTGCCATGAGTAACACCAACACGAAATCATCTGAAAACATGAAATTAAATAATGATTATATTATATTTTATTACATCTTTTTATTGCTATCTTTTTTTTCTTTTTGAGAATAAGAACATTTACCTTGCTGGCTGGGACTGTGTCTTCTGGTGTGGATTGTTTTGCTGCTGGGTGTGCTGTCCTGTGATGCTCTTACTGTACCTCTTATATTTATACACATAGCTCCTCCCACTGTAAAACAGGAAATCGGTTCTGTCAAATTTTAACCAGGACATTTAGATACCGCTTTATGAGTTTCTGAACATATACAGAAGTCTTTGCACGATCATGATATATTAGGAAATGAAAGAATATGTGAGAGTAAGGCAGAACCTACAGAGGTAGTGAGAGGACCACTTCGCATCCAAGGCATATATTTAAAATGTATTTGTTATTAGCAGTGTTGGGGTAACTCATTACAAGTAACGCGGTTACGTAATAATATTACTTTTCAAGTAACTAGTAAAGTAACGCATTACTTTTATTTTACTAGAAAATATCTGAGTTACTTTTTTTTCCATTTATTGACTGACAGTGCACTGTGTGAACATGATCTTACTGTAGTTCTAGACTAAATGTGAATGTGTATTAATTCATCCCATTCGAAAAATACAGATTCAGCATTCATCAAAATTAATTAAAACAGTGAAATGCAAACTCAGAATATGACGCAAACCTGCAATAATTAAATGTTAAACAACACAAATATATTTAATCTCGTTTTATTAACCAGTGTGTTTGCAGATGACCTTTGATGATCTAGTTCAACCATATTAATAAGCAAAATTACTTTAAATAAACTAACAATTGTGCTTCGTTGTTTTTTATTGCTGAAGAGTGTTGAACCTTCTTTTCTGTGTTCTACTGTACAGACGTGATTTACTTTTCCTTCAGCCTGAGGTTTATTACACTTTTTGGTGTGAAAGGGCTTTACATTTGCTATTAATAGAACTTATTGTATTAAAACTGTTGTGGCAATTTCTTTCTAACAAACATCATCACTGAGTAAGAGACACTCTGAGTCCAAATTATAATAATAAAGGTATTTATTCTCTTGCAAGAAGATCCTCGTGCACTAACACACATAACTGTGAGTCAGTCAGGAGCGAGAGAGAGATAGAGAGAGAGATAGAGAGAGAGAGACAGAGAGCCAGAGCCAGAGATAAGAAGTAAGGAGAAGCAGTGCCGGTCTGTTTTATAGTCCCTTTGCTTGCCTCCTCCTTCCTCCTCTAGAGGAGAGATACCAGTTTGTTTACCGATTAATGGTTATACAAAAGGGCAGGCAAATGCCCCTTGACCCCTGACCATCTGCGTTTCTTACCTCTATCACTTCCCAATCATAGTAAATCATCACAAAGAATGCTTATCTAACTACGAGTGAGAAAACATATAATGCATACATCTGAATCTATGTCTCACTGTTTTGATTAATACCCATAAGGAAATTTCCATCACAATTCCTCCCTGTTTATCATTCTCTGATAACTGATTAATCAAACATTGTAATAATAATAGTAAAAATAATAATAAATACAAGTTCAAGTCATTAATCACACTTATACTCTTCATCTCTGATTTTCACATAAATGATCACTCTTCTTGAACCTGTGAAGTAAGCTTTTTGAATATTTGAAAAATGCTTAGGCTGTAAATGTTTTGGACAGACCCTAAATGTTTAGCAAGCATAGTAAAGATTTCATTCTATGGCCGGGCTGAATGGACAGGCCTTGCTGTCGCACTCTCGGTTAAACCGAACCTCAGTCACCATAGTATAAACAAGAAAAGTATAGTTCAAAGTAGGAAATAAACATATCAATTATCACTGTTGAGTTACTTCTGTAATATAAAATGTAAATATTAAAAGTATGTAAAAATCCTCAGTTTCAACCCCTCTCCTTGTACGTCCCTCGCATAAGGATAACTGCTGCTTTTAACCTTCTTTACATTTCAATCCTTCTCAAGAAGAAAATAGAAACATCATAACTCAATTAACACATTTCACTGTAACTTCCGCTACTTGTGTCATCATATTGTTGGTCTGATCTCCTGTTGGTAACACCTTCAGACCTGTTGTGAAGTGTAGTATTATCAAGCAAATTGTCACTGACAACAAAGTCATTATACATATGGTCTTATACAGGCCACATTCCTGGCACTCTGAATGGGTGCCACGGCCTTGAACGCCCATTCTCTCAGTTACTCTGAATCAAAAGTGCTGTTATGACCAGAGAAAGTACTGTTTTGAAACAGTAAGAGTCTTATCTGTTCTGTTGATTACAGTGTCCACCCGTCCTCCTTGCTGCTGATATTTTTTCAAACTGGATCTTAGCGTTTACTGACACTCCCGTTGAACCTCCTCCAGCGATTGCTCCGCCTCCGCAATGGGCACCTTCCTGCATGGTTTATGTGAACCCACGTAGCCCTCTCCTGCGACCTTCACCCACCAGAGGCACCTGGAAAAGCCCTAGCCACCTTTTCGATTTCCAGCTCTTTCTCCTGTGATCACGAATCACCACGAAATCACCAGGTCTGACCTCGTGCAGGAATCTCTCAGCAACCTTCAGCTTTACCTGCACAGAAATATTTGACAACAGACAAGACATTTCTTTGCAGTAATTCAACATGTCATTCTCACACATCCGTTGATGGCAGCCTTTGTTTACCCCTTCCATGCCCATGAATGGTGGCCTGCCAAACAAAATTTCAAATGGGCTCAGGTTTGTTTTACTCTTTTTCTCATTCTCATGTACATCAGTACAATTGGGAGGCTTTAAGCCAAGTCAGACCGTCTCTTCACAGCATTTCGACAATTTGTTCTTAATTGTCTGGTTCTGTCTCTCTACTGCCTCCTGATGAGGGTGTGTTCTCATGTCAATTCCCAAGAACTGACCCACCTGCTTTATTGCATCATTGACAAAGTGTCTGCCAGGTTGGAAGGCCTCAACCCATTTTGACCACATGTCAACCATCACCAGACAGTGTTTCTGTTTCCCACAAGGGGTTAATTCGATGAAATCCATCATTAGATATTCAAATGGACCTGCTGGTGCTGGTTGAGATGCCAAGGGTGTTTTATCCTCTAGCCACATTGTGTGTGTTACAAGTGACACATCTTTGCAAAATTTCAGCAACCACTGTAAACCCCTTTGTAAACCATAATTCCCTCATCTGCATTATCATACCGCTTTTGACACATGATCCAACCCATGTGTCAACTTAGCATAATGCTGAAAGAAGTGTTTGGGCAAACAAGGAATGTCATCAGCACTCATCCATACACCCCTCTGGAGACTGCAGCCAGACGACCTCCATTTTTGTTTTTCTCTGCTCCTGTGGAAAAAGTCTGCATACTCTGTAAACAAGGTGAAATATCAGGGTTAGTCACAGATACTAAAGAACAAGTCGTTTCTTTTGTCTCCTGTGCTGCCGCTCTGCTCTCGTTTCCTGTGGAGATAAACCTTTATCGTTAGTGTGCGCCGCGACCTTGTCTGGTAAAGAATGGCCTCCAAAAGCTTAGCCACAAGAGCTGCGTTTAATATCGGATGTCCATCCGACTTCAAAAATTTCTGTGCTTCCAAAGTCGCCAAAGTCGTGCGTGACCCCAAAAGCAAAATTGTCACACACTTGTCTGCCATAAGATTACACGCTTCTGTCAGAGCAACCAATTCAGCTGCCTGAGCCGAATAATTTGATGGCAATTTGCCAGACCTTACGACTTCAAATTCAGTGGTCACCGCGAAACCAACCTTATTTAAGCCTGTTTGTGGATCTTTGGACGCCGACCCATCCACAAAGAGGACATTGTCACAGTTCTCTAAAGGTGTGTCCAACACTGATAGACAACAATGGTGTTCCTCGCCATCCTCCTCTGTAGGGAGAAGTGTGGCAGGATTCAAAGTTGTGCATCTTTTCACTGTTACATTTGGCATGTCAAGCAAAATCGTGATACCTCAGCCATCGGGCTGTTGATAAATGTGACGTTCTCTGTTCTTGCAAAATCATGGAGACTGCGTCTACCATCTGTGTAAAAGGCCTTTCAATCTTGTCACATGACCTCAGCCCTTTCCCTGTTGTCAGGGCTCTCAAGGCTTTTCAAGAAATGCATAATTTGGAATAAACGTTCGACAATATGCACACATTCCCAAGAATGATAACAATTGTCTTTGTTAAAGGTCTTGGTACATCTTTGATAGCTTTTATTCGTTTCTCAGAGATAGCTTTACTGTTTGGTGTTATAGTGTGACCCAAAAAATTATTTCCTGCTTCACACACTGTAGTTTTGTCAGACTGACCTTGTGACCCTCTCTCAGATGGTTCAAGAGAGCCACAGTGTCAGCCACGCACGTAACCTCATCTCGTGCACAAATCAATAAATCATCTACATACTGCAATAGCGCCCGTTCCGCTCGATAGAGTTAATGGTTCAAGGCTCTCCTGAGCGCTTCATTGTAAATCGTCGGAGACTCACAATAGCCCTGACACAACCTGGTAAACGTGTACCCTTTGTTGTCAAAATCAAACGCGAACCAAAACTGACTTTTTCTTCCACTGGGACGCTAAAGAAAGCGTTGGCCAAATCAACCACAGTGAAATACATTGCATTTTTGGAATTTGTGACAAAATTGTGTATGGATTAGGTACGCTGGCAGCTCTTGCAATAACGGCTGAGTTTACAGCCTGCAGATCCTGCACAAATCGCCACGTGACTGGTTCACTTGTGTTAGATGTTATTTTCTTTACGGGAAAATAGGAGTTCGCACTGGAGAATCATGACAGGGAATTATTACTCTCCTTCAGGAGAGACTCAAAAACCGGCTGTATCCCTCTCAATGCCTCCTTCTTCAGGGATATTGCGATTGACATGGCCTGTAATCAGACTTTGGAGTGATTACAACTGGTTCACAACCTTTAATCAACCCAACATCATATTTGTGTTTTGCCCACAATTTTGGAGGTATTTCTGCCAGGACAGGATGAATGTCTGTGGCAGAAATAGATCCGTGCTCATGTTTCTCCATTGCATTCCTGACAATAGCAGTCACAGTTCTCTGTGCAACATCAAACTCACATTCCTCCATAAAAACACCTGCATTTCCACTGTGTTTCTGCCCGTTTGGCTTTTCAATCCAATCTGTGGCAGAAAGACATTTTCTCTAAACAGGCCTATTTCTTCCCATTTCTGCTCGGTGGCCTTGATTACTGATAAGTGAGGCAGACTGGCCTGTTATCAAATACAGCCTCATTTGTTTTTTCTGACAGGCATGCGAAGCGCAAACACATTTTCACTCCAGAAAATCTTATTAAACCTTATTGTCTCATTTTCTGCCCGTTAAACCACTCTTCCTCATATTCTGGTTCACGCCGCCACCGACATATGACGTACAATGTAATCTGTCAGGCCTCATACTTTCTGTGTTTGTGGACACTGTTCGATCTTTTGCCAGTGTCAAAATCATTCGTGCCCAATCAGAATCTTTTATCTGCCACTCGTAAGCCCATTGTGGCTCAAATTTTGCACACTTCATCTGCTGTTCCTCTTCAATCTCTATGCCAAACGGCCCAGCAGTGAGTTTCAGATTTAATTTACACATTAGATCCCTGGCCATTAACGGAACCGGACAGGTTTCAGAGCACAAAAACGCATGTTTCAATGCCCTGCCCCCCTCCGTCTCACATTTTAACGGCACAGTATAGTTTTCTGAAATTAATGCCCTGACTTCAAGTGCTTTCAAACACTAAATCCGTCATTCTTGGTTCACATGGCAAGTCAACATGGTCTTATTCAAAACTTCAACAGTCACACATTTAACGGTTTGCAAGCATGTCTTCATTGCAGATAGCCTTATTCAAAACTTACACACACTCACACATAAAAGGTTTGCAAGCATGTCTTCATTGCACAGAGCGGTATTTGAATCAGTGTATGTGAGCGTGTTGTGTGTGTGTGTCAATACATTTTTACTTCCCTTTTTCGTAGCTTGCTGAATGCCTGTCACCCGCCCTCTCCTCTCCTGTTCTCCGTTCCTCTCATTTCAATCCGCCTTCCGCGCCTCTGGACAATCCTGTGCCCAGTGTCCGTGGTTCTTGGACAACCTGCACTCCGTGCAGCCAGAAAAGTCATGTTCTCCCCTCGCACACAGTCCACATTTGTGCGCTGCTCGTGCTGCTTTAATCTGTACAACAGCCAGCTGCATCTCTCTCCCCCTCTTCGCTTTCGCGGCGCTGCTCGTGCTTGTTCATTCAGCGTCTCGCGCTGCGGTTGTCTTGGACGGAGAAACAGTCGAGGTCGGGGCGAATTTCAATGCACCCAGCTGGGCTATTGGGTAGATGTGTGTTTGGCGGTGCCGGCCTCACCGTATTTTCATGTGGGAAACACAAACATACTGTGGTTCAGTTGGTTCTGGTGGTGCAGACACATACAAATAGACTTTCACACTTTTCATTTTTCCTTCCTGCTAACTTTCTGCACTTGCTTTTTTTTCCTTCCTGCTAACTTTCTGCACTTTTCATTTTTCCTCTTTTATCTACTTCCTTTAGCCAACAATCTACTGTTTGTTCACATTTTTAACATACATGTTTAACACATTTGCAACAACAACCTGGTTGTTGAAACCACTTTCAGTTTTGTGAGACTCAATGTTCCTCTTCGAAAATCATGATGCTTGATTAATTTTTCAATATCTTGCATACATTTCTGACCATAATACATTTTTTAATTTGGTAGTACACCGGTGTATCATATTTCACAAACTTGCTCTGAGATATCCCCATACTGGCTGTTTTCTGCTTTCTGTGGATTTGCTCGCGCGCGTCTCTTTAATCTGCTAGACGTCTCCAGCAGATCCGATTTTCTCTTATCGCAATCGGGTCGGGTTGCACTATTAGTGCCCTCTTAATTGTGATTTATCAAAATCTTTCGATTTTTTTCTAACCCCAATTAACCTCGGTACCTGTTTGAAACCCTCTTGATCCGTACAGATCTCAAGTTAATCTCAGGTTACCTAATCTGATCGTTCGTGCTCAGATTACTCTACCACAGAAAATTTTTTCAGCCAATATGGTTCAATTTCACTCTTTAAACTGTATTTCACCCTAATTAAATTGAATTTAATTGTTTCTTACCAGAGATGTCGTTTTGTGCCACCTGGGTTCTTTTTGATTCCAGTGGTCGATCCCTCCGGTCCCAACAGCGGAAACGGTCCCTCGTCTCTCAATCTTTTTTGCGAGGTAGGGTTGGAACTTTTCAGCTCCAAGGTGATCAGCCTCCGTCCGCTGTCAGGTCCAGAAGTCACGTCCAAGGAATCCCACTTCTGACACCAAATTGTTGTGGCAATTTCTTTCTAACAAACATCATCACTGAGTAAGAGACACTCTGAGTCCAAATTATAATAATAAAGGTATTTATTCTCTTGCAGAGAAGATCCTCGTGCACTAACACACATAACTGTGAGTCAGTCAGGAGCGAGAGAGATAGAGAGAGAGATAGATAGAGAGAGAGAGACAGAGAGCCAGAGATAAGAAGTAAGGAGAAGCAGTGCCGGTCTGTTTTATAGTCCCCTTTGCTTCCAAGGCCTCCTCCTTCCCTCCTCTAGAGGAGAGATACCAGTTTGTTTACCGATTAATGGTTATACAAAAAAGGGCAGGCAAATGCCCCCTTGACCCCCTGACCATCTGCGTTTCCTTACCTCTATCACTTCCCAATCATAGTAAATCATCACAAAGAATGCTTATCTAACTACGAGTGAGAAAACATATAATGCATACATCTGAATCTATGTCTCACTGTTTTGATTAATACCCATAAGGAAATTTCCATCACAAAACAAACAATCAAGTCCTGCTCATATTTAAAAAGTAACGTGTAAGTACCGCAAAAGTAATATAACGCATTACTTTCCATAAAAAGTAACTACGTAACGTAATTAGTTACTTTTTTTAGGGAGTAACGCAATATTGTAATGCATTACTTTTAAAAGTAACTTTCCCCAACACTGGTTATTAGTAATTAAAAATGTTTAATCAGGTGCAAAATATATTATTACAATTAAATGTTTGATACATTTTAAAATGTACTTTATTCCTGTGTTTATTCCTGAATTTTCCTCCAGTCATCAGTGTCACACGATTCTTCACACATTTTAGTTTTTGTTTTGCTTTTGTTTTATTTGAAGATCAAGGTAAATTGTACATAATTTGTCTTCCGGAAAATGAAAGTATCTTCTATTACTTCCGAAAGGCTAAATGAAAAAAAGATAATAATAACATAATAATACAAAATGTATTATAATAATAAAAATAACAATAAAATAATGAAAATTCTTCATCCTGTTCAAAAGTTTTGTAAATGATTACTCTGTGTATTACTGGTAGCTTGAAGATATTCACCCGTTTAATTACTGTTGGAAAACGTGATTAAAATCATATGACTGTATGAGTATATGCATGTAGGTATGTACTGTATCTAGGTCATTGTAACATGATAGTTGTATTACTGGTTGCATATTTTTCATTACATTGGCTCCAAATAGTACTATTTGATACTACAATGTGTATGTTTAAATCATAAGATTCCTGGTCTGATTAAAATATCCAAGCAAGTGAAGTTTGATCAAAGCTTTATTTTGTATTTGCGCCAAGGGAGATGAGAAGATTGCATTAAAATTATTACTAAATAAAAAATGTCCCTGCTCTGATACATTTGCAAACTGGATATTTTTAAACTTTCACTTTCACTGATTATGTAACATTTGGAACATTAACATATATTTCAAAACCACACCAACTGCCTACACTTTCACTTCATTTTTTAAATGTAGATTGTGGTTTTTACTTCTATAGGGACATATGATTGTGGTATATTAAACCTTTTGTTTCCATGGTTACTGTCTTGAGGTTGTCAGTCTGTCACACAACCCCGTGTTCAGGACCTGCAGATGACAATTCTGTTAGCATCAAGTGCAAACTTTATTTGTTTTTTTTCTGCCATATTTTTATTCTTTGTCTATAATTAATGCAAAGAAAAGGAAATCAGAGCTTGAATGAAGTCTCAATCAGCTTCCACCACAGCATACAGCAAACAGGTTAACTCTGTTTACCTTTAACATTCATGATTATTTGGTCTTATAAACTAATATAATTTATTTATATTTTGTATAGACCATATGATCTCACTCGTTTCTTCTCTTTATCCCCTCATAATATTTAGCTATTTTGTCAGTTAAAATTTTAGCCAAGACATTTGCACTGAAGTCTGTGACACATGCTTTTCTTACTAAGTGTAATGGAAGGTGTGGTGGCTTCTGCCTTTTCTATGAAGAATCACTCTTGAAATCTTGGGGTTTTGATGCCAGAATATAGATTTTATTTCAAACAGAGAAGTAAAGCCGAGATGTTCCTGCAGGAAGGATCTCCCGATTGTATTTCGTGTCCTCCTTAAATAGTGTTACGGATTGACCCACAGAGACAAAGGGAGATGTTAATAGTGACGTTTTATTGACAGTATCCAGATGAATAGCAGGGAGCAGGTGAGTAATGGGTATGATGATACTTCTACGGGTGATGAGCAGATCAGACCGGTGGTATCCTTCAGTTCCAGGAGATTGTGGAAGGAGACAAAGCGGGAATCCTGGACTGGAACAGGAGGATGGATCAGAGAGGAGAAGGACAGAGGACGAGGATGACACGCTGGGAATGACACAGAAGGTTAGTACTTTCAACAATAGAGCACAGTCAATGGGGAGAACAGAAAGAGTGAGTCCAATAGTGTCTGAACGAGACTGGACGAGGAAGTGCTCTGGTGCTGGTGCTTATGAAGGTTGGGGTGATGAGGATGAGATGAGGTGCAGGTGCGCTTGATTGGGGCTCAGGTGAAATCAGGTGCGGGCGAGTGATGATAATGATGATTGGCTGGGTAGGAGGACAGACAGATCCGTGACAAATAGTGTCTCCTATAGGCGTGTTCAACACATTTCATACACATGCGTTTTCCTTACACATACAATTTGCTTCCTCTCTAGAGAGAAGGGACCCCGAGACCTTCCTTGTTATAGTAAGGAAAGAGGCCCCAAACAGATGTTTCATATCTCGAAGTCAGCACAATCCATTTATGCAGGCGTCGGACACACACATATATATGCTTATAATGGAAGAATAACCTGATACATAAATGGCTAAATTCACCTTGATTATTCTTGATTAATTCATATTTTGACTAATAAAAATGTTCTACAAAGGCAGACTCTAGATTGTACTGCTCATCTCTCAAATTACACTACCAGTGTAATGGGTCAATAAGTTTGGGGTCAGTAAGATTTTTATATGTATTTTTTTTAATGATTATGAAGTATCTATTACCTATATATAGCGATATTATTTTATAATTATAATTTTATAGTATAATATATTTTAAATAATAAATAACAATAAATAATGTAAGTCTTCAGAAATAATTCCAATATGCTGATTTTCTGAAACATATATATGAAATATTTCTTATTAATATCAATGTTGAAAACAGTTATGCTGCTTAGTATTTTTGTAGAAACTGTGATAATTGTTTTCAGCTTTCTTTGATAAATAGAAAGTTCAAAAGAACAGAATTTATTTTAAACATAAATCTTTGGAACATTATACATGTCTTATAGGTCACTTTCAATTTAATAGACCTTGCTGAAGTATTTATTTCTTTCCTCATATTTGGGAATTAAATATAAGTTTTTTTTTAAGGATCTGGTTTGCGAAGCCTCGTTATCTTTCTGACTCTATTCAATAAATTGATCAGTTAAACTTTTCAACTTTTTTCATTTTTATTTGTATTTTTTTGGTTAGTTCCCATGATCATGCAACTTTTAAAACTTCCTCTTAAAATGTATACACTTCACTTTTTAAAACAAAAGTTACATTTATCGTGGGATTTGCTGGTGTCACATTTATGGTCTGTGTTGGTTTTGTTTTACCTCTGTCTTAGTTCCTGTTTCCTTATTTGGTCATTTTCTTGTCCTTGTTTAGTTTGATTATGATTACGTTCAGCTGTGTGAGATTAATTATCACTTAAATACAAGTCTGTTCAGTTAGTTTTCGTCTGGTCTACTCGTTACTCCGTATTCCTGTGTGTCTTCCCTGCCTTGTTTGTATTAAAGACTGTTTAGTTCACTTCTCGTCTTCTGTTCCTTGTTCCTCCTCATTGACAGATTGTCAATTAGCGCCATATAGTTCCCAAATTGCTTAGCTGCACTGTTTGTTAGGTTTGTTTGCTATTTCTCTCTAGCATACTTCTTATATATTTGTATTATTATTTATATGAAAACATTTTAAAACAATCTAATTTATTCCTGTAATGGCAAATCTGAATTTTCAGCATCATTACTCCAGTCTATCTATCTGTCTGACCGTCCGTCCGTGTGAAATATTTCAAGCTTTTATTTCGTGAAATTTTGATGATTATGGCTTACAGACAATGAAAACCCCAAATTCAGTCTCTTAGAAAATTTGAATATTATATAAGATCAATAAAAAAAGGATATTTTAAAAGTATGTTAATTTCTATGCACTGTACTTGGCTGTGCCTCCTTTTGCATGAATTACTGCATCGGTGCGGCGTGGCATGGAGGCAATCAGTCTGTGGCACTGCTCAGGTGTAATGAAAGCCCAGGTTGCTTTGATAGCGGCCTTCAGTTCATCTGCATTGTTGGGTCTGGTGTCTCTCATCTTCCTCTTGACAATACCCCACAGATTCTGTATGGGGTTCAGGTCAGGTGAGTTTGCTGGCCAATCAAGCACAGTAACACCATGGTCATTGAACCAGCTTTTGGTACCTTTGGCAGTGTGGGCAGGTGCCAAGTCTTGCTGGAAAATTAAATCAACATCTCCATAAAGCTTGTCAGCAGAAGGAAGCATGAAGTGCTCAAAAATGTCCTGGTAGATGACTGCATTGACTGTGGACTTCAGAAAACACTGTGGACCAACACCAGCAGATGACATGGCAGCCCAAATCATCACTGACTGTGGAAACTTCACACTGGACTTCAAGCAACATGGATTATGTGCCTCTCCACTATTCCTCAAAACTCTGGGACCTTGATTTCCAAATTAAATGCAAAATTTACTTTCATCTAAAAAGAAAACTCCGGACCACTGAGCAACAGTCCAGTTCTTTTTCTCTTTAGCCCAGGTAAGATGCTTCTACGATGTTTCTGTTTCAGAAGTGGCTTGGTAGCCCTTTTCCTGAAGATGTCGGAGCGTGGTGACTCTTGATGCACTGACTCCAGCTTCAGTTCACTCCTTGTGCAGCTCTCCCAAGTGTTTGAATCAGCTTTGCTTGACAGTATTCTCAAGCTTGCGGTCATCCATGTTGCTTGTGCACATTTTCCTACCAAATTTCTTTCTTTCCAGTCAACTTTGCATTTAATATGCTTTGATACAGCACTCCTTGAACAGTCACTCCTTTCAGTAATGCCCCTCTGTGACTTACACTCTTTGTGGAGGGTGTCAATGATCGTCTTCTGGACCATCGCCAAGTCAGCAATGTTCCCCATTATTGTGGTTTCAAAGAACAAGAGATACCCAGAATGTATACTGTATTGATGGTCATTTATTGAAACTCAAATGTAAATATTCTAATATTTTGAGATAATGATTTTTGACTTTCATTAGCTGTAAGCTCTAACCATCAAAATTAAAACAAAAAACGTTTTAAGTGTTTTACTTTACATGTAATGAATCTAAAATATATGTAACTTTCAGTTTTTGGAATAAGTTATAAGTTTTGAAAGGTAGTCCCTAACTTTTCACCATATTCAATTTTTTTTAGATTTACCTGTATAATAGGACAAGGAAACCGTCCATCTATCTATAATAGTATTATATATAATAGGACAAGGAAATGTTTTCTGTATTGAAAAAAAATCAATTTAGTTACCACTTCTAGTCCACTTGAACCCATCTTTCATAAACTAGTGGGTTTAGGTTTACTACAAGTGGTAACTAAATATAAAAATACAAAAGATCGTATGTTAAAAGCCCATTTTTGTTCATATTCATGGTATCCCAAAATTGCACATTTGAGTACACTTAGCTGTTCTTAAGACAGAGGTACTAAAGAATAATTTGTAGTATATTAAGTACAAAATTAGTGTGTTAAAATAGAGCAGTTTACGTACATTATGGAAGTGCACTTTTTTTTTTTGCCTGGGATGAGGTATAAAAATGTGTAAAAGCTTGAAAATGTGCACTCTTGCTAGTGCGAACTAAAAAGTTTAAAGCTTAACAAAAAATATTTTCTAGGTTTATTAGAAATGCAAATAAAAATCCTCAGTTAGAAAATAGCATTATGCTACATTACATCTAAGGTAAAAAATTTCATAAGGGTGCTTATATTTTGTTTTTTACTGAATCAAATCCTTTTTGTTATGAAGTTTACTACAGAACCCCTAAGAGGCCATGCTTTATTATTATTTTCTTGTGAGCTCAATTCAAAGACTGAGGCTTGTTGCACAAAGCCAGAATCAGTGGCTACCCAGGTAAGCAAGGTTAACTTACTGTCACAAATAGCCTGAACTCTTGGTTTATTAATCACAAACTTTCTTACTCAAGGCATGCAGGTTCCAAAGCCATGCCTAGGAGTAAGATCAATTAACCTAGAGTATGTTCACGGTGAACACACAAGGCACAAGCGTGCCACATGTCTTTTTCTTATTTTTGTTTGTTTGTTTGTTTAATTTACAAAGGCATTTAGGGCATATCATCACCTAATTGGTGGTTGTGCAATAATGTTTTAATCTTATAAATTAATCTTTTTTCATCAGTTTTTATCACTAAACTAAACAGTCCATGCTTGCTTGACAATTTGGCTGTATAAATTTTTTTATGTTTAGCCATTTTGCTTTCACATTTGTTATAAGATGGGATGTATTTCTATAATAAAAATACATATGCGATACATTAGAAAATATCTGTGGCAGAAAAATTTTGAATGCAGATCCATAATGTGTGAGATAAGAATACAATAACTAAATCACAGTAAAATAAACAACATTTCATTTTATAATAGTGCTTTTTTAAATAATTGAAGAAAGAGATATGTTAAGAGCATAATTTGCCATGGCTACTTACATATCCTGAAAGTTATCTCTGTTTTTGGAACTGAAAGTTTAAGTTATCTGTTAACTTATCGATAAACTAACCGAGGTATAACCTGATTTCTGGAATACCTGTTTTTCTTATTATTTGAAAAATCAATCAATGAAAAATTAAATCAGTTGTTTTTAGTTAGAAGATGTGGTTCCTAAATGTTTGAATGCTTAATATTTTTAACTGATATAGTATAGGAAAATGACTTATGTCGAGATCACAAGAAGATTACACAGAGGTCACAAGAAACAAACATTTTATTATGTGCAAATCAGAAGAAAATTGTCATGAACAACTTTTGTTGAGATCAGGAGAAAAAAAAACATTCTTAGGGCGTTTAAGTTTCATGTTCTCTCGGGCCTTTAGCTAAACTCAACTCAATCAAAAGCAGAAGTCTCTAATATATTGTTATGTCAGTGGACACTGAATATAATGTCATTTCTACAGTTGGGATCGATTGGACGATTTTGAGCTTGAAAAATTTAGTTTTGTCTTTAAAACACATCCCCAACATAAACAAGTTGTTTTAACATAATATAGAATAAGTGTATATACAGTATAACAAGCAGCTATGCATTTGTAGGCCTTGGACACAAATGGTTTATGAATATAATTCCTCACAATGCTCTAAATTTCTCAAAATATTAATTGATTATTAACTAAATATTTACAATAGAGGAAGAGTGTCAGAAATGACAACAGAAAGACCTCTGAAATGTTGAACATGAAATGTCAATTTGCCCCAGACTATATGAGATGGAATACGTCTGTGGCTCAACTCTTAGAACTTTTGTGCTTTTGTAATTCGTGTACCCTATCTTTGACACCAGTTTATTGAGATATTAATTTTGTATGTGATAAAGCAGATCAAAATGAGGCCATTAAACATACCAAAAAGAAAATAATGATCAAGAATATAAAAATGTAGTCCACATTATGTTTAATGGATGATGTTAAGTGGTGTTTTGAAACTACACCACAAAGAAAAACTAAAAACATATTAAAAACCTAAGTTAACATGTACAACTAAATTAACATGTTTTGTCATGACAAAGGTTTCCCAACTTCTGTAATATATTCCTGTTCAAGACAAACACATTTAAGCAGTAGAGAAAAAAGTTCAACAGAACAAAAATAGATAGATGGACTTCACTTTCAGGCTAAGTGAACCGATGCAGCCTCTGTATGGACCTCTCTGGTGAATAATTGTCTAGTATTAGTGTACTTTCACTACTTGACCTTATGCATCCTAATTCAGTTCTATCTTTATTCATGTAACCAAACTGCCACTGAGCTTTGTGAGCTATATTTATTTGCCTGGTTAAACACTTCCTCTTTGCTTAGCCTAATTTCTAAAAAGTAATTACAAGTCTATACCATGGATTATTTCGACTTCAAACCAATAAATAAATAAATATAAATCTGTGTTCTTCTGTGAACATGTTGCCTGCTGCGTTATTTGCCTCACAGAAACCTGGATGTCTGCAATGGTTCCAGACTCAGCCATCGAGCTCACGGGTTCTCTGTGCATCGCTCGGACAGAACGAAAGAGCTCTTTCTATATCAACAACTTTATTCAACTCAAACCTACACAGGAAAAATGGCTGAGTAGTTTTCCAGAGTTAATATTTTTTCCTCAAAAAGTGTTAGTTTTGCTCTATTTTGAGTGTTCAGATTAAAATGTGTCAGTAGAGTGGGAGCAAAATTACAGAGTAACTTTGACTCCTCCCATAACCGTTCTCCTCCCAAAGTTTAGTTTAACCGCCATTTCTGTTAGTCACGGCCAGTGACGGCTGCTGCTTTCGGTTGAGAAGAGAAGGTGCGCTTCTGCTGGATGTAAAGTAAGTAAAGTTTAAAAGTAGTATTCATGTTCATAAAGTTCACCTCTGTTTTTAGCTAAGATCATTTTGCCACGTTTTTCTTTTTCATATTACAGAGATCGCGTTCTCATGTTAGCTTGAGCACTAAGTTTGGCCAAGTTAGAACTACGTTAACGTTAGACGAAGTTATTTTTCAAGTAAATACGTTAGCTAACATAACATGTAAATTACGAACTTTAATTGACATTAGTCAGTAGACTAGCTGCCTATTAAATGTTTGTCCACGAAAATATTGTGAACAGCTTTCGAGTTGAGCACCACATGTATTTGACTCAGTATAGAGTTAAGTTGACGTTAGCCTTAATTATCATTAGATTGCTGGAGGCTATTTTGATGTGCATTATTAGCCCTATTCGAGGGTAATTGTGGGAAGCGTAAGCTATTTTCAGCATTTAAAAGGGCTAACGTTGGTGTCAATTCAAAATTAACTGTTTGACTCCCTTTTTTTCCACTGCAGAACACGGTATATTAACTTGTTTCTGCCCTGACCGTTCTCCTCCCAAAGTTTATCCACCATTTCTGTTAGTCACGGCCATCGACCGCTGCCGCTTTGGGTTGAGAAGAGACCGTGCGCTTCTGCTGGATGTAACGTAAGTAAAGTTTAAAAGTCTTAGTATTCATTTTCATAATATTCACCTGTGTTTTTAGCTCAGATAATTTTGCCACGTTTTTTTATATTAGAGAGCGATTAAAGATCGCTTTCTCATGTTGACGTGAGAACTAAGTTATATTGAAAGCAAATAGCTAGCATATAACGTTAGATTACAAACGTTAATTAATATAAGTAAAACTAGATAGTTGCTTATCAAATGTTTGTCCACTAAACATGTGTGACAAGCATCTCGAGTTGTGCACCACATGTACTTGACTCGGTAAGCGTTATAGAGTTAAGTTAACGTTAGCCAGTAAGTGGATTGCTGGAGGCCATTTTGATGTGCATTATCCCTATTTGGACGATAATTATTTCCGATATGAATGCAAGACATTTTCATCATTTACAGGGACTAGTCAGAGATTTTAATGCCACCTAAATCTAGAATGTTGGTGTTTCAATTCAGAATTCACTGTTTTAATCATTTTGACAATAAGACAATATACATAAGAAATGTAAACCAAGCAACTTTGTGTTTACCTTTATGTAAATAAGAGGCTGCATTATAGCTTATTTTCATATTTAAAAAATGACATCCATTTTGAGTTAAGAAAAATTTCAATTGTGTGTCTATCTTCCTAGTTTTTAACCGATGTAAATAAACACATAATAGTACACTATGTGTACTGTGTGTACTGAGTATATTTATTACATTTCACTTCTAGTTATACCCTGTATAATTTATTATGTGACAAATAAAGAAACCTTGAAACCTTGAAATATTTATGTGTAGTCTGCACATTGTCATCCGTAAGTATGGACTGTCTATATGTAAATTGTTTCTGCACTGTCTGGAGCACGCTCTCAAGAAATTCCAAAGCACTGTGCTGTGATGATGTGACAATAAAAGTGATTTGATTAAATAGGATATTCATTAAATTAAATTATTATTGAACATCATTTATTAGATTTATTAAATTAAATCTTACTTATTAAAAAAAATCTCCAAAAATAGCCTATTACACGTGAGCAGTGCGTTCCGATTCGTAGGATCATAGAACTCACTCCTCAGTGAATAAATCACTATCTGAATGCATGAGATTCATCACGGAGATGCCATGCAGGTTTATTTCACATGAGAAACAAATACCGTCCGAATATAGAGATATTGAGCACCCTGCCTTAACAGAACTATTGGACAGTTATTATGTATTAAAAACACATTTGTAAACAAAGATATTTCATGTTGTGTTGTGCACTAATGCATGTTCTTTTCTTCGTATGACTGTGAGTGTTTTTGCCTTGTTTAACTTTGACTTTTGGTTCCTTCAGGATGCAAACCAACAATGTTGTCAGAGTGAAGTTCAAAGACAGCAAGAAATATATTTTTTCTTCGAATCCTTTTACATTTCAATCATTTTTGGAATGTGGTAAGAGATACACTTTAACGTTATTAATATCATAAATACCTTTCCTCTGAAAATGATTTTTTATAGTAATATATTAAGTGTAAGATTGTATATTGCTGGCCTTTGTCAATTTTCCATTGGTGTCTTCCTTCAGTTGCCAAGAAATTTGATCTTCCTACAATGAATGTTAAAGTCTTTGATGACTCGAAGACAGAAGTTGATGAGGAAGCATTCGGATATCTGCTGGCGCGACCAGATCTTGGTGTCCTAGAAATTTTCATCCCAGGCACAGCAAACATTGATGGTAAATTGTTTGACATGTTTAAGTTTTGTGTTTATTCTCAGCAATATTCACCAATTCACTGATTTATATAGGCTAATATGGCTATTGGACTAATTCTTAATAGCTGTAGCATGCTACCACAGTAGCATGGAGAGATAATCAGACTATTGATATGGTTTATATTGAAGATTCTTTAAGCTCAAGCTCATTAGGAGATACTGAAGGAACGTCAGAGTCGGATGACACAGCAATGTTGATTAGAAACCCTCCTGAAAAAAATCAAGCAGAGGAACGTCGTCTTGCCCAAGTAAGGATCACCAATCTTGCCTCTGAATTACATCTATATATAATGACTTAAAAAATATATATATTTTGAACTATGTACACTTGTCAGTTGCTAATTTATAATCCCTGCACAATATTGCATCATCCCCTCCAGATGATTGAAGATATTGTAGAATATCAAGGACCGAATCAGACAAATCGAGACTCGATCGAAGCATGGTTGAAACATGAGAAGCCGAATTCCACAGGACAACAGCAGGAAGTCATAAATCAGACCCTAGCTCCAGCCCGTCTGAATACAGCCTGCAACCAAAACCAAAGGAACACTTAATGATAATTCCAATGCAGGAATTTGGTAATACATTTGAGGAATAAATATTGATGGACAAAGAGATGCAACATGTGACCATTACATGTAAATCTGTGATAGAAATCACAGCTACAGACTGTAAAATCATCTTAAAGTACTTTCATTCTTGTGGTTAATGAAACTAATCATTTCTATGCATAACTGCATATTATGTATGTGACCCACAAATTTGAATATCCTTGTTTTAATCACTGTGTTTGTCGTGCTTTTAATTAGTATTAATAGCGTAAGCCTTAAGGGTTAATGTCATGTTTGGTATGTATGAGTGTCATAAGTATAGCTTTAATCATTTCTTTTGATGGATTTCCTATCAAATGCATCATATTCTGGTTATAGAAATCACATTCAAAAGGATACTTTGCAAGAGAATGTAAAATTCGGGCAATGTGACTGACCATGACATGTTGATTTATTGAGTGGGTGAAGAAACAAAGCGGCACCCAGAGCCAGCATGGGATCTAATTGGTCAAGACAACCATTGGGAGGTCCCTAAGAGCCGAGTTTAAATACCCAGAATTTCCTCTCTTAACTCCCTCTCTTAACTTCTCCTCGCGCTCTTGAATCCTTTCCTCTCTCTCTCTCTCTCCGGAAAAATGAACTCTCTCTCTCGCCATGTGCTCTGGACCACACCCAGCCAGTTGCTACCATGATGAGAAGAAAAGCCACCTAGCCTCTTTACATCCTTTTATTCTTTGACTTTAGTTTATTTTCTTTCCGTTGAGTTCGTGTGCTAAGTTGCGTTTGCCAAAGACGACAAGCCCAAAACTCTGCAACACCGGCCAAGAACCAACGCCCACTTCAACGACTCCTGAACTCTAAGCCAATCAGCGACTTGGAGAAACCCTTTCCTGCAAAGGCGGAGAACAAAGGGAATCGTCTCGGTTACGTATGTAACCCTCGTTCCCTTTGAAGTCGAGGAACGAGTCACGTCGGATGACCGACGAATTGGGATCTCGCCAGAGAGACCTATCCGCCGAGTGTAACTAACGAGCCAATGGACATTGGCATGCGATCATTGCATCCAGCTGCCGCTGATCACAGCGTGAGTATAAGAGGCAGCAGCGGTGCACCGCATTAATCATGTTTTCGCTGAGGAGCCGAGCCGGAGACCCGGCCGCCCAGCGGTGGTACAGCAACTGTGGCGACGGGACGTGACGTCTCCGTTCCCTCCTTCAGGGAACGAGGGTTACATACGTAACCGAGACGTTCCCTTTCAGTCGGTCACTCCGAGTCACGTCGGATGACCGACGAATTGGGATCCCTACCAAAGCGCCACAGGAGCTGCCCCTTCCAGCGCCCTGTGTAGACCTCCTGATCCTTCCTATAAGGCAGACGATAGGGCCGGGCTACACAGAGAAGGTCGACTACTGCTGTCCCTAGAGCAACCCAAACAGTAGGACTTGAATAACACTGGGAAAGTGTGCCCTTCCACTTGGAAGAGGCATACTGCGGAGTCACCTCCTCCCAGAGGGGGTTAAGTGACATTACTCACGTGAAGTAACCCCGTAGGGCCCAATGCACATGGAAGTCTCTGTGATGGCTCAGGCTGCATCATTAGAGACGGCAGAACATGGTCTACCTGGGGAACACGGTTCTAATAAGCATACCGTGGAAAACACATATGGGATCCCAACAGGGTCACTCATATGGGCACTAGCCTCACACCAGATTTCAAGAATTCATTGGCTGAAAGGCCTGGCACCGTACGTTCCGCCACGTCTGGGCACCGGAGTGCTGGAGGACTCGACAGGGTTTGCCCGGTTAGGGAACTCTCTGGAGAATAAGGCGTTTAGGGACGCCGCAAGCCGACTCTGAACAGGGCCTCTCAGTGCCACTACCCGTTTGAGGTGAGAACACAGGAGGAAACCGGTTCGACACGCAGGCTATAGAACCTAGCGAGCGTGTTGGGAGTCGCCCAACCCGCAGCTCTACAGATGTCTGCTAGCGGGCGCCACGAGCCAGCGCCCAGGACGATGCAACACCCCTAGTGGAGTGAGCACGCAACCTGAGCGGGCAGGGCACACCTTGTGCTTCATAGGCCAAGGTGATAGCATCCACTATCCAGTGGGCCATCCTCTGCTTGGAAACAGCCTTCCCTTCTGCTGTCCACCGTAGCAGACAAAGAGCTCCTCTGAGGTCCTAAAGCTCTGAGTTCTATCCGTGTACTGTCGCAGTGCGCGTGCGGACAGAGCAAAGCTAGGGCTGGGTCTGCCTCCTCCGGGGCAGCGCTTGCAGATTCACTACCTGGTCCCTGAAGGGAGTGGTAGGAACCTTGGGCACATAGCCGGGCCGGGGCCTCAGTGTTGCACTAGAGTCAGCCGGCCCAAACTGAAGGCACGAATCGTCGACCGAAAATGCCTGCAGGTCCCCACCCTCTTGATCGAGGCCAATGCAGTCAGGAGTAGGGTTTTCATAGATAGAAACTTCAATTCGACTGACTGCAAAGGCTCAAAGGGGCAGTTATTAGGCTCTTAGCACCAAAGCCAAATCCCAAGAGGGTAGAGAGGGGCCTGGGAGGGTTCAACCTCCTGGCCCCTCTAAGAAACCTGACAACCAGATCGTGCTTCCCCACCGACTTCCCTCCACGGGGTCGTGGTAAGCAGAAATAGCGCCACATAAACCTTAAGGGTGGAAGGGACAGCCTACGCTCCAACCCTTGCTGTAAGAAGGAAAGCACAGCTCTGATCGAGCATCTCCGGGGTCCTCCTGGTGGGAGGAACACCATTCGACGAACAGGTTCCACTTCAGAGTATAGGCCCGTCTCGTGGGCGGTGCCGTGCTGAAGTGATAGTGAGTGCTACCTCCTGGGGTAGGTCAGCTAGAACCTCCGCGTCCCATCCAGGGACCATACGTGGAGTTTCCACAGGTCCGGGCGCTGGTGCCATAGGGTGCCCGTCTCTGAGAAAGCAGATCCTTCCTCAGAGGAATTGGCCAGGGAGGGGCTGTCGCGAGCATGAGTTCGGGAACCAGGTCCTGTTGGGCCAATATGGAGCCACTAACAAGACCTGCTCCTCGTCCTCCTGATCTTGCACAGTGTCTGTGCTAGTAGGCTCACTGGGGGAACGATATTTGCGCAGGCCCCGGGGCCAGCTGTGTGCCAGTGCATCCGTGCGGCGTTGCCTCGGTTAGGGAGTAGAACTCTTGGCAGTGGGTGGTTTCTGGAGATGCAAACAGGTCGACCTGGGCAGCTCCGAACCGTCCCAAATCAGCTGAACCGCCTGGGGATGGAGTCTCCACTGCCTGGAAGTGCTGCTCGGGACAGCTCGTCGGCTGCCGATTGAACACTCCTGGGATGTGGATGGCACGAAGGGACCTCAGATGCTTCTGACTCCAGAGGAGGAGGTGGCGGGCGAGTTGCGACATCGCGACGGAGCGCAAACCGCCTTGCCGGTTGATATACGCATATCGCAGTGTTGTCCGTCTGGACCAGAACGTCCTTGCGCTGAAGGCGCCCTCTGAGACGGCTCAGGGCAAGGCGTACTGCTAGCAACTCGAGGCAATTGATATGCCAATGCAGTTGGGGACCCGTCCAAACCCTGATACTGCGTGCCCGTTGTCGTGGCTCCCCAGCCTGTGGATGAGGCATCTGTGAATACCACAGCATGCCTGGATACCTGCTCCAGGGGCACTCCTGCCCGAAGGACGAGGGATCTGACCACGGCCTGAAGGTCTTGCGGCAGGCCGGTGTAATCTGAACCCGGTAAGTGCCGTTTCCACGCCCACCTCGGGATTCGGCCATAGAGCCAGTGCTGAAGCGGTCTCATATGGAGCAGACCGAGCGGAACTGTCACCGCTGCAGCCATATGCCCCAGGAGCCTCTGAAAGAGTTTCAGTGGAACCGCCGTCCTGCCTGATAAGGTCTTGAAGCAGTTCAGCACTGACTGAGCACGTTCCTGGGTGAGGCGTGCTGTTTGGTTGACCGAATCGAACTCCATGCCGAGAAAAGAGATCCTCTGCGTTGGCACGGTTTGCTCTTTTCCCAGTTGACCCGAAGGCCCAGCAGGCTGAGGTGCTTGAGCACCAGGTCCCTGTGTGCAGACAACTGCCTGCGAGACTGTGCGAGTATGAGCCAGTCGTCGAGGTAGTTGAGAATGCGCACACCTTGTTCTCTCAGGGGACAAGGGCCGCCTCCCACGACTTTGGTGAAGACGCGAGGCGACAGGGACAGCCCGAAGGGCAGGACCTTGTACTGATACGCCTGTCCCTCGAACGCGAACGCAGGAATGGCCTGTGTCGCGGGAGGATCGAGACATGAAAGTACGCGTCCTTCAGGTCGATCGCTGCAAACCAATCTAGGGACGGACGCATCCAAAAATGCGTTTCTCGTCAACATCTTGAACGGCAGCTTGTGAAGTGCACGGTTCAAAACTCGCAGATCCAAGATCGGTCGTAACCCACCACCTTTCTTGGGCACAATGAAGTAGGGGCTGAACAACCCCGACCTCATATCGGCTGGAGGGACCAGCTCTATCGCATCCTTCGCCAGTAGGACTGCGATTTCCGACGCAAGACAGGAGCATCGGCGGGTTTGACTGAAGTGAACCGGATGCCCTGAACTTGGGGGCGCCGGGCGAACTGAATCGCATAGCCGAGTCTGATGGTCCGTAGGAGCCACCGAGACGGACTGGGGAGCGCTAGCCAGGCTCCGAGAGACCCGTGCCAGCGGCAGCGATGTGGAACACAGGGACCCGGCCCGGGGCCTGTGAAGGCCTGGCCTGTGATGGCGGGGGGCGGGGTCTGGGTGTGTAGTGTAACACTCACCTGATTCCTCCTCGTGTGGGAGGAAACGCAGGAGCCCGGCTTGCGTGTGACGACTTGTAGCGGGGGCTTGAGTGCTACTGCCCTTACCCGGTTCCACAAATGGGCAGGAGGGGTGCTCTTGGGCAACCCCCCCCTGCCTGGCGAGAGAGGAGGAGGGAAGTGATCCCGTGATGCACGGTACACCACTCTCCTCCTCTTGAGACCCAGAGACTGAGGAAACTGCTCTTTTATTGAAGTTTTGGGTACCGCTGGCTGCTGGGCCAGCGGCGGAACAAAAACAAAACGAAACAAAGGATTCTCCACCCGGCCCTCCTCCGGGGGAGGGAGTGGTGCGGTCACCATCTCCCGACGAGCAGTTCTCTCCATCTCTGGGTCGCCCGTCTCAGGGCCTCTTGCACTTGCGCTTGCCGCCTGGTCTGGCGGGGGCCTGGACGGGCTGGGCGTCCTGTCTGTGACCGGCTCCACGACGCCGCACGGTGGAAGGCTGCTGCCGCGGCGTGGAGCCGGGCGGCCACAGGCGCCCACGGCGACGAGCAGGCTGAGGGCTGCAGCCGGAGTGGAAGCAGCAGCGGGTTTCCTCCGGCGCATGATGTGCTTGATCGCCTCAGTCTGCTTCTGTGCTGCCGAAACTGCTGGGCACAGCTCTCGACAGCGTCGCCGAAAAGGCCGGTCTGTGACACGGGAGCATTCAGGAACTGTACCTTCTCCTGCTCCTTCATGTCAGTGAGACACAGCCAGAGATGGCGCTCCTGGACCACAAGCGTGGACATCGCCGCGACCAGAGACTGTGCGGTCACCTTCGTCGCTCGGAGCGCGAGGTCCGTCGCAGCACGCAGCTCATGTAGAACCGCCAGGTCGTGCCCACCCTCGTGCAGGTCTCTCAGTGCTTTGGCCTGATGGACCTGCAGTAACGCCATGGCGTGTAGGGCAGAAGCCGCCTCCCACAGGCTCTATAAGCACTGCCAGTGAGGCCTGACAGTACCCACAGGCCCGTGAGGGAGACACGGTTCACCCGCAGAGTGGAAGCGACTGTTGGACACAACTGCATGGCCACAGCTCCACAGAGGGGATGCCCGTGTACCCCAAAGCGGCTCCACCATCGAGGGTGGTGAGGGGGGAGGAGCCACAAGGTTTATTTCGGGCAGTAAAAGGTGCCTTCCATGACCTTGTAAGCTCCTCATGCACTTCCGGAAAGAATGGCACCGGAGGGGGGCGCTGAAAACCAGCGCGACCCCGAGAAACCACTCGTCCAACCTAGAAGGGTCGGGGCGGTGGAGGATTCCACGAGCCCGACGCGTTCGGGCGGCCCGGAAAGCATAGCCGTCATCTCTGGGTCTGGCTCGGACAACGCTACCACACCCGAAGAGCAAGCGCCGAGTCGTCATCCCGGAGAGAGGGCTCGCCCTCCGATGCAGCGACCGACATCTGGTCATCAGGAGGCACCGAAGGAAACGGGTGGGGTACCCCACTCAGCAGAGGCCCCAGTCCGAACCACGGTACCCCGCCGGCTGCGGAGTGCCTGAGGGGTGAGAACCTCCACTTGGGGAAGCCCTCACCGTAATCCTCAGATCACCTCTGACTCCACCGGATGCTGTGCCGCCCCGTTTTGTGCCAGGACGAACGCCAGATCGCGGCAGAGGCAGAGGGACTCCGCCATGTTTGACACAGCGGAGTCTATTGCGCAACTCCGAGATGGTCATGTCCCCACATGAAGAACATGAACCATCCACGAAAGCTTCCTCAGCGTGCTGAATGCCCAGACACGTGAGGCAGTGATCGTGACCGTCCTGAGGCGCCAGAGATCGACCGCGCAAGCGCACGGGTGATAAGACATCTTTAAAAAGGCGATCACCCGTGTACTCTTTTAGAGAAATCTGCTCTCTTAGTGCTGAAGCACGCGGGGCTGGCCACCGCACACTCCTAGTGTTACTGTCTTCACGGGAACCGTTTCTCTTTCTCCCGTGAGACCGCGACCACCGCTGCCGTGCTGTAACGCCCGCACTCGCTCGCTCAGTTTCTCACTCGCGGACAGGAAGAGCAGTAGTGAATACCACCGCCGGCTCGAGCGAAAGGATGATTAATGGTGCACCGGCTGCCTCTTATACTCACGCTGTGATCAGCGGCAGCTGGATGCAATGATCGCATGCCAATGTCCATTGGCTCGTTTAGTTACACTCGAAGTGGATAGGTCTCTCTGGCGAGATCCCAATTCGTCGGTCATCCGGCGTGACTCGAGTGACCGACTGAAAGGGAACCGTAAACACAAAAGCTGCAAGTACAAACCCCAGACTCTTACTGCAACTGGTGTAATATTGAAAATAGATTTTAGCCTCATTGAAAAGTCAATGCGAGTGTTAAATATGTGATTGATGATTGTTCAGGTTTATGCAATTGCACATATTGCTGTCAACGTGGGATATCAAATTCTCATTCTCTTAATCTAATCCTTTCCTCACTTTCTCTCTTTCTGCAACGCGTGAATGTGTGAATGCTTGTGTTCATGTGTAGATTAGTTTACATGTCTTAGCATTATATAAATAAAGTCTTGTTTATATTGAAAAGAGAAATATCTTGTGTTTTGTGCTCATAAGTTAATGCCTTAATCTGTCGATTTTGTTACTGTGCTATTTAATAGTGTTTTCACTATATTTCTGGATTTTAATATCCAGTGCAGAATTTGTTATACGGCTTGTTCAGTGAATCGCCGTGAAACAGTGAGTCTGTTCAAATTCCCTATAAAATCATTAATGATTCCCTTTGAGCTAAATTGACCTGTTTCCCTTATAACAATATATATATTATATGTTATCATTACAATATCCTAAAGAGCAGCTCTGGAGGTGAAAAGGTCATAAACGAATATGCCCGCATCAAATGTCTGTCAGATGCCCGAAGACGTGATATGGTGAAAATTTTGGTAGCACATTTGACAAATGAACATGGGTAAGTTGGTTCATACATTACTTCTTAAATTAATGTTTATGATGTTGTAATTATAATTGCTTTTGGTTTGTGTGTGTAGAACAAGCCCTTCCCGACATTTGAAGGAAGAGTATGTGAAGGAATTATTTCCTATTCCCATGCTTGGCAGACCCCAGGAGCAAGCTTGGATATGTAAGTAGCTGTTGCCTCTCAATATTTTTGATTTACAGGAGGATGAGACATTCTATATATTGCAGAGTAAAGACTATCTTCATTATAATTGATATGGCATTTATTGCTTTAATCTGGTAATGTATAACTACTAGGTATGTGTATTGTTCTGGTAATAGGAGCATTATTACAATGCAGAAGATGGAAGTGGATATTTGGCGTGGAGAATCAAAACTATGCAGAAAGAAGCATCAGAGGGACGGATGAAGCGCCCACGGCAACCACAAACAGGTGCAAGATTTGATGCTAAGTGAATGCTTTTATTAGCTTGGCTAATATTTATTAGGCTCAGTTAACTTTCTTTTTTTTTAAATGAATATACAACTTTCTTATTTTACGTCATATTGTGAACGAGGTATAATGTTACATAGCATCTCTACAAAATATAATCACTATTTTTTTTAAATGCAAACATGCTTTGCATAATCATCAACGTTGGGCAAATTTAAATGTCACTCTGGGATATATGCATGTTTTATATTATTTCCTGTCATTTATCTAGTTTTGGCTTTAATGCATTGTGCTTTGGAAAGAAAAGGAACTACAAATGTGGTTTTCATATTGTCTTAAACACTTTTAGGTGGGCCAACTTCTGACAGACATCCCTACAAAGAAGGCTACTGTTTGACTGAAGACCGTCAGTGTCAGGAAGCAATAGCCCTGATGAAGCATACAGCTGATGAGGCAGTGGTAAAGGAAAAGATGAAGTTAACACTGGCTTATCGCCAGAAGCTGCTGCATGATCCTAAAGAGTCAACTGAATTTCTATCAATTTTCCCGCGGTTCCTGGATGTACCAGGCTTGGTATGTGAGACTTAAATTCTTAAAACATGAAAACAGACAAATATGAAATCAAGTGCTATTTTTGTTCTTTAGTAACAGTGACTCATTAGGTAAACAAAGTCCATTCTTACTCTGGTACCTACTTAAATTATCTTTGGCAGATTGATCAAGATTTTGGACTTCTGTTTGGTGATGCGATCTCTGCAAGGTTTTTGGAGAAGTGGTCTACCAACATAAAACCAAAGGTTATTGCACAGAGCCGTGGCCTCACACAAACTAGTGAGCTCCAAGACCTCATCCAAAATGCTGAAGCCACTGAAGTTGAAGAAGGAATCTATATTGTGGTACACCTTAAATTATTTAAGAGGAACTTATGCATTCATGACAAGCATAGCTTTATTCGTATCTACAGAGTTTAAATTTTGGTTACAACTTTACCCACTGTAAATTGTCAGAATTCACCTCTAACTGTTTCTCTAACATTTCTACCCTGTTCTTTTTGCAAGGGCCTAGTACAGGAGTTGCATAGTTACAGTTTGAAATGGTTTTCATTTGGGAGTCTGACTATCAAAAGCATATTATATATGTTGTAGTTAAAGTTTTAACTGTATGACCTCAGTTAACATCTGTAGAGGTTTCACCTAAATTCATCCTCACATCTGTAGTCATCAAGACTAGGCCATTGTCTTGTATTGTATAGTATTGTTTCAGCTCTTAATACTGAATCTGTGTGCAGTATTAACTAAAGTACTGGAGTGGTTAATTTATTTATACTGGCACCTCTTCCGAGTGAATCCAAGTCAAGTTAAAGTGAGTAGGAGGTTATGCTCAACCCATTCTGCCTAAAAACAAAAATGTGTTTATTCTGTTTTCTGTGTCTCTAGGTTGGGACAGCGACATGTCTTCCATTCTGGTGCTGGTTCACCTTTGCCACCCTCAAGTCAAGGCCGCAAGAGACCGGGAAAGATCTCAGCTAGACAAGCATGTGATTGTCTTGTGAAGTTCATCAAGGTGAAGCTACTGATTAAGCAGATCAAATGACACTATTTCATAATGTTTTGTCACTGTGTGAACTTGATTATTTCTCAGACTTGCTTATTTCTCTTAAATATCACTTGTCCTCCAAATTGTTGTTTTTGTGCTATTCTTTTCTACTTGGCACATACTTAGTAATGATCTGTTGGAATCTCCTGGAAGTATGTAATGTGGAAACTTTGGTGGAAGACATCACTGTATCTTTATTCATGCTGTATATTGACTTTTTAACTGGTAATTCACATTGGCACAAATGTGTTTTCATTCTTTCACAGACCGGTACCAGTATCCAAGGGCACTTGGATAGCATTGGAGAGCCTCCAGCCGTATCTTCTTGCTGTTGGGCCCAAGAGAAGTAGGGTCCATTCTTGGTTTATTGTAATTGACCAACATGCTCTACCCTGTAAGGCTTCTAATTCACTGGCCTGTGTTGATGAGCTTTTCAAAGCTCACTTTGTCTTTGGCACTTCATACTGTCAGGAATTGACCAATGTGTATAGCTTTCTGCAAACCACTGTCTATGATATAGATGTTGAAACCACCAAGGTGAATCCCAGAGTGGCCGAGTTGAGAGCTAGAATCCTCCAGTGAGCAAATGATTTGTTTCATTTGTAAAAAGGGGCATGTTAATGCCAATGCGCTTATAAGGCACTTCAAGTTAGTTCATGGCCTTTGTCCAGGAAAAAGTCTCAAGTTAAAATGTGCTCATAGAGGTTGTTCACATGTTTACCATAGTTTTCTGGATTACGAAAGCATCTCAGTAAGTGTTGTGCAATTGACCCTTCACGCCTCGATTCTTGTGAAAGCTCATCCACTGCCAACTCCATTTCATTAAATGATGTGGGTGTTTTATCAAACCAAAATCCACCTTGTGAGTCTGCACTCTTAAAACAAATATAGTAAACAGTTGTGCAACAGTGGTAGCTGAACTTAAAGTTGCTGGTGTCGCAGAGACAACTATTAACTATGTTGTTGGTGCTCTAGAAGAAGTGATTGGAGACATTCATAGTGAAACTCAAGAATCTGTGAAAACAGCCTATCCTTAGAAGAGCCCATAAAAGTTTTGTTGAGTCTCAAATTGATCAGTGTTTTGAAAAATGCAAAATCCTTTGCGGCATTAAACACTGAGAGCAAGAGAATGCGGTACTTTTCAGACAAATGGGGAAAAATAGATCCTGTTGAATATGTTCTCGGAACAAGATTTGCGACACGCGTAACAGAACAACTGAAACTTTTGCCCAAACCATTTTTAAAGATAAATTTGTATATATACCAATTCTTGAGACATTACAGACCATTTATAAGCACCCTAACATTACAGATATGATGGCGAGAGATTCACATCAAAGACCAAATTGTCTTTATGACATACGATGGAGAATTCTTTAAGAATCATGCACTCTTCTCAAAACAAAGACATGCAGTTCAGATCCAGCTTTTTTTTGATGAATTTGAATGCTCAAACCCCCTTGGATCAAAACGAGGAATACATAAGTTAGGAGCTATCTATTTTACCCTTAGAAATATTTCCCCTAAATACAACTCAAATTTACTTAATATACATTTAGTCACTTTATTTCATGCACAAGATATCAAAACCTATGGGTTTGATAAAATACTAGAGCCGCTTGTCCAGGATATCTCAACTCTGGAAACCAAGGGAATTCAGATTCCTTTATTTGATCATACAGTTTATGGAACTATTGTCCAGGTTACTGGTGACAACCTTGGCGTCCATTCCTTGTTTGGTTTTGTGGAATCATTTAGTGCTAGGTACTGTTGCCGCTTTTGCCTACTAGAGAAAGAGGACTTTCAGACAGTGTTCAGTGAAGATAGTTCAAAGATGACAGTGCGAACTAAAGAACTTCATGCTGAACATTGCCAGAGAATGCAGAGCAATCCCAGTCTGCCTTATGTAATGGGAGTAAAAAAGTCTTGCCTTTTAAATTCGTTGCAATATTTCCACACCACTGCAAATTTTTCCGTCGATATTATGCACGACATATTTGAGGGGGTTGCTCAATTTGAGATGAAATTACTAATTCAGCATCTGATTCAAAATTACACCACATTAGCAGAAGTACACAGAAGAATTCAGAGTTTTAACTATGGTTTCATGGAACAAAACAACAAACCTCCTGGTGTACAATTAAGAGAGGGTTCCAATGACTTGGACTTAAATGCTACTCAGAGCTGGTGTTTATTGCGTTATCTGCCCATCATGTTTGGAGATCTTGTGCATCCTAATGATCAGCACTGGTATTTGTTCATTTTATTGCTTCAGATAGTCAATATTGTGTTTTCTTCAGTTATATCCACTGGTATCACCATTTATTTGAAACATCTGATTGCAGAACACCACGGTGTGTTTAAGCATTTGTTTCCTGATAAGAACTTGTTGCCAAAGCATCATTTCATGGTGCATTACCCCAGTTGTATGCAGAAAATTGGACCACTGATACATTGTTGGTGTATGTGTTACGAAGCAAAGCATAACGTTTTTAAAAAGCAGCTGAAAAGCTTTAAAATATAACGAAAACATTAGCAAAGAAACACCAGTACCAAATGGCTTACATTTGGCAAACATTTGATCCAAATGCCATGAAATTTGGTCCTGGTAAAATGGTCCCATTGAATGAAATGGAAGTTGGCACTGAGATGGCTGGGAAACTTAATGTGTCTACGTGGACTAAGGTTCTAAATGTGAAATGGGTCAAGCACTGTGGAAACACATATCGGTCAGGGTTGGCAGTTTGTGTTCAAGTTCAAAATGACATGCCTGTATTTCATGTAATCCAGAATATTGTTATTAAAGATGAGCACATCCTTTTAATAACAACTGCACTGAAAACGTTATTGTCACGCAGAGCGCTCCTACGGCTCCCTCTCCTGGTCATCGACGGGAACCATCACCCGAGTACTAGTTTGACTACATCTCCCAGCAGCCCCGTACCTGGTACTCATTATCTGCCACACCTGTCGCCTATTACCTGGGCTATTTAACCAGTCTTCCGGCACTGGCTCAGTGCGAAGTCTTGTTTTGCCCTGGCCAACATTTCCGAGCGTTTTCCCTAGTGTGACTATCTGTGTACTACCTGGACTGTTGACTCTCTCCTGATCGTTTGCTGCCTGCCTCACTGACCCCGCCTGCCTACTGGATATCCTCTCTGTCTGCCGCCTGCCCTGACCCCTTGCTTTGTCTCTGTTTACGAATCTGCCTTGCCTACGTTGCCCTCGATACTACTGTTTGTTATTTGCCTGTCTGACCACCTCTTTGTATTAATAAAGCTGCAGATGGATCACCACGTCACTGACCCGTCATTACAGAAGACTTCGCCACAACACGATCCAGCAGCTATCGGCCAGCTATCGTCTGAAGTATCATCACAGGCACAGCAACTGGCGATTCACCACCAACAACTACAGAGACTTACCTCTCTTACTGAGGAATTGGTGAAGACTTTGCAGAATTTGCAGATACCGGCATCCACGCCTCCGGCTCCGCAAACCAGCGTCAGCACGGCGATCCTACCGGCTCAATCCACCAGCGTGAATCCAAGATTAGCGTTTCCGGAGAAGTATGATGGGAATCCCACTCACTGCAGAGGCTTCCTTCTTCAATGCAATCTGTTCGTAAATCAGCAACCCGCTCTGTATTCCACTGAAGAGGGAAGGATTGCGTTCGTCTGCTCTCTGCTTACCGGAAGTGCGCTGGAATGGATGACAGCGGTGTGGAGAGGCGGCAGGGTTCCGTTCCGCACATTCGATGAGTTCCTACAACGCTTTCGAGAAGTGTTCGTTCATCCCCAGGATGGAAGGAGCCCCGATGAACTACTCCTGACGATATCACAGGGAAGTAGATCAGCAGCAGAATATGCTCTCGCGTTTCGTACACTCGCCGCACAGACAACATGGACGGAGGATCCTTTACGGGTGCACTACAGAAAGGGGCTGAATCACGACCTTCAGACTGAACTCGCATGCCGCGATGAGGGAAGGTCCCTCGATAATTACATTGAACTCTCGATCCAGATTGACAATCTTCTCAGAGCTCGGCGATCCACTACCCGTACTGCGCTCAGAGCATCCCCTGACACTCAGGAGCCCATGCAAGTGGATAGTCACCACATCTCGCCAGAGGAGAGAAGCCGTCGCATCACCCATCACCTCTGTCTGTACTGCGGGGAGCCCGGTCATTTAAGGAATGCTTGCCCCTCTCGTCCCAATAGTAATCCAGCTACCAGGGTGAGTGTAACCTTGTGTGCTCTTAATAACGATCACTGCATGACTGTTCCGGTTACACTGGAGACCTCATCGGGTGCCATACAGATACCAGCCATGATAGACTCTGGGGCAGCGGGAAATTTCCTATCACTCAACTTTGCTCAAGAACACGACATTCCTCTTATTCGTTGTCTTTCTCCCCTGACAGTCGAGGCGGTCGATGGGCGCCCCCTGGGCACCGGCAAAATAACTCACCTGACGTCACGACTCAAGCTAACCACCGGCGCTCTTCATCAAGAATCCATACAGTTCTACATCATACCTACTATGCACGCCTCAGTTATCCTGGGGCTTCCTTGGCTCCAGACACAACCCAAGTATTTCCTGGCGAGATTGTCAAATTATCAACTGGGGTGCGGACTGTCTCACCCAATGTATATCCCAGGTTCAACCTCTAGGCGTCCAGACGGTTTCTGTGGCTGAAAGTGACGAGGAAGCTCTGGCACTTCTCAGTGTCTATAGAGATCTCATAGTAGCCTTCAGTAAGACGAGAGCCTCGCAATTACCACCTCATAGATCCTCAGACTGTGCGATCGACTTACTCCCCGACGCAGTACCCCCTAGGGGCCGCATCTTTCCGTTGTCTCAACCTGAATCCAGGGCCATGAACCATTATATTCAGGAGGAACTAGCCAAAGGTTTCATTCGACCCTCTACCTCACCAGCTTCCGCGGGATTCTTCTTCGTCAAGAAGAAAGGGGGTGACCTTCGGCCATGTATTGATTATAGAGGATTAAATGAAATCACCGTAAAATTCCGATATCCTCTGCCACTAGTGCCGTCAGCTTTAGAGCAGCTAAGATCAGCCCAGTTCTTCACCAAGCTCGACTTACGCTGTGCATACAACCTCATCAGAATACGAGAGGGTGATGAATGGAAGACTGCATTCTCAACTACTTCAGGGCACTACGAATATCGGGTCATGCCGTTCGGTCTCGTCAACAGTCCAGCCGTCTTTCAGTCCTTCATCAATGATGTCTTCAGGGATATGCTCGATCATTACGTCATAGTTTACATCGATGACATTCTCGTTTACTCAGAAACTCTCCAAGAACACGTCCAGCATGTCAGATCGGTACTCCAACGACTAATCAAATACCAGCTATACGCAAAGCTTGAGAAATGTGAGTTCCATACCACCTCGGTAGCCTTCCTAGGGTATGTAATCAGTCAGGAGGGGGTTGCTATGGACGAGAGCAAGGTTCATGCGGTACTAAACTGGCCTCTACCTTCTACCATTAAGGAGCTTCAACGCTTTCTGGGATTTGCGAACTTTTACCGTCGCTTCATCAGAGGTTTCAGTTCCATTGCCGCTCCACTCACCAACATGACCAAGAAGGGTTCGCGTCGTCTCCAATGGACAGCCGAAGCTCACAAGGCTTTCGATCAACTAAAACGTCAATTTACCACAGCACCCATCCTTCATCATCCGGACCCCAATTCGCCTTTCGTAGTGGAGGTGGACGCTTCCAATGTCGGAATAGGGGCCATACTATCCCAGCGACAAGGTGATCCCGCTAAGTTGTACCCCTGTGCCTACTATTCACGGAAACTAACCTCCACAGAACGGAATTATGACGTGGGTGACCGTGAACTTCTAGCCATCAAGTCCGCTCTTGAGGAATGGCGTCATTGGTTGGAGGGGGCAAGTCATCCTTTCACGGTATGGACAGATCACCGTAACTTGGAGTACCTCAGGACTGCCCGTGAAGCTTCAACCCCAGACAAGCCAGATGGTCACTGTTCTTCTCTCGCTTCGTCTTCACAGTGACTTATCGACCAGGCACCAAGAACATCAAGGCCGATGCGCTCTCTCGACAGTTTGAAATAGGTTCCGAACCCACTCAGCCCGAAAATGTGATCTCTCCTACCATCATCATATCCCCCATCCAGTGGGATATCATCACTGAAATCGACCAAGCCAACAGTGAACACGTCATACCTCCCGAATGTCCCCAAGATAAACTATTCGTACCCGAAATACTTCGCAAACGTACCATCGATCAGGTCCACACGGCTCTCAGTTCCGGCCATCCAGGAATAAGCGCCACTATTCAGCTCCTGCAGAACAGATTCTGGTGGCCCACGCTAAGGAAAGACACCATTACCCAGGTTCATCAATGCCAAGTTTGTCAGACACAAAACCCTCACGCCAATTACCTGCTGGTCTTCTCCAACCTCTACCCATACCACACCGCCCCTGGATACAACGCAGCGAGGAGACATGGAACCAAGCACATCTTCACCTTCGACATGCAGTCAGGCGTAATCAAGTACAGGCCGACAGACACCGAAGACACAACCCCGAATACCACGTCGGACAGTGGGTATGGCTGTCTGCCCGCGACCTCCGACTACATCTGCCATGTCGCAAACTCAGTCCCAGGTACGTGGGTCCTTTCCAAATTACCCGTCAAATAACCCCTGTATCTTTTGAATTAAACCTACCTAATCATTATCGTATCTCTCCCACTTTTCATGTCTCGCTTCTGAAACCCGCCGATGATCCCGGGGAGGGACCCGAGGAGCCGCTCGAGGATGCAGACCCCCTGCCCATCTCAAGGGAGGAAGAGGAGATATATCAGGTGCGAGAACTTCTCGATTCCAGACGCCGGGGACGCACTCTCCAATACCTGGTCGATTGGGAGGGTTACGGCCCGGAGGAGAGGTCCTGGGTCGACACAGAGGATATTCTGGATCCCAGTTTGGTGGAGGAATTCCACAGAGACCACCCGGAAAGACCGGCCCCCAGACCACGTGGTAGACCCCGGCGTCGACCACCTCCTCGCTTCCGGAGCCGCTCGCAGGGGGGGGGCTCTGTCACGCAGAGCGCTCCTACGGCTCCCTCTCCTGGTCATCGATGGGAACCATCACCCGAGTACTAGTTTGACTACATCTCCCAGCAGCCCCGTACCTGGTACTCATTATCTGCCACACCTGTCGCCTATTACCTGGGCTATTTAACCAGTCTTCCGGCACTGGCTCAGTGCGAAGTCTTGTTTTGCCCTGGCCAACATTTCCGAGCGTTTTCCCTAGTGTGACTATCTGTGTACTACCTGGACTGTTGACTCTCTCCTGATCGTTTGCTGCCTGCCTCACTGACCCCGCCTGCCTACTGGATATCCTCTCTGTCTGCCGCCTGCCCTGACCCCTTGCTTTGTCTCTGTTTACGAATCTGCCTTGCCTACGTTGCCCTCGATACTACTGTTTGTTATTTGCCTGTCTGACCACCTCTTTGTATTAATAAAGCTGCAGATGGATCACCACGTCACTGACCCGTCATTACAGTTATGTTTAGATGAACATATCCATGCTTACAAAGTTGCAGATACAGAAGCACCTTATGTTTTGGAGATTAAGGATATTTTGCACCACAAGTTGTTTGACATTCTGATGTCTTATGGTTGTGATTCTGACTTGTTTATTGTACCATATAGTTTCATGTAATTATTTTTCTTCTCCATTGTATTATCACTACTTTTTATTTTAGTATTGTTTTCATTTAATTTTTTATCTTTGTTTACAATCACAACACGATGACACATTCTCGATGACAAGTGAATTAAGTGTAATGTTGTTTGAAGAGGAGCTTGAAAAATAAAATTGAGACATGAGTATACAGTTTGTTGTTGGTTTTATTTTAATACTGAAAAGCAAGTTATTCATTTTAGGACTTTTTGAGGGTAAGATATGAATGATGTAATTCAGAGGAATAACTCAGGATAGAGTGTAATTATTCTTTGTAGTTCACTCATAATTGATGATTAAAAGAACTCTGGAGGAAGTAAATTGTGGTAGAGTAAATTTGAAGTTCCTCTGAACAGAGTTAAAAAGTAGCAGAGTCAATTTCATGTAGCTCTGAACTGAGTAAAATAGTACGAGAGTTCATTTAAACAACACCAAATAGAGTCAAATATAACACAAAAGAGTAAAATATTAACTCTAAATTGAGCATAATTAACTCTGGAAAATCAACTCTATCAAAAGAGTAACTTTTACTCGTTTCAGAGAGGGACCAAATGTTATCTGGAATAGAGTAAAATTTTCTTCAATTTGAGTAAATTTTACTCGGGCAAATTTACTGTGTACACTCTATTAAATCCTTCTGCTCCCCTGATCTGGAATTTCATATGCTTCTGTTTCGACCATTCTGACTACCGAGGGAATTTACAGCGATCATAATAATGGCAGTTTACATTCCCCCTCAAGCCGGCAGACCAGGGGCCTATACCATGAAGCCGGATTTGCTGGCTACCCAGGTAAGTTTCAGTTTAGTTTGCTCCGATCCTGGGTTTTAGGTACCATGGAAGTGGCTTGGCTTTTAGCTGCGTTCATTGCCATGGTAACTTACACTCCAAGGCTAAACTGCTCCGGAGCAGGTTATGTTCGGAGTTTGAGCTCACAAACTGAAATTGGACCAATCAGATGTGAGCAAAGTGACACATATCTGACACAAAAATTCACTCCCCAGTTTCCCTTCCTACAAACTAAAGGTCAATATGACAAACAAAATTGACTGGCTTTAATACTAATTACAATTTACATATGATTTAATTAATTATAATATGATTTTTTATTGTTATTACTCCATTACACACAAGCACTTTTAGTTTAACAATTATTATAAAGCATTTATTTTAAATTAATATTAATATATACAGATCATATGTAATATAAATTAGTGGTAGAATCAATAGATGAAACTTTAAAAATGGCTACAGGTGACCTTACATGTTTGAGTCTCTATCACTATATATTATCAACTATAAAAAGTATCTTCAAAAGAATTCTTAAATTAATGTTTATGATGTTGTAATTATAATTGCTTTTGGTTTGTGTGTGTAGAACAAGCCCTTCCCGACATTTGAAGGAAGAGTATGTGAAGGGAATTATTTCCCTATTCCCATGCTTGGCAGACCCCAGGAGCAAGCTTGGATATGTAAGTAGCTGTTGCCTCTCAATATTTTTGATTTACAGGAGGATGAGACATTCTATATATTGCAGAGTAAAGACTATCTTCATTATAATTGATATGGCATTTATTGCTTTAATCTGGTAATGTATAACTACTAGGTATGTGTATTGTTCTGGTAATAGGAGCATTATTACAATGCAGAAGATGGAAGTGGATATTTGGCGTGGAGAATCAAAACTATGCAGAAAGAAGCATCAGAGGGACGGATGAAGCGCCCACGGCAACCACAAACAGGTGCAAGATTTGATGCTAAGTGAATGCTTTTATTAGCTTGGCTAATATTTATTAGGCTCAGTTAACTTTCTTTTTTTTAAAATGAATATACAACTTTCTTATTTTACGTCATATTGTGAACGAGGTATAATGTTACATAGCTACAAAATATAATCACTATTTTTTTTAAATGCAAACATGCTTTGCATAATCATCAACGTTGGGCAAATTTAAATGTCACTCTGGGATATATGCATGTTTTATATTATTTCCTGTCATTTATCTAGTTTTGGCTTTAATGCATTGTGCTTTGGAAAGAAAAGGAACTACAAATGTGGTTTTCATATTGTCTTAAACACTTTTAGGTGGGCCAACTTCTGACAGACATCCCTACAAAGAAGGCTACTGTTTGACTGAAGACCGTCAGTGTCAGGAAGCAATAGCCCTGATGAAGCATACAGCTGATGAGGCAGTGGTAAAGGAAAAGATGAAGTTAACACTGGCTTATCGCCAGAAGCTGCTGCATGATCCTAAAGAGTCAACTGAATTTCTATCAATTTTCCGCGGTTCCTGGATGTACCAGGCTTGGTATGTGAGACTTAAATTCTTAAAACATGAAAACAGACAAATATGAAATCAAGTGCTATTTTTGTTCTTTAGTAACAGTGACTCATTAGGTAAACAAAGTCCATTCTTACTCTGGTACCTACTTAAATTATCTTTGGCAGATTGATCAAGATTTTGGACTTCTGTTTGGTGATGCGATCTCTGCAAGGTTTTTGGAGAAGTGGTCTACCAACATAAAACCAAAGGTTATTGCACAGAGCCGTGGCCTCACACAAACTAGTGAGCTCCAAGACCTCATCCAAAATGCTGAAGCCACTGAAGTTGAAGAAGGAATCTATATTGTGGTACACCTTAAATTATTTAAGAGGAACTTATGCATTCATGACAAGCATAGCTTTATTCGTATCTACAGAGTTTAAATTTTGGTTACAACTTTACCCACTGTAAATTGTCAGAATTCACCTCTAACTGTTTCTCTAACATTTCTACCCTGTTCTTTTTGCAAGGGCCTAGTACAGGAGTTGCATAGTTACAGTTTGAAATGGTTTTCATTTGGGAGTCTGACTATCAAAAGCATATTATATATGTTGTAGTTAAAGTTTTAACTGTATGACCTCAGTTAACATCTGTAGAGGTTTCACCTAAATTCATCCTCACATCTGTAGTCATCAAGACTAGGCCATTGTCTTGTATTGTATAGTATTGTTTCAGCTCTTAATACTGAATCTGTGTGCAGTATTAACTAAAGTACTGGAGTGGTTAATTTATTTATACTGGCACCTCTTCCGAGTGAATCCAAGTCAAGTTAAAGTGAGTAGGAGGTTATGCTCAACCCATTCTGCCTAAAAACAAAAATGTGTTTATTCTGTTTTCTGTGTCTCTAGGTTGGGACAGCGACATGTCTTCCATTCTGGTGCTGGTTCACCTTTTGCCACCCTCAAGTCAAGGCCGCAAGAGACCGGGAAAGATCTCAGCTAGACAAGCATGTGATTGTCTTGTGAAGTTCATCAAGGTGAAGCTACTGATTAAGCAGATCAAATGACACTATTTCATAATGTTTTGTCACTGTGTGAACTTGATTATTTCTCAGACTTGCTTATTTCTCTTAAATATCACTTGTCCTCCAAATTGTTGTTTTGTGCTATTCTTTTCTACTTGGCACATACTTAGTAATGATCTGTTGGAATCTCCTGGAAGTATGTAATGTGGAAACTTTGGTGGAAGACATCACTGTATCTTTATTCATGCTGTATATTGACTTTTTAACTGGTAATTCACATTGGCACAAATGTGTTTTCATTCTTTCACAGACCGGTACCAGTATCCAAGGGCACTTGGATAGCATTGGAGAGAGCCTCAGCCGTATCTTCTTGCTGTTGGGCCCAAGAGAAGTAGGGTCCATTCTTGGTTTATTGTAATTGACCAACATGCTCTACCCTGTAAGGCTTCTAATTCACTGGCCTGTGTTGATGAGCTTTTCAAAGCTCACTTTGTCTTTGGCACTTCATACTGTCAGGAATTGACCAATGTGTATAGCTTTCTGCAAACCACTGTCTATGATATAGATGTTGAAACCACCAAGGTGAATCCCAGAGTGGCCGAGTTGAGAGCTAGAATCCTCCAGTGAGCAAATGATTTGTTTCATTTGTAAAAGGCATGTTAATGCCAATGCGCTTATAAGGCACTTCAAGTTAGTTCATGGCCTTTGTCCAGGAAAAAGTCTCAAGTTAAAATGTGCTCATAGAGGTTGTTCACATGTTTACCATAGTTTTTCTGGATTACGAAAGCATCTCAGTAAGTGTTGTGCAATTGACCCTTCACGCCTCGATTCTTGTGAAAGCTCATCCACTGCCAACTCCATTTCATTAAATGATGTGGGTGTTTTATCAAACCAAAATCCACCTTGTGAGTCTGCACTCTTAAAACAAATATAGTAAACAGTTGTGCAACAGTGGTAGCTGAACTTAAAGTTGCTGGTGTCGCAGAGACAACTATTAACTATGTTGTTGGTGCTCTAGAAGAAGTGATTGGAGACATTCATAGTGAAACTCAAGAATCTGTGAAAACAGCCTATCCTTAGAAGAGCCCATAAAAGTTTTGTTGAGTCTCAAATTGATCAGTGTTTTGAAAAATGCAAAATCCCTTTTGCGGCATTAAACACTGAGAGCAAGAGAATGCGGTACTTTTCAGACAAATGGGGAAAAATAGATCCTGTTGAATATGTTCTCGGAACAAGATTTGCGACACGGCGTAACAGAACAACTGAAACTTTTGCCCAAACCATTTTAAAGATAAATTTGTATATATACCAATTCTTGAGACATTACAGACCATTTATAAGCACCCTAACATTACAGATATGATGGCGAGATTCACATCAAAGACCAAATTGTCTTTATGACATACACGATGGAGAATTCTTTAAGAATCATGCACTCTTCTCAAAACAAAGACATGCAGTTCAGATCCAGCTTTTTTTTGATGAATTTGAATGCTCAAACCCCCTTGGATCAAAACGAGGAATACATAAGTTAGGAGCTATCTATTTTACCCTTAGAAATATTTCCCCTAAATACAACTCAAATTTACTTAATATACATTTAGTCACTTTATTTCATGCACAAGATATCAAAACCTATGGGTTTGATAAAATACTAGAGCCGCTTGTCCAGGATATCTCAACTCTGGAAACCAAGGGAATTCAGATTCCTTTATTTGATCATACAGTTTATGGAACTATTGTCCAGGTTACTGGTGACAACCTTGGCGTCCATTCCTTGTTTGGTTTTGTGGAATCATTTAGTGCTAGGTACTGTTGCCGCTTTGCCTACTAGAGAAAGAGGACTTTCAGACAGTGTTCAGTGAAGATAGTTCAAAGATGACAGTGCGAACTAAAGAACTTCATGCTGAACATTGCCAGAGAATGCAGAGCAATCCCAGTCTGCCTTATGTAATGGGAGTAAAAAAGTCTTGCCTTTTAAATTCGTTGCAATATTTCCACACCACTGCAAATTTTTCCGTCGATATTATACACGACATATTAGAGGGGGTTGCTCAATTTGAGATGAAATTACTAATTCAGCATCTGATTCAAAATTACACCACATTAGCAGAAGTACACAGAAGAATTCAGAGTTTTAACTATGGTTTCATGGAACAAAACAACAAACCTCCTGGTGTACAATTAAGAGGGTTCCAATGACTTGGACTTAAATGCTACTCAGAGCTGGTGTTTATTGCGTTATCTGCCCATCATGTTTGGAGATCTTGTGCATCCTAATGATCAGCACTGGTATTTGTTCATTTTATTGCTTCAGATAGTCAATATTGTGTTTTCTTCAGTTATATCCACTGGTATCACCATTTATTTGAAACATCTGATTGCAGAACACCACGGTGTGTTTAAGCATTTGTTTCCTGATAAGAACTTGTTGCCAAAGCATCATTTCATGGTGCATTACCCCAGTTGTATGCAGAAAATTGGACCACTGATACATTGTTGGTGTATGCGTTACGAAGCAAAGCATAACGTTTTTAAAAAGCAGCTGAAAAGCTTTAAAAATATAACGAAAACATTAGCAAAGAAACACCAGTACCAAATGGCTTACATTTGGCAAACATTTGATCCAAATGCCATGAAATTTGGTCCTGGTAAAATGGTCCCATTGAATGAAATGGAAGTTGGCACTGAGATGGCTGGGAAACTTAATGTGTCTACGTGGACTAAGGTTCTAAATGTGAAATGGGTCAAGCACTGTGGAAACACATATCGGTCAGGGTTGGCAGTTTGTGTTCAAGTTCAAAATGACATGCCTGTATTTCATGTAATCCAGAATATTGTTATTAAAGATGAGCACATCCTTTTAATAACAACTGCACTGAAAACGTTATGTTTAGATGAACATATCCATGCTTACAAAGTTGCAGATACAGAAGCACCTTATGTTTTGGAGATTAAGGATATTTTGCACCACAAGTTGTTTGACATTCTGATGTCTTATGGTTGTGATTCTGACTTGTTTATTGTACCATATAGTTTCATGTAATTATTTTTCTTCTCCATTGTATTATCACTACTTTTTATTTTAGTATTGTTTTCATTTATTTTTTTTATCTTTGTTTACAATCACAACACGATGACACATTCTCGATGACAAGTGAATTAAGTGTAATGTTGTTTGAAGAGGAGCTTGAAAAATAAAATTGAGACATGAGTATACAGTTTGTTGTTGGTTTTATTTTAATACTGAAAAGCAAGTTATTCATTTTAGGACTTTTTGAGGGTAAGATATGAATGATGTAATTCAGAGGAATAACTCAGGATAGAGTGTAACTATTCTTTGTAGTTCACTCATAATTGATGATTAAAAGAACTCTGGAGGGGAAGTAAATTGTGGTAGAGTAAATTTGAAGTTCCTCTGAACAGAGTTAAAAAAGTAGCAGAGTCAATTTCATGTAGCTCTGAACTGAGTAAAATACGAGAGTTCATTTAAAACAACACCAAATAGAGTCAAATATAACACAAAAGAGTAAAATATTAACTCTAAATTGAGCATAATTAACTCTGGAAAATCAACTCTATCAAAAGAGTAACTTTTACTCGTTTCAGAGAGGGACCAAATGTTATCTGGAATAGAGTAAAATTTTCTTCAATTTGAGTAAATTTTACTCGGGCAAATTTACTGTGTACACTCTATTAAATCCTTCTGCTCCCCTGATCTGGAATTTCATATGCTTCTGTTTCGACCATTCTGACTACCGAGGGAATTTACAGCGATCATAATAATGGCAGTTTACATTCCCCCTCAAGCCGACGCAGACCAGGGGCCTATACCATGAAGCCGGATTTGCTGGCTACCCAGGTAAGTTTCAGTTTAGTTTGCTCCGATCCTGGGTTTTAGGTACCATGGAAGTGGCTTGGCTTTTAGCTGCGTTCATTGCCATGGTAACTTACACTCAAGGCTAAACTGCTCGAGCAGGTTATGTTCGAGTTTGAGCTCACAAACTGAAATTGGACCAATCAGATGTGAGCAAAGTGACACATATCTGACACAAAAAAATTCACTCCCCCAGTTTCCCTTCCTACAAACTAAAGGTCAATATGACAAACAAAATTGACTGGCTTTAATACTAATTACAATTTACATATGATTTAATTAATTATAATATGATTTTTTATTGTTATTACTCCATTACACACAAGCACTTTTAGTTTAACAATTATTATAAAGCATTTATTTTAAATTAATATTAATATATACAGATCATATGTAATATAAATTAGTGGTAGAATCAATAGATGAAACTTTAAAAATGGCTACAGGTGACCTTACATGTTTGAGTCTCTATCACTATATATTATCAACTATAAAAAGTATCTTCAAAAGAATTCTTAAATTAATGTTTATGATGTTGTAATTATAATTGCTTTTGGTTTGTGTGTGTACAAGCCCTTCCCGACATTTGAAGGAAGAGTATGTGAAGGAATTATTTCCTATTCCCATGCTTGGCAGACCCCAGGAGCAAGCTTGGATATGTAAGTAGCTGTTGCCTCTCAATATTTTTGATTTACAGGAGGATGAGACATTCTATATATTGCAGAGTAAAGACTATCTTCATTATAATTGATATGGCATTTATTGCTTTAATCTGGTAATGTATAACTACTAGGTATGTGTATTGTTCTGGTAATAGGAGCATTATTACAATGCAGAAGATGGAAGTGGATATTTGGCGTGGAGAATCAAAACTATGCAGAAAGAAGCATCAGAGGGACGGATGGGCGCCCACGGCAACCACAAACAGGTGCAAGATTTGATGCTAAGTGAATGCTTTTATTAGCTTGGCTAATATTTATTAGGCTCAGTTAACTTTCTTTTTTTTTAAATGAATATACAACTTTCTTATTTTACGTCATATTGTGAACGAGGTATAATGTTACATAGCATCTCTTCAAAATATAATCACTATTTTTTTTAAATGCAAACATGCTTTGCATAATCATCAACGTTAGGCAAATTTAAATGTCACTCTGGGATATATGCATGTTTTATATTATTTCCTGTCATTTATCTAGTTTTGGCTTTAATGCATTGTGCTTTGGAAAGAAAAGGAACTACAAATGTGGTTTTCATATTGTCTTAAACACTTTTAGGTGGGCCAACTTCTGACAGACATCCCTACAAAGAAGGCTACTGTTTGATTGAAGACCGTCAGTGTCAGGAAGCAATAGCCCTGATGAAGCATACAGCTGATGAGGCAGTGGTAAAGGAAAAGATGAAGTTAACACTGGCTTATCGGCAGAAGCTGCTGCATGATCCTAAAGAGTCAACTGAATTTCTATCAATTTTCCTTGGTTCCTGGATGTACCAGGCTTGGTATGTGAGACTTAAATTCTTAAAACATGAAAACAGACAAATATGAAATCAAGTGCTATTTTTGTTCTTTAGTAACAGTGACTCATTAGGTAAACAAAGTCCATTCTTACTCTGGTACCTACTTAAATTATCTTTGGCAGATTGATCAAGATTTTGGACTTCTGTTTGGTGATGCGATCTCTGCAAGGTTTTTGGAGAAGTGGTCTACCAACATAAAACCAAAGGTTATTGCACAGAGCCGTGGCCTCACACAAACTAGTGAGCTCCAAGACCTCATCCAAAATGCTGAAGCCACTGAAGTTGAAGAAGGAATCTATATTGTGGTACACCTTAAATTATTTAAGAGGAACTTATGCATTCATGACAAGCATAGCTTTATTCGTATCTACAGAGTTTAAATTTTGGTTACAACTTTACCCACTGTAAATTGTCAGAATTCACCTCTAACTGTTTCTCTAACATTTCTACCCTGTTCTTTTGCAAGGGCCTAGTACAGGAGTTGCATAGTTACAGTTTGAAATGGTTTTCATTTGGGAGTCTGACTATCAAAAGCATATTATATATGTTGTAGTTAAAGTTTTAACTGTATGACCTCAGTTAACATCTGTAGAGGTTTCACCTAAATTCATCCTCACATCTGTAGTCATCAAGACTAGGCCATTGTCTTGTATTGTATAGTATTGTTTCAGCTCTTAATACTGAATCTGTGTGCAGTATTAACTAAAGTACTGGAGTGGTTAATTTATTTATACTGGCACCTCTTCCGAGTGAATCCAAGTCAAGTTAAAGTGAGTAGGAGGTTATGCTCAACCCATTCTGCCTAAAAACAAAAATGTGTTTATTCTGTTTTCTGTGTCTCTAGGTTGGGACAGCGACATGTCTTCCATTCTGGTGCTGGTTCACCTTTGCCACCCTCAAGTCAAGGCCGCAAGAGACCGGGAAAGATCTCAGCTAGACAAGCATGTGATTGTCTTGTGAAGTTCATCAAGGTGAAGCTACTGATTAAGCAGATCAAATGACACTATTTCATAATGTTTTGTCACTGTGTGAACTTGATTATTTCTCAGACTTGCTTATTTCTCTTAAATATCACTTGTCCTCCAAATTGTTGTTTTGTGCTATTCTTTTCTACTTGGCACATACTTAGTAATGATCTGTTGGAATCTCCTGGAAGTATGTAATGTGGAAACTTTGGTGGAAGACATCACTGTATCTTTATTCATGCTGTATATTGACTTTTAACTGGTAATTCACATTGGCACAAATGTGTTTTCATTCTTTCACAGACCGGTACCAGTATCCAAGGGCACTTGGATAGCATTGGAGAGAGCCTCCAGCCGTATCTTCTTGCTGTTGGGCCCAAGAGAAGTAGGGTCCATTCTTGGTTTATTGTAATTGACCAACATGCTCTACCCTGTAAGGCTTCTAATTCACTGGCCTGTGTTGATGAGCTTTTCAAAGCTCACTTTGTCTTGGCACTTCATACTGTCAGGAATTGACCAATGTGTATAGCTTTCTGCAAACCACTGTCTATGATATAGATGTTGAAACCACCAAGGTGAATCCCAGAGTGGCCGAGTTGAGAGCTAGAATCCTCCAGTGAGCAAATGATTTGTTTCATTTGTAAAAAGGGGCATGTTAATGCCAATGCGCTTATAAGGCACTTCAAGTTAGTTCATGGCCTTTGTCCAGGAAAAAGTCTCAAGTTAAAATGTGCTCATAGAGGTTGTTCACATGTTTACCATAGTTTTCTGGATTACGAAAGCATCTCAGTAAGTGTTGTGCAATTGACCCTTCACGCCTCGATTCTTGTGAAAGCTCATCCACTGCCAACTCCATTTCATTAAATGATGTGGGTGTTTTATCAAACCAAAATCCACCTTGTGAGTCTGCACTCTTAAAACAAATATAGTAAACAGTTGTGCAACAGTGGTAGCTGAACTTAAAGTTGCTGGTGTCGCAGAGACAACTATTAACTATGTTGTTGGTGCTCTAGAAGAAGTGATTGGAGACATTCATAGTGAAACTCAAGAATCTGTGAAAAACAGCCTATCCTTAGAAGAGCCCATAAAAGTTTTGTTGAGTCTCAAATTGATCAGTGTTTTGAAAAAATGCAAAATCCCTTTGCGGCATTAAACACTGAGAGCAAGAGAATGCGGTACTTTTCAGACAAATGGGGAAAAATAGATCCTGTTGAATATGTTCTCGGAACAAGATTTGCGACACGGCGTAACAGAACAACTGAAACTTTTGCCCAAACCATTGTTAAAGATAAATTTGTATATATACCAATTCTTGAGACATTACAGACCATTTATAAGCACCCTAACATTACAGATATGATGGCGAGAGATTCACATCAAAGACCAAATTGTCTTTATGACATACACGATGGAGAATTCTTTAAGAATCATGCACTCTTCTCAAAACAAAGACATGCAGTTCAGATCCAGCTTTTTTTTGATGAATTTGAATGCTCAAACCCCCTTGGATCAAAACGAGGAATACATAAGTTAGGAGCTATCTATTTTACCCTTAGAAATATTTCCCCTAAATACAACTCAAATTTACTTAATATACATTTAGTCACTTTATTTCATGCACAAGATATCAAAACCTATGGGTTTGATAAAATACTAGAGCCGCTTGTCCAGGATATCTCAACTCTGGAAACCAAGGAATTCAGATTCCTTTATTTGATCATACAGTTTATGGAACTATTGTCCAGGTTACTGGTGACAACCTTTCCATTCCTTGTTTGGTTTTGTGGAATCATTTAGTGCTAGGTACTGTTGCCGCTTTTGCCTACTAGAGAAAGAGGACTTTCAGACAGTGTTCAGTGAAGATAGTTCAAAGATGACAGTGCGAACTAAAGAACTTCATGCTGAACATTGCCAGAGAATGCAGAGCAATCCCAGTCTGCCTTATGTAATGGGAGTAAAAAAGTCTTGCCTTTTAAATTCGTTGCAATATTTCCACACCACTGCAAATTTTTCCGTCGATATTATGCACGACATATTTGAGGGGGTTGCTCAATTTGAGATGAAATTACTAATTCAGCATCTGATTCAAAATTACACCACATTAGCAGAAGTACACAGAAGAATTCAGAGTTTTAACTATGGTTTCATGGAACAAAACAACAAACCTCCTGGTGTACAATTAAGAGAGGGTTCCAATGACTTGGACTTAAATGCTACTCAGAGCTGGTGTTTATTGCGTTATCTGCCCATCATGTTTGGAGATCTTGTGCATCCTAATGATCAGCACTGGTATTTGTTCATTTTATTGCTTCAGATAGTCAATATTGTGTTTTCTTCAGTTATATCCACTGGTATCACCATTTATTTGAAACATCTGATTGCAGAACACCACGGTGTGTTTAAGCATTTGTTTCCTGATAAGAACTTGTTGCCAAAGCATCATTTCATGGTGCATTACCCCAGTTGTATGCAGAAAATTGGACCACTGATACATTGTTGGTGTATGCGTTACGAAGCAAAGCATAACGTTTTTAAAAGCAGCTGAAAAGCTTTAAAAATATAACGAAAACATTAGCAAAGAAACACCAGTACCAAATGGCTTACATTTGGCAAACATTTGATCCAAATGCCATGAAATTTGGTCCTGGTAAAATGGTCCCATTGAATGAAATGGAAGTTGGCACTGAGATGGCTGGGAAACTTAATGTGTCTACGTGGACTAAGGTTCTAAATGTGAAATGGGTCAAGCACTGTGGAAACACATATCGGTCAGGGTTGGCAGTTTGTGTTCAAGTTCAAAATGACATGCCTGTATTTCATGTAATCCAGAATATTGTTATTAAAGATGAGCACATCCTTTTAATAACAACTGCACTGAAAACGTTATTGTCACGCAGAGCACTCCTACGGCTCCCTCTCCTGGTCATCGACGGGAACCATCACCCGAGTACTAGTTTGACTACATCTCCCAGCAGCCCCGTACCTGGTACTCATTATCTGCCACACCTGTCGCCTATTACCTGGGCTATTTAACCAGTCTTCCGCACTGGCTCAGTGCGAAGTCTTGTTTTGCCCTGGCCAACATTCGGCGTTTTCCCTAGTGTGACTATCTGTGTACTACCTGGACTGTTGACTCTCTCCTGATCGTTTGCTGCCTGCCTCACTGACCCCGCCTGCCTACTGGATATCCTCTCTGTCTGCCGCCTGCCCTGACCCCTTGCTTTGTCTCTGTTTACGAATCTGCCTTGCCTACGTTGCCCTCGATACTACTGTTTGTTGTTGCCTGTCTGACCACCTCTTTGTATTAATAAAGCTGCAGATGGATCACCACGTCACTGACCCGTCATTACAGAAGACTTCGCCACAACACGATCCAGCAGCTATCGGCCAGCTATCATCTAAAGTATCATCACAGGCACAGCAACTGGCGATTCACCACCAACAACTACAGAGACTTACCTCTCTTACTGAGGAATTGGTGAAGACTTTGCAGAATTTGCAGATACCGGCATCCACGCCTCCGGCTCCGCAAACCAGCGTCAGCACGGCGATCCTACCGGCTCAATCCACCAGCGTGAATCCAAGATTAGCGTTTCCGGAGAAGTATGATGGGAATCCCACTCACTGCAGAGGCTTCCTTCTTCAATGCAATCTGTTCGTAAATCAGCAACCCGCTCTGTATTCCACTGAAGAGGGAAGGATTGCGTTCGTCTGCTCTCTGCTTACCGGAAGTGCGCTGGAATGGATGACAGCGGTGTGGAGAGGCGGCAGGGTTCCGTTCCGCACATTCGATGAGTTCCTACAACGCTTTGAAGTGTTCGATCATCCCGGGATGGAAGGAGCCCGATGAACTACTCCTGGCGATATCACAGGGAAGTAGATCAGCAGCAGAATATGCTCTCGCGTTTCGTACACTCGCCGCACAGACAACATGGACGGAGGATCGCTACGGGTGCACTACAGAAAGGGGCTGAATCACGACCTTCAGACTGAACTCGCATGCCGCGATGAGGGAAGGTCCTCGATAATTACATTGAACTCGATCCAGATTGACAATCTTCTCAGAGCTCGGCGATCCACTACCCGTACTGCGCTCAGAGCATCCCCTGACACTCAGGAGCCCATGCAAGTGGATAGTCACCACATCTCGCCAGAGGAGAGAAGCCGTCGCATCACCCATCACCTCTGTCTGTACTGCGGGGAGCCCGGTCATTTAAGGAATGCTTGCCCCTCTCGTCCCAATAGTAATCCAGCTACCAGGGTGAGTGTAACCTTGTGTGCTCTTAATAACGATCACTGCATGACTGTTCCGGTTACACTGGAGACCTCATCGGGTGCCATACAGATACCAGCCATGATAGACTCTGGGGCAGCGGGAAATTTCCTATCACTCAACTTTGCTCAAGAACACGACATTCCTCTTATTCGTTGTCTTTCTCCCCTGACAGTCGAGGCGGTCGATGGGCGCCCCCTGGGCACCGGCAAAATAACTCACCTGACGTCACGACTCAAGCTAACCACCGGCGCTCTTCATCAAGAATCCATACAGTTCTACATCATACCTACTATGCACGCCTCAGTTATCCTGGGGCTTCCTTGGCTCCGCAGACACAACCCAAGTATTTCCTGGCGAGATTGTCAAATTATCAACTGGGGTGCGGACTGTCTCACCCAATGTATATCCCAGGTTCAACCTCTAGGCGTCCAGACGGTTTCTGTGGCTGAAAGTGACGAGGAAGCTCAGGCACTTCCCAGTGTCTATAGAGATCTCATAGTAGCCTTCAGTAAGACGAGAGCCTCGCAATTACCACCTCATAGATCCTCAGACTGTGCGATCGACTTACTCCCCGACGCAGTACCCCTAGGGCCGCATCTTCCGTTGTCTCAACCTGAATCCAGGGCCATGAACCATTATATTCAGGAGGAACTAGCCAAAGGTTTCATTCGACCCTCTACCTCACCAGCTTCATGGGATTCTTCTTCGTCAAGAAGAAAGGGGTGACCTTGACCATGTATTGATTATAGAGGATTAAATGAAATCACCGTAAAATTCGATATCCTCTGCCACTAGTGCCGTCAGCTTTAGAGCAGCTAAGATCAGCCCAGTTCTTCACCAAGCTCGACTTACGCTGTGCATACAACCTCATCAGAATACGAGAGGGTGATGAATGGAAGACTGCATTCTCAACTACTTCAGGGCACTACGAATATCGGGTCATGCCGTTCGGTCTCGTCAACAGTCCAGCCGTCTTTCAGTCCTTCATCAATGATGTCTTCAGGGATATGCTCGATCATTACGTCATAGTTTACATCGATGACATTCTCGTTTACTCAGAAACTCTCCAAGAACACGTCCAGCATGTCAGATCGGTACTCCAACGACTAATCAAATACCAGCTATATGCAAAGCTTGAGAAATGTGAGTTCCATACCACCTCGGTAGCCTTCCTAGGGTATGTAATCAGTCAGGAGGGGGTTGCTATTGACGAGAGCAAGGTTCATGCGGTACTAAACTGGCCTCTACCTTCTACCATTAAGGAGCTTCAACGCTTTCTGGGATTTGCGAACTTTTACCATCGCTTCATCAGAGGTTTCAGTTCCATTGCCGCTCCACTCACCAACATGACCAAGAAGGGTTCGCGTCGTCTCCAATGGACAGCCGACGCTCACAAGGCTTTCGATCAACTAAAACGTCAATTTACCACAGCACCCATCCTTCATCATCCGGACCCCAATTCGCCTTTCGTAGTGGAGGTGGACGCTTCCAATGTCGGAATAGGGGCCATACTATCCCAGCGACAAGGTGATCCCGCTAAGTTGTACCCCTGTGCCTACTATTCACGGAAACTAACCTCCACAGAACGGAATTATGACGTGGGTGACCGTGAACTTCTAGCCATCAAGTCCGCTCTTGAGGAATGGCGTCATTGGTTGGAGGGGGCAAGTCATCCTTTCACGGTATGGACAGATCACCGTAACTTGGAGTACCTCAGGACTGCCCGTGAGGCAACCCCAGACAAGCCAGATGGTCACTGTTCTTCTCTCGCTTCGTCTTCACAGTGACTTATCGACCAGGCACCAAGAACATCAAGGCATCGCTCTCTCGACAGTTTGAAATAGGTTCCGAACCCACTCAGCCCGAAAATGTGATCTCTCCTACCATCATCATATCCCCATCCAGTGGGATATCATCACTGAAATCGACCAAGCCAACAGTGAACACGTCATACCTGAATGTCCCCAAGATAAACTATTGTACCGAAATACTTGCACGCACCATCGATCAGGTCCACACGGCTCTCAGTTCCGGCCATCCAGGAATAAGCGCCACTATTCAGCTCCTGCAGAACAGATTCTGGTGGCCCGCTGAGGAAAGACACCATTACCCAGGTTCATCAATGCCAAGTTTGTCAGACACAAAAACCCTCACGCCAATTACCTGCTGGTCTTTTCCAACCTCTACCCATACCACACCGCCCTGGTCTCACATTGCCATTGATTTCATCACTGACTTACCCAATTCCAACGGCTACACCACCATTCTTACTGTCATTGACCGATTCTCCAAGGCCTGTCGCCTCATTCCTCTACCCAAGTTACCCACCGCTCTGGACGGGCGGAGCACCTCTGTAATCAGGTCTTTCGTTTCTACGGACTACCCGAGGATATTGTCTCCGACCGAGGGCCCCAATTTACCTCACGGCTTTGGGCCGCATTCTTTAAGGCTCTGGAAGTGAACATCAGCCTCACCTCTGGGTATCATCCTCAATCCAACGGTCAAGCAGAGAGGCTCAATCAGAGCTCGTTCGATTCCTTGATCGTATCTGTAGTACCAACCAATTGGACTGGAGTCGTTACCTTCTGTGGGCAGAATCGCTCAGAACTCCCTCCGAAAACCGCCACTGGCATCACTCCGTTTCAATGCGTCCTGGCTGCAACCTCCACTATTCCCTTGGTCAGGAGAACCTTCCAACGTCCCAGCGGTGAACGACTGGATACAACAGCGAGGAGACATGGAACCAAGCACATCTTCACCTTCGACATGCAGTCAGGCGTAATCAAGTACAGGCCGACAGACACCGAGACACAACCCGAATACCACGTCGGACAGTGGGTATGGCTGTCTGCCCGCGACCTCCGACTACATCTGCCATGTCGCAAACTCAGTCCCAGCGTGGGTCCTTTCCAAATTACCCGTCAAATAACCCCTGTATCTTTTGAATTAAACCTACCTAATCATTATCGTATCTCTCCCACTTTTCATGTCTAAACCCACCGATGATCCGAGATATATCAGGTGATCCCAGTTTGGTGGAGGAATTCCACAGAGACCATCCCAGCAGCCCGCCTCACTGACCCCGCCTGCCTACTGGATATCCTCTCTGTCTGCCGCCTGCCCTGACCCCTTGCTTTGTCTCTGTTTACAATCTGCCTTGCCTACGTTGCCCTCGATACTACTGTTTGTTATGCCTGTCTGACCACCTCTTTGTATTAATAAAGCTGCAGATGGATCACCACGTCACTGACCCGTCATTACAGTTATGTTTAGATGAACATATCCATGCTTACAAAGTTGCAGATACAGAAGCACCTTATGTTTTGGAGATTAAGGATATTTTGCACCACAAGTTGTTTGACATTCTGATGTCTTATGGTTGTGATTCTGACTTGTTTATTGTACCATATAGTTTCATGTAATTATTTTCTTCTCCATTGTATTATCACTACTTTTTATTTTAGTATTGTTTTCATTTTTTTTTATCTTTGTTTACAATCACAACACGATGACACATTCGATGACAAGTGAATTAAGTGTAATGTTGTTTGAAGAGGAGCTTGAAAAATAAAATTGAGACATGAGTATACAGTTTGTTGTTGGTTTTATTTTAATACTGAAAAGCAAGTTATTCATTTTAGGACTTTTGAGGGTAAGATATGAATGATGTAATTCAGAGGAATAACTCAGGATAGAGTGTAACTATTCTTTGTAGTTCACTCATAATTGATGATTAAAAGAACTCTGGAGGGGAAGTAAATTGTGGTAGAGTAAATTTGAAGTTCCTCTGAACAGAGTTAAAAAAGTAGCAGAGTCAATTTCATGTAGCTCTGAACTGAGTAAAATAGTACGAGAGTTCATTTAAAACAACACCAAATAGAGTCAAATATAACACAAAAGAGTAAAATATTAACTCTAAATTGAGCATAATTAACTCTGGAAAATCAACTCTATCAAAAGAGTAACTTTTACTCGTTTCAGAGAGGGACCAAATGTTATCTGGAATAGAGTAAAATTTTCTTCAATTTGAGTAAATTTTACTCGGGCAAATTTACTGTGTACACTCTATTAAATCCTTCTGCTCCCCTGATCTGGAATTTCATATGCTTCTGTTTCGACCATTCTGACTACCGAGGGAATTTACAGCGATCATAATAATGGCAGTTTACATTCCCCTCAAGCCGACGCGCAGACCAGGGCCTATACCATGAAGCGGATTTGCTGGCTACCCAGGTAAGTTTCAGTTTAGTTTGCTCCGATCCTGGGTTTTAGGTACCATGGAAGTGGCTTGGCTTTTAGCTGCGTTCATTGCCATGGTAACTTACACTCCAAGGCTAAACTGCTCGGAGCAGGTTATGTTCGGAGTTTGAGCTCACAAACTGAAATTGGACCAATCAGATGTGAGCAAAGTGACACATATCTGACACAAAAAATTCACTCCCCAGTTTCCCTTCCTACAAACTAAAGGTCAATATGACAAACAAAATTGACTGGCTTTAATACTAATTACAATTTACATATGATTTAATTAATTATAATATGATTTTTATTGTTATTACTCCATTACACACAAGCACTTTTAGTTTAACAATTATTATAAAGCATTTATTTTAAATTAATATTAATATATACAGATCATATGTAATATAAATTAGTGGTAGAATCAATAGATGAAACTTTAAAATGGCTACAGGTGACCTTACATGTTTGAGTCTCTATCACTATATATTATCAACTATAAAAGTATCTTCAAAAGAATTCTTAAATTAATGTTTATGATGTTGTAATTATAATTGCTTTTGGTTTGTGTGTGTAGAACAAGCCCTTCCGACATTTGAAGGAAGAGTATGTGAAGGAATTATTTCCTATTCCCATGCTTGGCAGACCCCAGGAGCAAGCTTGGATATGTAAGTAGCTGTTGCCTCTCAATATTTTTGATTTACAGGAGGATGAGACATTCTATATATTGCAGAGTAAAGACTATCTTCATTATAATTGATATGGCATTTATTGCTTTAATCTGGTAATGTATAACTACTAGGTATGTGTATTGTTCTGGTAATAGGAGCATTATTACAATGCAGAAGATGGAAGTGGATATTTGGCGTGGAGAATCAAAACTATGCAGAAAGAAGCATCAGAGGGACGGATGAAGCACGGCAACCACAAACAGGTGCAAGATTTGATGCTAAGTGAATGCTTTTATTAGCTTGGCTAATATTTATTAGGCTCAGTTAACTTTCTTTTTTTTTAAATGAATATACAACTTTCTTATTTTACGTCATATTGTGAACGAGGTATAATGTTACATAGCATCTCTACAAAATATAATCACTATTTTTTAAATGCAAACATGCTTTGCATAATCATCAACGTTGGGCAAATTTAAATGTCACTCTGGGATATATGCATGTTTTATATTATTTCCTGTCATTTATCTAGTTTTGGCTTTAATGCATTGTGCTTTGGAAAGAAAAGGAACTACAAATGTGGTTTTCATATTGTCTTAAACACTTTTAGGTGGGCCAACTTCTGACAGACATCCCTACAAAGAAGGCTACTGTTTGACTGAAGACCGTCAGTGTCAGGAAGCAATAGCCCTGATGAAGCATACAGCTGATGAGGCAGTGGTAAAGGAAAAGATGAAGTTAACACTGGCTTATCGCCAGAAGCTGCTGCATGATCCTAAAGAGTCAACTGAATTTCTATCAATTTTCCTGGTTCCTGGATGTACCAGGCTTGGTATGTGAGACTTAAATTCTTAAAACATGAAAACAGACAAATATGAAATCAAGTGCTATTTTTGTTCTTTAGTAACAGTGACTCATTAGGTAAACAAAGTCCATTCTTACTCTGGTACCTACTTAAATTATCTTTGGCAGATTGATCAAGATTTTGGACTTCTGTTTGGTGATGCGATCTCTGCAAGGTTTTTGGAGAAGTGGTCTACCAACATAAAACCAAAGGTTATTGCACAGAGCCGTGGCCTCACACAAACTAGTGAGCTCCAAGACCTCATCCAAAATGCTGAAGCCACTGAAGTTGAAGAAGGAATCTATATTGTGGTACACCTTAAATTATTTAAGAGGAACTTATGCATTCATGACAAGCATAGCTTTATTCGTATCTACAGAGTTTAAATTTTGGTTACAACTTTACCCACTGTAAATTGTCAGAATTCACCTCTAACTGTTTCTCTAACATTTCTACCCTGTTCTTTTTGCAAGGGCCTAGTACAGGAGTTGCATAGTTACAGTTTGAAATGGTTTTCATTTGGGAGTCTGACTATCAAAAGCATATTATATATGTTGTAGTTAAAGTTTTAACTGTATGACCTCAGTTAACATCTGTAGAGGTTTCACCTAAATTCATCCTCACATCTGTAGTCATCAAGACTAGGCCATTGTCTTGTATTGTATAGTATTGTTTCAGCTCTTAATACTGAATCTGTGTGCAGTATTAACTAAAGTACTGGAGTGGTTAATTTATTTATACTGGCACCTCTTCCGAGTGAATCCAAGTCAAGTTAAAGTGAGTAGGAGGTTATGCTCAACCCATTCTGCCTAAAAACAAAAATGTGTTTATTCTGTTTTCTGTGTCTCTAGGTTGGGACAGCGACATGTCTTCCATTCTGGTGCTGGTTCACCTTTGCCACCCTCAAGTCAAGGCCGCAAGAGACCGGAAAGATCTCAGCTAGACAAGCATGTGATTGTCTTGTGAAGTTCATCAAGGTGAAGCTACTGATTAAGCAGATCAAATGACACTATTTCATAATGTTTTGTCACTGTGTGAACTTGATTATTTCTCAGACTTGCTTATTTCTCTTAAATATCACTTGTCCTCCAAATTGTTGTTTTTGTGCTATTCTTTTCTACTTGGCACATACTTAGTAATGATCTGTTGGAATCTCCTGGAAGTATGTAATGTGGAAACTTTGGTGGAAGACATCACTGTATCTTTATTCATGCTGTATATTGACTTTTTAACTGGTAATTCACATTGGCACAAATGTGTTTTCATTCTTTCACAGACCGGTACCAGTATCCAAGGGCACTTGGATAGCATTGGAGAGAGCCTCCAGCCGTATCTTCTTGCTGTTGGGCCCAAGAAGTAGGGTCCATTCTTGGTTTATTGTAATTGACCAACATGCTCTACCCTGTAAGGCTTCTAATTCACTGGCCTGTGTTGATGAGCTTTTCAAAGCTCACTTTGTCTTTGGCACTTCATACTGTCAGGAATTGACCAATGTGTATAGCTTTCTGCAAACCACTGTCTATGATATAGATGTTGAAACCACCAAGGTGAATCCCAGAGTGGCCGAGTTGAGAGCTAGAATCCTCCAGTGAGCAAATGATTTGTTTCATTTGTAAAAAGGGGCATGTTAATGCCAATGCGCTTATAAGGCACTTCAAGTTAGTTCATGGCCTTTGTCCAGGAAAAAGTCTCAAGTTAAAATGTGCTCATAGAGGTTGTTCACATGTTTACCATAGTTTTCTGGATTACGAAAGCATCTCAGTAAGTGTTGTGCAATTGACCCTTCACGCCTCGATTCTTGTGAAAGCTCATCCACTGCCAACTCCATTTCATTAAATGATGTGGGTGTTTTATCAAACCAAAATCCACCTTGTGAGTCTGCACTCTTAAAACAAATATAGTAAACAGTTGTGCAACAGTGGTAGCTGAACTTAAAGTTGCTGGTGTCGCAGAGACAACTATTAACTATGTTGTTGGTGCTCTAGAAGAAGTGATTGGAGACATTCATAGTGAAACTCAAGAATCTGTGAAAAACAGCCTATCCTTAGAAGAGCCCATAAAAGTTTTGTTGAGTCTCAAATTGATCAGTGTTTTGAAAATGCAAAATCCCTTTATGCATTAAACACTGAGAGCAAGAGAATGCGGTACTTTTCAGACAAATGGGGAAAAATAGATCCTGTTGAATATGTTCTCGGAACAAGATTTGCGACACGGCGTAACAGAACAACTGAAACTTTTGCCCAAACCATTTTTAAAGATAAATTTGTATATATACCAATTCTTGAGACATTACAGACCATTTATAAGCACCCTAACATTACAGATATGATGGCGAGATTCACATCAAAGACCAAATTGTCTTTATGACATACACGATGGAGAATTCTTTAAGAATCATGCACTCTTCTCAAAACAAAGACATGCAGTTCAGATCCAGCTTTTTTTTGATGAATTTGAATGCTCAAACCCCCTTGGATCAAAACGAGGAATACATAAGTTAGGAGCTATCTATTTTACCCTTAGAAATATTTCCCCTAAATACAACTCAAATTTACTTAATATACATTTAGTCACTTTATTTCATGCACAAGATATCAAAACCTATGGGTTTGATAAAATACTAAACCGCTTGTCCAGGATATCTCAACTCTGGAAACCAAGGGAATTCAGATTCCTTTATTTGATCATACAGTTTATGGAACTATTGTCCAGGTTACTGGTGACAACCTTTCCATTCCTTGTTTGGTTTTGTGGAATCATTTAGTGCTAGGTACTGTTGCCGCTTTTGCCTACTAGAGAAAGAGGACTTTCAGACAGTGTTCAGTGAAGATAGTTCAAAGATGACAGTGCGAACTAAAGAACTTCATGCTGAACATTGCCAGAGAATGCAGAGCAATCCCAGTCTGCCTTATGTAATGGGAGTAAAAAAGTCTTGCCTTTTAAATTCGTTGCAATATTTCCACACCACTGCAAATTTTCCGTCGATATTATGCACGACATATTAGAGGGGGTTGCTCAATTTGAGATGAAATTACTAATTCAGCATCTGATTCAAAATTACACCACATTAGCAGAAGTACACAGAAGAATTCAGAGTTTTAACTATGGTTTCATGGAACAAAACAACAAACCTCCTGGTGTACAATTAAGAGAGGGTTCCAATGACTTGGACTTAAATGCTACTCAGAGCTGGTGTTTATTGCGTTATCTGCCCATCATGTTTGGAGATCTTGTGCATCCTAATGATCAGCACTGGTATTTGTTCATTTTATTGCTTCAGATAGTCAATATTGTGTTTTCTTCAGTTATATCCACTGGTATCACCATTTATTTGAAACATCTGATTGCAGAACACCACGGTGTGTTTAAGCATTTGTTTCCTGATAAGAACTTGTTGCCAAAGCATCATTTCATGGTGCATTACCCCAGTTGTATGCAGAAAATTGGACCACTGATACATTGTTGGTGTATGCGTTACGAAGCAAAGCATAACGTTTTTAAAAAGCAGCTGAAAAGCTTTAAAATATAACGAAAACATTAGCAAAGAAACACCAGTACCAAATGGCTTACATTTGGCAAACATTTGATCCAAATGCCATGAAATTTGGTCCTGGTAAAATGGTCCCATTGAATGAAATGGAAGTTGGCACTGAGATGGCTGGGAAACTTAATGTGTCTACGTGGACTAAGGTTCTAAATGTGAAATGGGTCAAGCACTGTGGAAACACATATCGGTCAGGGTTGGCAGTTTGTGTTCAAGTTCAAAATGACATGCCTGTATTTCATGTAATCCAGAATATTGTTATTAAAGATGAGCACATCCTTTTAATAACAACTGCACTGAAAACGTTATGTTTAGATGAACATATCCATGCTTACAAAGTTGCAGATACAGAAGCACCTTATGTTTTGGAGATTAAGGATATTTTGCACCACAAGTTGTTTGACATTCTGATGTCTTATGGTTGTGATTCTGACTTGTTTATTGTACCATATAGTTTCATGTAATTATTTTTCTTCTCCATTGTATTATCACTACTTTTTAGTATTGTTTTCATTTATTTTTTATCTTTGTTTACAATCACAACACGATGACACATTCTCGATGACAAGTGAATTAAGTGTAATGTTGTTTGAAGGAGCTTGAAAAATAAAATTGAGACATGAGTATACAGTTTGTTGTTGGTTTTATTTTAATACTGAAAAGCAAGTTATTCATTTTAGGACTTTTGAGGGTAAGATATGAATGATGTAATTCAGAGGAATAACTCAGGATAGAGTGTAATTATTCTTTGTAGTTCACTCATAATTGATGATTAAAAGAACTCTGGAGGAAGTAAATTGTGGTAGAGTAAATTTGAAGTTCCTCTGAACAGAGTTAAAAAGTAGCAGAGTCAATTTCATGTAGCTCTGAACTGAGTAAAATAGTACGAGAGTTCATTTAAAACAACACCAAATAGAGTCAAATATAACACAAAAAAGTAAAATATTAACTCTAAATTGAGCATAATTAACTCTGGAAAATCAACTCTATCAAAAGAGTAACTTTTACTCGTTTCAGAGAGGGACCAAATGTTATCTGGAATAGAGTAAAATTTTCTTCAATTTGAGTAAATTTTACTCCAAATTTACTGTGTACACTCTATTAAATCCTTCTGCTCCCTGATCTGGAATTTCATATGCTTCTGTTTCGACCATTCTGACTACCGAGGAATTTACAGCGATCATAATAATGGCAGTTTACATTCCCCCTCAAGCCGAGACCAGGGGCCTATACCATGAAGCGGATTTGCTGGCTACCCAGGTAAGTTTCAGTTTAGTTTGCTCGATCCTGGGTTTTAGGTACCATGGAAGTGGCTTGGCTTTTAGCTGCGTTCATTGCCATGGTAACTTACACTCCAAGGCTAAACTGCTCCGGAGCAGGTTATGTTCGGAGTTTGAGCTCACAAACTGAAATTGGACCAATCAGATGTGAGCAAAGTGACACATATCTGACACAAAAAAATTCACTCCCCCAGTTTCCCTTCCTACAAACTAAAGGTCAATATGACAAACAAAATTGACTGGCTTTAATACTAATTACAATTTACATATGATTTAATTAATTATAATATGATTTTTTATTGTTATTACTCCATTACACACAATCACTTTTAGTTTAACAATTATTATAAAGCATTTATTTTAAATTAATATTAATATATACAGATCATATGTAATATAAATTAGTGGTAGAATCAATAGATGAAACTTTAAAATGGCTACAGGTGACCTTACATGTTTGAGTCTCTATCACTATATATTATCAACTATAAAAGTATCTTCAAAAGAATTCTTAAATTAATGTTTATGATGTTGTAATTATAATTGCTTTTGGTTTGTGTGTGTAGAACAAGCCCTTCCGACATTTGAAGGAAGAGTATGTGAAGGGAATTATTTCCCTATTCCCATGCTTGGCAGACCCCAGGAGCAAGCTTGGATATGTAAGTAGCTGTTGCCTCTCAATATTTTTGATTTACAGGAGGATGAGACATTCTATATATTGCAGAGTAAAGACTATCTTCATTATAATTGATATGGCATTTATTGCTTTAATCTGGTAATGTATAACTACTAGGTATGTGTATTGTTCTGGTAATAGGAGCATTATTACAATGCAGAAGATGGAAGTGGATATTTGGCGTGGAGAATCAAAACTATGCAGAAAGAAGCATCAGAGGGACGGATGAAGCGCCCAGCAACCACAAACAGGTGCAAGATTTGATGCTAAGTGAATGCTTTTATTAGCTTGGCTAATATTTATTAGGCTCAGTTAACTTTCTTTTTTTTTAAATGAATATACAACTTTCTTATTTTACGTCATATTGTGAACGAGGTATAATGTTACATAGCATCTCTACAAAATATAATCACTATTTTTTTTAAATGCAAACATGCTTTGCATAATCATCAACGTTGGGCAAATTTAAATGTCACTCTGGGATATATGCATGTTTTATATTATTTCCTGTCATTTATCTAGTTTTGGCTTTAATGCATTGTGCTTTGGAAGAAAAGGAACTACAAATGTGGTTTCATATTGTCTTAAACACTTTTAGGTGGGCCAACTTCTGACAGACATCCCTACAAAGAAGGCTACTGTTTGACTGAAGACCGTCAGTGTCAGGAAGCAATAGCCCTGATGAAGCATACAGCTGATGAGGCAGTGGTAAAGGAAAAGATGAAGTTAACACTGGCTTATCGCCAGAAGCTGCTGCATGATCCTAAAGAGTCAACTGAATTTCTATCAATTTTCCTTGGTTCCTGGATGTACCAGGCTTGGTATGTGAGACTTAAATTCTTAAAACATGAAAACAGACAAATATGAAATCAAGTGCTATTTTGTTCTTTAGTAACAGTGACTCATTAGGTAAACAAAGTCCATTCTTACTCTGGTACCTACTTAAATTATCTTTGGCAGATTGATCAAGATTTTGGACTTCTGTTTGGTGATGCGATCTCTGCAAGGTTTTGGAGAAGTGGTCTACCAACATAAAACCAAAGGTTATTGCACAGAGCCGTGGCCTCACACAAACTAGTGAGCTCAAGACCTCATCCAAAATGCTGAAGCCACTGAAGTTGAAGAAGGAATCTATATTGTGGTACACCTTAAATTATTTAAGAGGAACTTATGCATTCATGACAAGCATAGCTTTATTCGTATCTACAGAGTTTAAATTTTGGTTACAACTTTACCCACTGTAAATTGTCAGAATTCACCTCTAACTGTTTCTCTAACATTTCTACCCTGTTCTTTTTGCAAGGGCCTAGTACAGGAGTTGCATAGTTACAGTTTGAAATGGTTTTCATTTGGGAGTCTGACTATCAAAAGCATATTATATATGTTGTAGTTAAAGTTTTAACTGTATGACCTCAGTTAACATCTGTAGAGGTTTCACCTAAATTCATCCTCACATCTGTAGTCATCAAGACTAGGCCATTGTCTTGTATTGTATAGTATTGTTTCAGCTCTTAATACTGAATCTGTGTGCAGTATTAACTAAAGTACTGGAGTGGTTAATTTATTTATACTGGCACCTCTTCCGAGTGAATCCAAGTCAAGTTAAAGTGAGTAGGAGGTTATGCTCAACCCATTCTGCCTAAAAACAAAAATGTGTTTATTCTGTTTTCTGTGTCTCTAGGTTGGGACAGCGACATGTCTTCCATTCTGGTGCTGGTTCACCTTTTGCCACCCTCAAGTCAAGGCCGCAAGAGACCGGGAAAGATCTCAGCTAGACAAGCATGTGATTGTCTTGTGAAGTTCATCAAGGTGAAGCTACTGATTAAGCAGATCAAATGACACTATTTCATAATGTTTTGTCACTGTGTGAACTTGATTATCTCTCAGACTTGCTTATTTCTCTTAAATATCACTTGTCCTCCAAATTGTTGTTTTTGTGCTATTCTTTTCTACTTGGCACATACTTAGTAATGATCTGTTGGAATCTCCTGGAAGTATGTAATGTGGAAACTTTGGTGGAAGACATCACTGTTATTCATGCTGTATATTGACTTTTTAACTGGTAATTCACATTGGCACAAATGTGTTTTCATTCTTTCACAGACCGGTACCAGTATCCAAGGGCACTTGGATAGCATTGGAGAGAGCCTCCAGCCGTATCTTCTTGCTGTTGGGCCCAAGAGAAGTAGGGTCCATTCTTGGTTTATTGTAATTGACCAACATGCTCTACCCTGTAAGGCTTCTAATTCACTGGCCTGTGTTGATGAGCTTTTCAAAGCTCACTTTGTCTTCTTCATACTGTCAGGAATTGACCAATGTGTATAGCTTTCTGCAAACCACTGTCTATGATATAGATGTTGAAACCACCAAGGTGAATCCCAGAGTGGCCGAGTTGAGGCTAGAATCCTCCAGTGAGCAAATGATTTGTTTCATTTGTAAAAGGGGCATGTTAATGCCAATGCGCTTATAAGGCACTTCAAGTTAGTTCATGGCCTTTGTCCAGGAAAAGTCTCAAGTTAAAATGTGCTCATAGAGGTTGTTCACATGTTTACCATAGTTTTCTGGATTACGAAAGCATCTCAGTAAGTGTTGTGCAATTGACCCTTCACGCCTCGATTCTTGTGAAAGCTCATCCACTGCCAACTCCATTTCATTAAATGATGTGGGTGTTTTATCAAACCAAAATCCACCTTGTGAGTCTGCACTCTTAAAAACAAATATAGTAAACAGTTGTGCAACAGTGGTAGCTGAACTTAAAGTTGCTGGTGTCGCAGAGACAACTATTAACTATGTTGTTGGTGCTCTAGAAGAAGTGATTGGAGACATTCATAGTGAAACTCAAGAATCTGTGAAAAACAGCCTATCCTTAGAAGAGCCCATAAAAAGTTTTGTTGAGTCTCAAATTGATCAGTGTTTTGAAAAATGCAAAATCCCTGGCATTAAACACTGAGAGCAAGAGAATGCTTACTTTTCAGACAAATGGGGAAAAATAGATCCTGTTGAATATGTTCTCGGAACAAGATTTGCGACACGGCGTAACAGAACAACTGAAACTTTTGCCCAAACCATTTTAAAGATAAATTTGTATATATACCAATTCTTGAGACATTACAGACCATTTATAAGCACCCTAACATTACAGATATGATGGCGAGAGATTCACATCAAAGACCAAATTGTCTTTATGACATACACGATGGAGAATTCTTTAAGAATCATGCACTCTTCTCAAAACAAAGACATGCAGTTCAGATCCAGCTTTTTTTTGATGAATTTGAATGCTCAAACCCCCTTGGATCAAAACGAGGAATACATAAGTTAGGAGCTATCTATTTTACCCTTAGAAATATTTCCCCTAAATACAACTCAAATTTACTTAATATATATTTAGTCACTTTATTTCATGCACAAGATATCAAAACCTATGGGTTTGATAAAATACTAGAGCCGCTTGTCCAGGATATCTCAACTCTGGAAACCAAGAATTCAGATTCCTTTATTTGATCATACAGTTTATGGAACTATTGTCCAGGTTACTGGTGACAACCTTAGCGTCCATTCCTTGTTTGGTTTTGTGGAATCATTTAGTGCTAGGTACTGTTGCCGCTTTTGCCTACTAGAGAAAGAGGACTTTCAGACAGTGTTCAGTGAAGATAGTTCAAAGATGACAGTGCGAACTAAAGAACTTCATGCTGAACATTGCCAGAGAATGCAGAGCAATCCCAGTCTGCCTTATGTAATGAGTAAAAGTCTTGCCTTTTAAATTCGTTGCAATATTTCCACACCACTGCTAATTTTTCCGTCGATATTATGCACGACATATTAGAGGGGGTTGCTCAATTTGAGATGAAATTACTAATTCAGCATCTGATTCAAAATTACACCACATTAGCAGAAGTACACAGAAGAATTCAGAGTTTTAACTATGGTTTCATGGAACAAAACAACAAACCTCCTGGTGTACAATTAAGAGAGGGTTCCAATGACTTGGACTTAAATGCTACTCAGAGCTGGTGTTTATTGCGTTATCTGCCCATCATGTTTGGAGATCTTGTGCATCCTAATGATCAGCACTGGTATTTGTTCATTTTATTGCTTCAGATAGTCAATATTGTGTTTTCTTCAGTTATATCCACTGGTATCACCATTTATTTGAAACATCTGATTGCAGAACACCACGGTGTGTTTAAGCATTTGTTTCCTGATAAGAACTTGTTGCCAAAGCATCATTTCATGGTGCATTACCCCAGTTGTATGCAGAAAATTGGACCACTGATACTGTTATGAATCTGGTTCCCACTCACTCAAACTGCACATCACCCTTGGACTACATTTCCCATCATGCACTGCACTCACACATTCCCGTCCACCATTACACCAATCACACAGCTGTCACCATTCACTCATCAACTCTGATTGCCTCACCACACCTGCCATTCTCTCACTCACATAAAGCAGCACACAAACACTCACCCAGTGCGTAAGTCTTGTTTTCCCTGGTTACATTTCTGAGCCGTTCTCATATTCATCCTGCTATCTCTGTGTTTGACCCCGGACTGCCCGACCTTGGAACTCTGAACCTGTGCCTGTGACCTCGACCCCTAGCCTGGTATTGTTTACTCTCTGCTCTGCCTCTGATATTCCTGTTTTGCCTGCTGACCATTGCCTGTGTGATTCTGCCAGCTGTCTAATAAATATATATTACTGCACTTGGATCCTGCCTTTGACCAGTCTTTACAGAAGACTTCGCCAACTCAGATCCAGCAGCATCATCTCACCTACCCAGCTCAACCATGGACAGCATAAGCCTACTCCTACATCTTCGCCAGGGAGGCCTGACTATGGAAGAGTATGTTCACCAGTTTTGTGAGCTGTCTTACCAGGTACCGTTGTACCGAGTATCTGTTCAAGAACTTGTTTTATTTCGGACTCACCAGTCAGGTCAAGGCCAGGTTTAACAAATCTTTGTTTTCTGGAGGAGTGTATCATGGGAGTTTGAGGGGCCTTTTGGACTATGCTTTATCGTGTGCTGGCTCTTCCTTCACGGGGTGTCGCAGGAGCCGCTCCGTCCCAGGAGCTCGCAGAGTCCGCTCCAGAGCCCGCCTCCGTCCCAGGAGCTCGCAGAGTCCGCTCAGAGCCCGCTCCGTCCCAGGAGCTCGCAGAGTCCGCCCAGAGCCCGCTCCGTCCCAGGAGCTCGCAGAGTCCGCTCCAGAGCCCGCTCCGTCCCAGGAGCTCGCGAGAGTCTGGCCCAGAGCCCGCTCCGTCCCAGGAGCTGCGCAGAGTCCGCCTCCAGAGCCCGCTCTCCGTCCCAGGAGCTCGCAGAGTCCGCTCCAGAGCCCGCTCCGTCCCAGGAGCTCGCAGAGTCCGCTCCAGAGCCCGCTCCGATCCAGGAGCTCACAGAGTTCGCTCCAGAGCCCGCTCCGATCCAGGAGCTCACAGAGTCCGCACTCGGGTCCCCTCCTGGTTCCGTCCGGTTCCCCAGAGCCCCTGCTGGCCCTTTCCAGCTCGCCGCTGCTGGTCCCGCCCAGTCTCCTTCTCCGCTGGTCCCGCCCAGCTCTCCTTCGTCTCCGCTGGTCCCGCCCAGCTCTCCTTCGTCTCCGCTGGTCCCGCCCAGCTCTCCGATGCCTCCGCTGGTTCCGTCCAGCTCACCGATGCCTCCGCTGGTTCCGTCCAGCTCACCGATGCCTCCGCTGGTTCCGTCCAGTTCACCTATGCCTCCGCTGGTTCCGTCCAGCTCACCGATGCCTCCGCTGATCCCGTTCAGCTCACCGATGCCTCCGCTGATCCCGTCCAGCTCACCGATGCCTCCGCTGGTTCCGTCCAGCTCACCGATGCCTCCGCTGGTTCCGTCCAGCTCACCGATGCCTCCGCTGGTTCCGTCCAGTTCACCTATGCCTCCGCTGGTTCCGTCCAGCTCACCGATGCCTCCGCTGGTTCCGTCCAGTTCTACCGAGCGCCCAAGAGAGTCAGAGCCGCCCGAGCGCCACCGAGATTCAGCGCTTCCAGAGTGCCCCCTCGAGGTAGTGGAGGTCACCAAGAACTTTCATGGAGGGAGCTCCCCTCCATTGCTCACGGAGACCATGGACCCGCCATGGCCCAGGAGGTCCCCTGATCCATCATGGCTGCCCGAGGCCCCGGATCTACCATGGCCGCTTAAACTCCCTGCCTCGGTTCCTGAAACCAAAGGTGCTCTCTCTGCCTCTTGTGTCTCCGTTTCCTCTAGGTCCCAGTCTCGGCCAGTTATCTCTGCTCCGCCCTGGTGGGCGTCTGTCTCGTCTGCTCCGCCCTGGTGGGCGCCTGTCTCGCCTGCCCGCCCTGGTGGGCGTCTGTCTCGTCTGCTCCGCCCTGGTGGGCGCCTGTCTCGTCTGCTCCGCCCTGGTGGCGCCTGATCTGCCAGAGTCACTCCACGTCTCCGTCGACCTGCCAGAGTCACTCCACGCCTCGCCGACCTGCCAGAGTCACTCCGTCTCCGTCGACCTGCCAGAGTCACTCCACGTCTCCGTCGACCTGCCAGAGTCACTCCACGTCTCCGACCTGCCAGAGTCACTCCACGTCTCCGTCGACCCGCCAGAGTCACCCCACGTCTCCGCCGACCTGCCAGAGTCACCCCACGTCTCCGTCGACCTGCCAGAGTCACCCCACGTCTCCGTCGACCTGCCAGAGTCACCCCACGTCTCCGTCGACCTGCCAGAGTCACCCCACGCCTCCGCCGACCTGCCAGAGTCACCCCACGTCTCCGTCGACCTGCCAGAGTCACCCCACGCCCGTCGACCTGCCAGAGTCACCCCACGTCTCCGTCGACCTGCCAGAGTCACCCCACGTCTCCGTCGACCTGCCAGAGTCACCCCACGTCTCCGTCGACCTGCCAGAGTCACCCCACGTCTCCGTCGACCTGCCAGAGTCACCTCCCACGCCTGGCCGACCTGCCAGAGTCACCTCACGCCTCCGCCGACCTGCCAGAGTCACCTCACGCCTCCGACCGACCCGCTGAGTCACCTCACGCCCGCCGACCTGCCAGAGTCACCTCACGCCCCTGCTGTCTCGTCCGCCCTGCCCTGGTGGGCTCCTGTTTCATTGGCCCCACATGGACCTGGCCCTCCGTCCCCTCCCCCGGTTCCACCTCCGCTCCACCGCCCTCCTGGATTTTGCTTTGTGTAAGCGTCTGGAAGCCGCTCCTAGGTGGGGGGCTCTGTAAAGACTGGTCAAAGGCAGGGGATCCAAGTGCAGTAATATATATTTATTAGACAGCGGCAGAATCACACAGGCAATGGTCAGCAGGCAAAAACAGGAATATCAGAGGCAGAGCAGAGACGTAAACAATACCAGGCAGGGGTCGAGGTCACAGGCACAGGTTCAGAGTTCCAAGGTCGGGCAGTCCGGGGTCAAACACAGAGATAGCAGGATGAATATGAGAACGCTCAGAAATGTAACCAGGGGAAAACAAGACTTCGCACTGGGTGAGTGTTTGTGTGCTGCTTTTATGTGAGTGAGAGAATGAGGTGCAGGTGTGGTGAGGCAATCAGAGTTGATGAGTGAATGGTGACAGCTGTGTGATTGGTGTAATGGTGGACGGGAATGTGTGAGTGCAGTGCATGATGGGAAATGTAGTCCAAGGGTGATGTGCAGTTTGAGTGAGTGGGAACCAGATTCATAACAGATACATTGTTGGTGTATGCTTTACGAAGCAAAGCATAACGTTTTTAAAAAGCAGCTGAAAAGCTTTAAAAATATAACGAAAACATTAGCAAAGAAACACCAGTACCAAATGGCTTACATTTGGCAAACATTTGATCCAAATGCCATGAAATTTGGTCCTGGTAAAATGGTCCCATTGAATGAAATGGAAGTTGGCACTGAGATGGCTGGGAAACTTAATGTGTCTACGTGGACTAAGGTTCTAAATGTGAAATGGGTCAAGCACTGTGGAAACACATATCGGTCAGGGTTGGCAGTTTGTGTTCAAGTTCAAAATGACATGCCTGTATTTCATGTAATCCAGAATATTGTTATTAAAGATGAGCACATCCTTTTAATAACAACTGCACTGAAAACGTTATGTTTAGATGAACATATCCATGCTTACAAAGTTGCAGATACAGAAGCACCTTATGTTTTGGAGATTAAGGATATTTTGCACCACAAGTTGTTTGACATTCTGATGTCTTATGGTTGTGATTCTGACTTGTTTATTGTACCATATAGTTTCATGTAATTATTTTTCTTCTCCATTATATTATCACTACTTTTTATTTTAGTATTGTTTTCATTTCATCTTTTGTTTACAATCACAAGTGAATTAAGTGTAATGTTGTTTGAAGAGGAGCTTGAAAAATAAAATTGAGACATGAGTATACAGTTTGTTGTTGGTTTTATTTTAATACTGAAAAGCAAGTTATTCATTTTAGGACTTTTTGAGGGTAAGATATGAATGATGTAATTCAGAGGAATAACTCAGGATAGAGTGTAATTATTCTTTGTAGTTCACTCATAATTGATGATTAAAAGAACTCTGGAGGGGAAGTAAATTGTGGTAGAGTAAATTTGAAGTTCCTCTGAACAGAGTTAAAAAAGTAGCAGAGTCAATTTCATGTAGCTCTGAACTGAGTAAAATAGTACGAGAGTTCATTTAAAACAACACCAAATAGAGTCAAATATAACACAAAAAAAGAGTAAAATATTAACTCTAAATTGAGCATAATTAACTCTGGAAAATCAACTCTATCAAAAGAGTAACTTTTACTCGTTTCAGAGAGGGACCAAATGTTATCTGGAATAGAGTAAAATTTTCTTCAATTTGAGTAAATTTTACTCAGGCAAATTTACTGTGTACACTCTATTAAATCCTTCTGCTCCCCTGATCTGGAATTTCATATGCTTCTGTTTCGACCATTCTGACTACCGAGGGAATTTACAGCGATCATAATAATGGCAGTTTACATTCCCCTCAAGCGCAGACCAGGGGCCTATACCATGAAGCGGATTTGCTGGCTACCCAGGTAAGTTTCAGTTTAGTTTGCTCCGATCCTGGGTTTTAGGTACCATGGAAGTGGCTTGGCTTTTAGCTGCGTTCATTGCCATGGTAACTTACACTCCAAGGCTAAACTGCTCCGGAGCAGGTTATGTTCGAGTTTGAGCTCACAAACTGAAATTGGACCAATCAGATGTGAGCAAAGTGACACATATCTGACACAAAAAAATTCACTCCCCCAGTTTCCCTTCCTACAAACTAAAGGTCAATATGACAAACAAAATTGACTGGCTTTAATACTAATTACAATTTACATATGATTTAATTAATTATAATATGATTTTTTATTGTTATTACTCCATTACACACAATCACTTTTAGTTTAACAATTATTATAAAGCATTTATTTTAAATTAATATTAATATATACAGATCATATGTAATATAAATTAGTGGTAGAATCAATAGATGAAACTTTAAAAATGGCTACAGGTGACCTTACATGTTTGAGTCTCTATCACTATATATTATCAACTATAAAAAGTATCTTCAAAAGAATTCTTAAATTAATGTTTATGATGTTGTAATTATAATTGCTTTTGGTTTGTGTGTGTAGAACAAGCCCTTCCCGACATTTGAAGGAAGAGTATGTGAAGGGAATTATTTCCCTATTCCCATGCTTGGCAGACCCCAGGAGCAAGCTTGGATATGTAAGTAGCTGTTGCCTCTCAATATTTTTGATTTACAGGAGGATGAGACATTCTATATATTGCAGAGTAAAGACTATCTTCATTATAATTGATATGGCATTTATTGCTTTAATCTGATAATGTATAACTACTAGGTATGTGTATTGTTCTGGTAATAGGAGCATTATTACAATGCAGAAGATGGAAGTGGATATTTGGCGTGGAGAATCAAAACTATGCAGAAAGAAGCATCAGAGGGACGGATGAAGCGCCCACGGCAACCACAAACAGGTGCAAGATTTGATGCTAAGTGAATGCTTTTATTAGCTTGGCTAATATTTATTAGGCTCAGTTAACTTTCTTTTTTTTTAAATGAATATACAACTTTCTTATTTTACGTCATATTGTGAACGAGGTATAATGTTACATAGCATCTCTACAAAATATAATCACTATTTTTAAATGCAAACATGCTTTGCATAATCATCAACGTTGGGCAAATTTAAATGTCACTCTGGGATATATGCATGTTTTATATTATTTCCTGTCATTTATCTAGTTTTGGCTTTAATGCATTGTGCTTTGGAAAGAAAAGGAACTACAAATGTGGTTTTCATATTGTCTTAAACACTTTTAGGTGGGCCAACTTCTGACAGACATCCCTACAAAGAAGGCTACTGTTTGACTGAAGACCGTCAGTGTCAGGAAGCAATAGCCCTGATGAAGCATACAGCTGATGAGGCAGTGGTAAAGGAAAAGATGAAGTTAACACTGGCTTATCGCCAGAAGCTGCTGCATGATCCTAAAGAGTCAACTGAATTTCTATCAATTTTCCGCGGTTCCTGGATGTACCAGGCTTGGTATGTGAGACTTAAATTCTTAAAACATGAAAACAGACAAATATGAAATCAAGTGCTATTTTGTTCTTTAGTAACAGTGACTCATTAGGTAAACAAAGTCCATTCTTACTCTGGTACCTACTTAAATTATCTTTGGCAGATTGATCAAGATTTTGGACTTCTGTTTGGTGATGCGATCTCTGCAAGGTTTTTGGAGAAGTGGTCTACCAACATAAAACCAAAGGTTATTGCACAGAGCCGTGGCCTCACACAAACTAGTGAGCTCCAAGACCTCATCCAAAATGCTGAAGCCACTGAAGTTGAAGAAGGAATCTATATTGTGGTACACCTTAAATTATTTAAGAGGAACTTATGCATTCATGACAAGCATAGCTTTATTCGTATCTACAGAGTTTAAATTTTGGTTACAACTTTACCCACTGTAAATTGTCAGAATTCACCTCTAACTGTTTCTCTAACATTTCTACCCTGTTCTTTTGCAAGGGCCTAGTACAGGAGTTGCATAGTTACAGTTTGAAATGGTTTTCATTTGGGAGTCTGACTATCAAAAGCATATTATATATGTTGTAGTTAAAGTTTTAACTGTATGACCTCAGTTAACATCTGTAGAGGTTTCACCTAAATTCATCCTCACATCTGTAGTCATCAAGACTAGGCCATTGTCTTGTATTGTATAGTATTGTTTCAGCTCTTAATACTGAATCTGTGTGCAGTATTAACTAAAGTACTGGAGTGGTTAATTTATTTATACTGGCACCTCTTCCGAGTGAATCCAAGTCAAGTTAAAGTGAGTAGGAGGTTATGCTCAACCCATTCTGCCTAAAAACAAAAATGTGTTTATTCTGTTTTCTGTGTCTCTAGGTTGGGACAGCGACATGTCTTCCATTCTGGTGCTGGTTCACCTTGTCAAGTCAAGGCCGCAGAGACCGGAAGATCTCAGCTAGACAAGCATGTGATTGTCTTGTGAAGTTCATCAAGGTGAAGCTACTGATTAAGCAGATCAAATGACCCTATTTCATAATGTTTTGTCACTGTGTGAACTTGATTATTTCTCAGACTTGCTTATTTCTCTTAAATATCACTTGTCCTCCAAATTGTTGTTTTTGTGCTATTCTTTTCTACTTGGCACATACTTAGTAATGATCTGTTGGAATCTCCTGGAAGTATGTAATGTGCAAACTTTGGTGGAAGACATCACTGTATCTTTATTCATGCTGTATATTGACTTTTTAACTGGTAATTCACATTGGCACAAATGTGTTTTCATTCTTTCACAGACCGGTACCAGTATCCAAGGGCACTTGGATAGCATTGGAGAGCCTCCAGCCGTATCTTCTTGCTGTTGGGCCCAAGAGAAGTAGGGTCCATTCTTGGTTTATTGTAATTGACCAACATGCTCTACCCTGTAAGGCTTCTAATTCACTGGCCTGTGTTGATGAGCTTTTCAAAGCTCACTTTGTCTTTGGCACTTCATACTGTCAGGAATTGACCAATATGTATAGCTTTCTGCAAACCACTGTCTATGATATAGATGTTGAAACCACCAAGGTGAATCCCAGAGTGGCGAGTTGAGAGCTAGAATCCTCCAGTGAGCAAATGATTTGTTTCATTTGTAAAAAGGGGCATGTTAATGCCAATGCGCTTATAAGGCACTTCAAGTTAGTTCATGGCCTTTGTCCAGGAAAAAGTCTCAAGTTAAAATGTGCTCATAGAGGTTGTTCACATGTTTACCATAGTTTTCTGGATTACGAAAGCATCTCAGTAAGTGTTGTGCAATTGACCCTTCACGCCTCGATTCTTGTGAAAGCTCATCCACTGCCAACTCCATTTCATTAAATGATGTGGGTGTTTTATCAAACCAAAATCCACCTTGTGAGTCTGCACTCTTAAAAACAAATATAGTAAACAGTTGTGCAACAGTGGTAGCTGAACTTAAAGTTGCTGGTGTCGCAGAGACAACTATTAACTATGTTGTTGGTGCTCTAGAAGAAGTGATTGGAGACATTCATAGTGAAACTCAAGAATCTGTGAAAAACAGCCTATCCTTAGAAGAGCCCATAAAAGTTTTGTTGAGTCTCAAATTGATCAGTGTTTTGAAAAAATGCAAAATCCCTTTGCGGCATTAAACACTGAGAGCAAGAGAATGCGGTACTTTTCAGACAAATGGGGAAAAATAGATCCTGTTGAATATGTTCTCGGAACAAGATTTGCGACACGGTAACAGAACAACTGAAACTTTTGCCCAAACCATTTTAAAGATAAATTTGTATATATACCAATTCTTGAGACATTACAGACCATTTATAAGCACCCTAACATTACAGATATGATGGCGAGAGATTCACATCAAAGACCAAATTGTCTTTATGACATACACGATGGAGAATTCTTTAAGAATCATGCACTCTTCTCAAAACAAAGACATGCAGTTCAGATCCAGCTTTTTTTTGATGAATTTGAATGCTCAAACCCCTTGGATCAAACGAGGAATACATAAGTTAGGAGCTATCTATTTTACCCTTAGAAATATTTCCCCTAAATACAACTCAAATTTACTTAATATACATTTAGTCACTTTATTTCATGCACAAGATATCAAAACCTATGGGTTTGATAAAATACTAGAGCCGCTTGTCCAGGATATCTCAACTCTGGAAACCAAGGGAATTCAGATTCCTTTATTTGATCATACAGTTTATGGAACTATTGTCCAGGTTACTGGTGACAACCTTGGCGTCATTCCTTGTTTGGTTTTGTGGAATCATTTAGTGCTAGGTACTGTTGCCGCTTTTGCCTACTAGAGAAAGAGGACTTTCAGACAGTGTTCAGTGAAGATAGTTCAAAGATGACAGTGCGAACTAAAGAACTTCATGCTGAACATTGCCAGAGAATGCAGAGCAATCCCAGTCTGCCTTATGTAATGGGAGTAAAAAAGTCTTGCCTTTTAAATTCGTTGCAATATTTCCACACCACTGCAAATTTTTCCGTCGATATTATGCACGACATATTAGAGGGGGTTGCTCAATTTGAGATGAAATTACTAATTCAGCATCTGATTCAAAATTACACCACATTAGCAGAAGTACACAGAAGAATTCAGAGTTTTAACTATGGTTTCATGGAACAAAACAACAAACCTCCTGGTGTACAATTAAGAGAGGGTTCCAATGACTTGGACTTAAATGCTACTCAGAGCTGGTGTTTATTGCGTTATCTGCCCATCATGTTTGGAGATCTTGTGCATCCTAATGATCAGCACTGGTATTTGTTCATTTTATTGCTTCAGATAGTCAATATTGTGTTTTCTTCAGTTATATCCACTGGTATCACCATTTATTTGAAACATCTGATTGCAGAACACCACGGTGTGTTTAAGCATTTGTTTCCTGATAAGAACTTGTTGCCAAAGCATCATTTCATGGTGCATTACCCCAGTTGTATGCAGAAAATTGGACCACTGATACATTGTTGGTGTATGCGTTACGAAGCAAAGCATAACGTTTTTAAAAAGCAGCTGAAAAGCTTTAAAAATATAACGAAAACATTAGCAAAGAAACACCAGTACCAAATGGCTTACATTTGGCAAACATTTGATCCAAATGCCATGAAATTTGGTCCTGGTAAAATGGTCCCATTGAATGAAATGGAAGTTGGCACTGAGATGGCTGGGAAACTTAATGTGTCTACGTGGACTAAGGTTCTAAATGTGAAATGGGTCAAGCACTGTGGAAACACATATCGGTCAGGGTTGGCAGTTTGTGTTCAAGTTCAAAATGACATGCCTGTATTTCATGTAATCCAGAATATTGTTATTAAAGATGAGCACATCCTTTTAATAACAACTGCACTGAAAACGTTATGTTTAGATGAACATATCCATGCTTACAAAGTTGCAGATACAGAAGCACCTTATGTTTTGGAGATTAAGGATATTTTGCACCACAAGTTGTTTGACATTCTGATGTCTTATGGTTGTGATTCTGACTTGTTTATTGTACCATATAGTTTCATGTAATTATTTTTCTTCTCCATTGTATTATCACTACTTTTTATTTTAGTATTGTTTTCATTTATTTTTTTTATCTTTGTTTACAATCACAACACGATGACACATTCTCGATGACAAGTGAATTAAGTGTAATGTTGTTTGAAGAGGAGCTTGAAAAATAAAATTGAGACATGAGTATACAGTTTGTTGTTGGTTTTATTTTAATACTGAAAAGCAAGTTATTCATTTTAGGACTTTTGAGGGTAAGATATGAATGATGTAATTCAGAGGAATAACTCAGGATAGAGTGTAATTATTCTTTGTAGTTCACTCATAATTGATGATTAAAAGAACTCTGGAGGGGAAGTAAATTGTGGTAGAGTAAATTTGAAGTTCCTCTGAACAGAGTTAAAAAAGTAGCAGAGTCAATTTCATGTAGCTCTGAACTGAGTAAAATAGTACGAGAGTTCATTTAAAACAACACCAAATAGAGTCAAATATAACACAAAAGAGTAAAATATTAACTCTAAATTGAGCATAATTAACTCTGGAAAATCAACTCTATCAAAAGAGTAACTTTTACTCGTTTCAGAGAGGGACCAAATGTTATCTGGAATAGAGTAAAATTTTCTTCAATTTGAGTAAATTTTACTCGGCAAATTTACTGTGTACACTCTATTAAATCCTTCTGCTCCCCTGATCTGGAATTTCATATGCTTCTGTTTCGACCATTCTGACTACCGAGGAATTTACAGCGATCATAATAATGGCAGTTTACATTCCCCTCAAGCCGACGCAGACCAGGGCCTATACCATGAAGCCGGATTTGCTGGCTACCCAGGTAAGTTTCAGTTTAGTTTGCTCCGATCCTGGGTTTTAGGTACCATGGAAGTGGCTTGGCTTTTAGCTGCGTTCATTGCCATGGTAACTTACACTCCAAGGCTAAACTGCTCCGGAGCAGGTTATGTTCGGAGTTTGAGCTCACAAACTGAAATTGGACCAATCAGATGTGAGCAAAGTGACACATATCTGACACAAAAAAATTCACTCCCCCAGTTTCCCTTCCTACAAACTAAAGGTCAATATGACAAACAAAATTGACTGGCTTTAATACTAATTACAATTTACATATGATTTAATTAATTATAATATGATTTTTTATTGTTATTACTCCATTACACACAAGCACTTTTAGTTTAACAATTATTATAAAGCATTTATTTTAAATTAATATTAATATATACAGATCATATGTAATATAAATTAGTGGTAGAATCAATAGATGAAACTTTAAAAATGGCTACAGGTGACCTTACATGTTTGAGTCTCTATCACTATATATTATCAACTATAAAAGTATCTTCAAAAGAATTCTTAAATTAATGTTTATGATGTTGTAATTATAATTGCTTTTGGTTTGTGTGTGTAGAACAAGCCCTTCCGACATTTGAAGGAAGAGTATGTGAAGGGAATTATTTCCCTATTCCCATGCTTGGCAGACCCCAGGAGCAAGCTTGGATATGTAAGTAGCTGTTGCCTCTCAATATTTTTGATTTACAGGAGGATGAGACATTCTATATATTGCAGAGTAAAGACTATCTTCATTATAATTGATATGGCATTTATTGCTTTAATCTGGTAATGTATAACTACTAGGTATGTGTATTGTTCTGGTAATAGGAGCATTATTACAATGCAGAAGATGGAAGTGGATATTTGGCGTGGAGAATCAAAACTATGCAGAAAGAAGCATCAGAGGGACGGATGAAGCGCCCACGGCAACCACAAACAGGTGCAAGATTTGATGCTAAGTGAATGCTTTTATTAGCTTGGCTAATATTTATTAGGCTCAGTTAACTTTCTTTTTTAAATGAATATACAACTTTCTTATTTTACGTCATATTGTGAACGAGGTATAATGTTACATAGCATCTCTACAAAATATAATCACTATTTTTTTTAAATGCAAACATGCTTTGCATAATCATCAACGTTGGGCAAATTTAAATGTCACTCTGGGATATATGCATGTTTTATATTATTTCCTGTCATTTATCTAGTTTTGGCTTTAATGCATTGTGCTTTGGAAAGAAAAGGAACTACAAATGTGGTTTTCATATTGTCTTAAACACTTTTAGGTGGGCCAACTTCTGACAGACATCCCTACAAAGAAGGCTACTGTTTGACTGAAGACCGTCAGTGTCAGGAAGCAATAGCCCTGATGAAGCATACAGCTGATGAGGCAGTGGTAAAGGAAAAGATGAAGTTAACACTGGCTTATCGCCAGAAGCTGCTGCATGATCCTAAAGAGTCAACTGAATTTCTATCAATTTTCCCGCGGTTCCTGGATGTACCAGGCTTGGTATGTGAGACTTAAATTCTTAAAACATGAAAACAGACAAATATGAAATCAAGTGCTATTTTTGTTCTTTAGTAACAGTGACTCATTAGGTAAACAAAGTCCATTCTTACTCTGGTACCTACTTAAATTATCTTTGGCAGATTGATCAAGATTTTGGACTTCTGTTTGGTGATGCGATCTCTGCAAGGTTTTTGGAGAAGTGGTCTACCAACATAAAACCAAAGGTTATTGCACAGAGCCGTGGCCTCACACAAACTAGTGAGCTCCAAGACCTCATCCAAAATGCTGAAGCCACTGAAGTTGAAGAAGGAATCTATATTGTGGTACACCTTAAATTATTTAAGAGGAACTTATGCATTCATGACAAGCATAGCTTTATTCGTATCTACAGAGTTTAAATTTTGGTTACAACTTTACCCACTGTAAATTGTCAGAATTCACCTCTAACTGTTTCTCTAACATTTCTACCCTGTTCTTTTTGCAAGGGCCTAGTACAGGAGTTGCATAGTTACAGTTTGAAATGGTTTTCATTTGGGAGTCTGACTATCAAAAGCATATTATATATGTTGTAGTTAAAGTTTTAACTGTATGACCTCAGTTAACATCTGTAGAGGTTTCACCTAAATTCATCCTCACATCTGTAGTCATCAAGACTAGGCCATTGTCTTGTATTGTATAGTATTGTTTCAGCTCTTAATACTGAATCTGTGTGCAGTATTAACTAAAGTACTGGAGTGGTTAATTTATTTATACTGGCACCTCTTCCGAGTGAATCCAAGTCAAGTTAAAGTGAGTAGGTTATGCTCAACCCATTCTGCCTAAAAAAAACAAAAAATGTTTATTCTGTTTTCTGTGTCTCTAGGTTGGGACAGCGACATGTCTTCCATTCTGGTGCTGGTTCACCTGCCACCCTCAAGTCAAGGCCGCAAGAGACCGGGAAAGATCTCAGCTAGACAAGCATGTGATTGTCTTGTGAAGTTCATCAAGGTGAAGCTACTGATTAAGCAGATCAAATGACACTATTTCATAATGTTTTGTCACTGTGTGAACTTGATTATTTCTCAGACTTGCTTATTTCTCTTAAATATCACTTGTCCTCCAAATTGTTGTTTTTGTGCTATTCTTTTCTACTTGGCACATACTTAGTAATGATCTGTTGGAATCTCCTGGAAGTATGTAATGTGGAAACTTTGGTGGAAGACATCACTGTATCTTTATTCATGCTGTATATTGACTTTTTAACTGGTAATTCACATTGGCACAAATGTGTTTTCATTCTTTCACAGACCGGTACCAGTATCCAAGGGCACTTGGATAGCATTGGAGAGAGCCTCAGCCGTATCTTCTTGCTGTTGGGCCCAAGAGAAGTAGGGTCCATTCTTGGTTTATTGTAATTGACCAACATGCTCTACCCCTGTAAGGCTTCTAATTCACTGGCCTGTGTTGATGAGCTTTTCAAAGCTCACTTTGTCTTTGGCACTTCATACTGTCAGGAATTGACCAATGTGTATAGCTTTCTGCAAACCACTGTCTATGATATAGATGTTGAAACCACCAAGGTGAATCCCAGAGTGGCCGAGTTGAGAGCTAGAATCCTCCAGTGAGCAAATGATTTGTTTCATTTGTAAAAAGGGGCATGTTAATGCCAATGCGCTTATAAGGCACTTCAAGTTAGTTCATGGCCTTTGTCCAGGAAAAGTCTCAAGTTAAAATGTGCTCATAGAGGTTGTTCACATGTTTACCATAGTTTTTCTGGATTACGAAAGCATCTCAGTAAGTGTTGTGCAATTGACCCTTCACGCCTCGATTCTTGTGAAAGCTCATCCACTGCCAACTCCATTTCATTAAATGATGTGGGTGTTTTATCAAACCAAAATCCACCTTGTGAGTCTGCACTCTTAAAACAAATATAGTAAACAGTTGTGCAACAGTGGTAGCTGAACTTAAAGTTGCTGGTGTCGCAGAGACAACTATTAACTATGTTGTTGGTGCTCTAGAAGAAGTGATTGGAGACATTCATAGTGAAACTCAAGAATCTGTGAAAACAGCCTATCCTTAGAAGAGCCCATAAAAGTTTTGTTGAGTCTCAAATTGATCAGTGTTTTGAAAAATGCAAAATCGGCATTAAACACTGAGAGCAAGAGAATGCGGTACTTTTCAGACAAATGGGGAAAAATAGATCCTGTTGAATATGTTCTCGGAACAAGATTTGCGACACGGCGTAACAGAACAACTGAAACTTTTGCCCAAACCATTTTTAAAGATAAATTTGTATATATACCAATTCTTGAGACATTACAGACCATTTATAAGCACCCTAACATTACAGATATGATGGCGAGAGATTCACATCAAAGACCAAATTGTCTTTATGACATACACGATGGAGAATTCTTTAAGAATCATGCACTCTTCTCAAAACAAAGACATGCAGTTCAGATCCAGCTTTTTTTTGATGAATTTGAATGCTCAAACCCCCTTGGATCAAAACGAGGAATACATAAGTTAGAGCTATCTATTTTACCCTTAGAAATATTTCCCTAAATACAACTCAAATTTACTTAATATACATTTAGTCACTTTATTTCATGCACAAGATATCAAAACCTATGGGTTTGATAAAATACTAGACCGCTTGTCCAGGATATCTCAACTCTGGAAACCAAGGAATTCAGATTCCTTTATTTGATCATACAGTTTATGGAACTATTGTCCAGGTTACTGGTGACAACCTTGGCGTCCATTCCTTGTTTGGTTTTGTGGAATCATTTAGTGCTAGGTACTGTTGCCGCTTTTGCCTACTAGAGAAAGAGGACTTTCAGACAGTGTTCAGTGAAGATAGTTCAAAGATGACAGTGCGAACTAAAGAACTTCATGCTGAACATTGCCAGAGAATGCAGAGCAATCCCAGTCTGCCTTATGTAATGGGAGTAAAAAAGTCTTGCCTTTTAAATTCGTTGCAATATTTCCACACCACTGCAAATTTTTCCGTCGATATTATGCACGACATATTAGAGGGGGTTGCTCAATTTGAGATGAAATTACTAATTCAGCATCTGATTCAAAATTACACCACATTAGCAGAAGTACACAGAAGAATTCAGAGTTTTAACTATGGTTTCATGGAACAAAACAACAAACCTCCTGGTGTACAATTAAGAGAGGTTCCAATGACTTGGACTTAAATGCTACTCAGAGCTGGTGTTTATTGCGTTATCTGCCCATCATGTTTGGAGATCTTGTGCATCCTAATGATCAGCACTGGTATTTGTTCATTTTATTGCTTCAGATAGTCAATATTGTGTTTTCTTCAGTTATATCCACTGGTATCACCATTTATTTGAAACATCTGATTGCAGAACACCACGGTGTGTTTAAGCATTTGTTTCCTGATAAGAACTTGTTGCCAAAGCATCATTTCATGGTGCATTACCCCAGTTGTATGCAGAAAATTGGACCACTGATACATTGTTGGTGTATGCGTTAAGCAAAGCATAACGTTTTTAAAAAGCAGCTGAAAAGCTTTAAAAATATAACGAAAACATTAGCAAAGAAACACCAGTACCAAATGGCTTACATTTGGCAAACATTTGATCCAAATGCCATGAAATTTGGTCCTGGTAAAATGGTCCCATTGAATGAAATGGAAGTTGGCACTGAGATGGCTGGGAAACTTAATGTGTCTACGTGGACTAAGGTTCTAAATGTGAAATGGGTCAAGCACTGTGGAAACACATATCGGTCAGGGTTGGCAGTTTGTGTTCAAGTTCAAAATGACATGCCTGTATTTCATGTAATCCAGAATATTGTTATTAAAGATGAGCACATCCTTTTAATAACAACTGCACTGAAAACGTTATGTTTAGATGAACATATCCATGCTTACAAAGTTGCAGATACAGAAGCACCTTATGTTTTGGAGATTAAGGATATTTTGCACCACAAGTTGTTTGACATTCTGATGTCTTATGGTTGTGATTCTGACTTGTTTATTGTACCATATAGTTTCATGTAATTATTTTTCTTCTCCATTGTATTATCACTACTTTTTATTTTAGTATTGTTTTCATTTATTTTTTTTATCTTTGTTTACAATCACAACACGATGACACATTCTCGATGACAAGTGAATTAAGTGTAATGTTGTTTGAAGAGGAGCTTGAAAAATAAAATTGAGACATGAGTATACAGTTTGTTGTTGGTTTTATTTTAATACTGAAAAGCAAGTTATTCATTTTAGGACTTTTTGAGGGTAAGATATGAATGATGTAATTCAGAGGAATAACTCAGGATAGAGTGTAATTATTCTTTGTAGTTCACTCATAATTGATGATTAAAAGAACTCTGGAGGGGAAGTAAATTGTGGTAGAGTAAATTTGAAGTTCCTCTGAACAGAGTTAAAAAAGTAGCAGAGTCAATTTCATGTAGCTCTGAACTGAGTAAAATAGTACGAGAGTTCATTTAAAACAACACCAAATAGAGTCAAATATAACACAAAAGAGTAAAATATTAACTCTAAATTGAGCATAATTAACTCTGGAAAATCAACTCTATCAAAAGAGTAACTTTTACTCGTTTCAGAGAGGGACCAAATGTTATCTGGAATAGAGTAAAATTTTCTTCAATTTGAGTAAATTTTACTCAGGCAAATTTACTGTGTACACTCTATTAAATCCTTCTGCTCCCCTGATCTGGAATTTCATATGCTTCTGTTTCGACCATTCTGACTACCGAGGGAATTTACAGCGATCATAATAATGGCAGTTTACATTCCCCCTCAAGCCGACGCAGACCAGGGGCCTATACCATGAAGCCGGATTTGCTGGCTACCCAGGTAAGTTTCAGTTTAGTTTGCTCCGATCCTGGGTTTTAGGTACCATGGAAGTGGCTTGGCTTTTAGCTGCGTTCATTGCCATGGTAACTTACACTCCAAACTGCTCCGGAGCAGGTTATGTTCGGAGTTTGAGCTCACAAACTGAAATTGGACCAATCAGATGTGAGCAAAGTGACACATATCTGACACAAAAATTCACTCCCCAGTTTCCTTCCTACAAACTAAAGGTCAATATGACAAACAAAATTGACTGGCTTTAATACTAATTACAATTTACATATGATTTAATTAATTATAATATGATTTTTTATTGTTATTACTCCATTACACACAAGCACTTTTAGTTTAACAATTATTATAAAGCATTTATTTTAAATTAATATTAATATATACAGATCATATGTAATATAAATTAGTGGTAGAATCAATAGATGAAACTTTAAAATGGCTACAGGTGACCTTACATGTTTGAGTCTCTATCACTATATATTATCAACTATAAAAAGTATCTTCAAAAGAATTCTTAAATTAATGTTTATGATGTTGTAATTATAATTGCTTTTGGTTTGTGTGTGTAGAACAAGCCCTTCCCGACATTTGAAGGAAGAGTATGTGAAGGGAATTATTTCCCTATTCCCATGCTTGGCAGACCCCAGGAGCAAGCTTGGATATGTAAGTAGCTGTTGCCTCTCAATATTTTTGATTTACAGGAGGATGAGACATTCTATATATTGCAGAGTAAAGACTATCTTCATTATAATTGATATGGCATTTATTGCTTTAATCTGGTAATGTATAACTACTAGGTATGTGTATTGTTCTGGTAATAGGAGCATTATTACAATGCAGAAGATGGAAGTGGATATTTGGCGTGGAGAATCAAAACTATGCAGAAAGAAGCATCAGAGGGACGGATGAAGCGCCCACGGCAACCACAAACAGGTGCAAGATTTGATGCTAAGTGAATGCTTTTATTAGCTTGGCTAATATTTATTAGGCTCAGTTAACTTTCTTTTTTTTTAAATGAATATACAACTTTCTTATTTTACGTCATATTGTGAACGAGGTATAATGTTACATAGCATCTCTACAAAATATAATCACTATTTTTTTTAAATGCAAACATGCTTTGCATAATCATCAACGGGCAAATTTAAATGTCACTCTGGGATATATGCATGTTTTATATTATTTCCTGTCATTTATCTAGTTTTGGCTTTAATGCATTGTGCTTTGGAAAGAAAAGGAACTACAAATGTGGTTTTCATATTGTCTTAAACACTTTTAGGTGGGCCAACTTCTGACAGACATCCCTACAAAGAAGGCTACTGTTTGACTGAAGACCGTCAGTGTCAGGAAGCAATAGCCCTGATGAAGCATACAGCTGATGAGGCAGTGGTAAAGGAAAAGATGAAGTTAACACTGGCTTATCGCCAGAAGCTGCTGCATGATCCTAAAGAGTCAACTGAATTTCTATCAATTTTCCGGTTCCTGGATGTACCAGGCTTGGTATGTGAGACTTAAATTCTTAAAACATGAAAACAGACAAATATGAAATCAAGTGCTATTTTTGTTCTTTAGTAACAGTGACTCATTAGGTAAACAAAGTCCATTCTTACTCTGGTACCTACTTAAATTATCTTTGGCAGATTGATCAAGATTTTGGACTTCTGTTTGGTGATGCGATCTCTGCAAGGTTTTTGGAGAAGTGGTCTACCAACATAAAACCAAAGGTTATTGCACAGAGCCGTGGCCTCACACAAACTAGTGAGCTCCAAGACCTCATCCAAAATGCTGAAGCCACTGAAGTTGAAGAAGGAATCTATATTGTGGTACACCTTAAATTATTTAAGAGGAACTTATGCATTCATGACAAGCATAGCTTTATTCGTATCTACAGAGTTTAAATTTTGGTTACAACTTTACCCACTGTAAATTGTCAGAATTCACCTCTAACTGTTTCTCTAACATTTCTACCCTGTTCTTTTGCAAGGGCCTAGTACAGGAGTTGCATAGTTACAGTTTGAAATGGTTTTCATTTGGGAGTCTGACTATCAAAAGCATATTATATATGTTGTAGTTAAAGTTTTAACTGTATGACCTCAGTTAACATCTGTAGAGGTTTCACCTAAATTCATCCTCACATCTGTAGTCATCAAGACTAGGCCATTGTCTTGTATTGTATAGTATTGTTTCAGCTCTTAATACTGAATCTGTGTGCAGTATTAACTAAAGTACTGGAGTGGTTAATTTATTTATACTGGCACCTCTTCCGAGTGAATCCAAGTCAAGTTAAAGTGAGTAGGAGGTTATGCTCAACCCATTCTGCCTAAAAACAAAAATGTGTTTATTCTGTTTTCTGTGTCTCTAGGTTGGGACAGCGACATGTCTTCCATTCTGGTGCTGGTTCACCTTTTGCCACCCTCAAGTCAAGGCCGCAAGAGACCGGGAAAGATCTCAGCTAGACAAGCATGTGATTGTCTTGTGAAGTTCATCAAGGTGAAGCTACTGATTAAGCAGATCAAATGACACTATTTCATAATGTTTTGTCACTGTGTGAACTTGATTATTTCTCAGACTTGCTTATTTCTCTTAAATATCACTTGTCCTCCAAATTGTTGTTTTGTGCTATTCTTTTCTACTTGGCACATACTTAGTAATGATCTGTTGGAATCTCCTGGAAGTATGTAATGTGGAAACTTTGGTGGAAGACATCACTGTATCTTTATTCATGCTGTATATTGACTTTTTAACTGGTAATTCACATTGGCACAAATGTGTTTTCATTCTTTCACAGACCGGTACCAGTATCCAAGGGCACTTGGATAGCATTGGAGAGAGCCTCAGCCGTATCTTCTTGCTGTTGGGCCCAAGAGAAGTAGGGTCCATTCTTGGTTTATTGTAATTGACCAACATGCTCTACCCTGTAAGGCTTCTAATTCACTGGCCTGTGTTGATGAGCTTTTCAAAGCTCACTTTGTCTTTGGCACTTCATACTGTCAGGAATTGACCAATGTGTATAGCTTTCTGCAAACCACTGTCTATGATATAGATGTTGAAACCACCAAGGTGAATCCCAGAGTGGCCGAGTTGAGAGCTAGAATCCTCCAGTGAGCAAATGATTTGTTTCATTTGTAAAAAGGGGCATGTTAATGCCAATGCGCTTATAAGGCACTTCAAGTTAGTTCATGGCCTTTGTCCAGGAAAAAGTCTCAAGTTAAAATGTGCTCATAGAGGTTGTTCACATGTTTACCATAGTTTTTCTGGATTACGAAAGCATCTCAGTAAGTGTTGTGCAATTGACCCTTCACGCCTCGATTCTTGTGAAAGCTCATCCACTGCCAACTCCATTTCATTAAATGATGTGGGTGTTTTATCAAACCAAAATCCACCTTGTGAGTCTGCACTCTTAAAAACAAATATAGTAAACAGTTGTGCAACAGTGGTAGCTGAACTTAAAGTTGCTGGTGTCGCAGAGACAACTATTAACTATGTTGTTGGTGCTCTAGAAGAAGTGATTGGAGACATTCATAGTGAAACTCAAGAATCTGTGAAAAACAGCCTATCCTTACACTCTTAGAAGAACTGTGTAGAAAAAATACACAAATTATGTGTAGCACTCTAGTTTACACATTTTGTGTAAATATTAAATCAAAATGTGTTGGAAGAATTCAGCTGTTTTACACATAATTATGTGTCGTTTTTGAATTAACACAACCTTTGAATTTGTTCACAACATCCAACACAATATGTGTAGAATGATCTGCTTTACACATTCAGTGTCGTTTTTTTAATGGGTCAACAATTTGAACAGTAGCCAACCCAAAGTCTGAAGGACTGGTCATTTTGTAATCTCTTTTATCATGTGCTACATAAATTGACTATTTAATTTTGGGCTTTATTCATAAACCTGATGGCGCACAAGAACCAGCGATGTTCATAATCGCGTGTCTGGTTGAGTTTATGTCCGTGGTTTTTAAACGAATGAAAGCCTGAACTAATTCTGATCATCACATAAAGTGGTATCTCTTCAGAAGACTTGGAGTTCACGTGGATTTATTTTATGATATCTTTAAGGACGTTTTGAAGTGGGCGAATAGAAGGACAGAATTCACTCAAGTTTCATGAAAATATTTTAATTTGTATAGAAGATTAAAAAAGCCTACTCGCGAGGGTGAGTAACTGATGACATGACATGACTTTTATTAAAACTAAAGCGCAGTGCTCTACTCTCGACTCCTGTAAACAGTAATGGTATAGTCCGCCATTTTATTTAATTGACCGCCTTTTTTACTTTGACGAGCGAATTTCCCTCAGTTCAAACCCGCCCTTTCGCAGCAGAGGACGGAGAAGATAAGTCGCGACGGTGACTGCTAAGAAGATTTTTGAGGTAAGCTGTACGAAAATCATTTTTTAACATAAATGTATGTGTCTCGTCGTTATGTAAAAATGTATGTCGTTATATGTGCGAAAACGACATATTCTGCTGCTGTTAAGGTAACGTTAACGTTAAAAGGTTTAACGTTAGTTTGGTTTCCAACAGAACTGTTACGGCATTTTAAAATATTAGCAAACTTTCACGGGCAAAACGGTAACGTTACATTGGAAAATATTGACCATGTATAGTGTATCGATGAACGAAGCAGTTAACATATTATTTTACAAAATAATTTCTATTAAAATGACTGGATTTTGCAAGCAAAGTTCCGCCAGACATTAACGGTTAATATGACCGCACCTTTAAAGTTAACTTAGTTTTTCTCAATATCACCTTGTCAGTGAACATTGAAATTGTGCCGGTAACATTTGTAAAATAGGTGTAAATGTGGTGTAATTGGTATGGATTATGTTTAAAGTGCAATTGTAGTCATCTGAAATTAAAGTTAATGATTATGGGGTAACGTTAAGTTAATGTTTTGCGCCATTTTAGCACGCTTTTAACATGGGCTATAAAATCAATTTTCTTTAATGTTAAAATGCCATAGATTGCTTGTGCTGGGGCTCACACCCTCTCGATGTAACGTTAGGCCACACACTTTTTTTTTGATAGTCCGAGTCCTTTACTAACGTCGTTTTATCTCAAAAGTGTGCTCAGTTGGACAACTTGTCATGTAACTTGTACTTGTACTTCAAATTTATTTAGAGAGGAGAATTATTTTTTCTGTTTTTAATGAAAATGGGACGATGTGAGCTATGGAGCGTTTAACACTCTATTTTATGTTTAATTCATACTGGAATGAAAACGTCCATGAGTGAGACTCTAAAAGTAAAATTAGATGAAGTTTCAGAAAATTCTTAATATGGAAAAAGGTTGCAGCAGGACAACATGCAGCCAGAAATGATAGAGACTGCAGATATTAGATGCAATCTGAAAATAAACACACTATTGCAAGGATAAATGTTTTATCGGTGTTCTTTATGCCATCTCAAGAATTAGTGTGTTTATTATGATGTCATGCTAATCGACATAGCTTGTATCACAGTTAATGCATCATAATATATTTCCTTTGTCATTCTATAATAAATGTACAATAATGCATATTTATTTATTAAACAGCAATGGACCCATCTGAAGATGATCCTGGGCCAGCAGCACCTGGGTCTTTGGTCGCTGGACAACAGACCAAATCTGTACTTGTTACCATCTATAAAGACAATATAGAAACAAGCAAAAAGATTTTCCACATCTGTGATGCTTCACAAATTTTAGAAAATTGTTACTTAGAATTCCCCCAACCTGTTCAGTTAGAACGGTTCCTGAAATATAACAAGGACTTCAAAGAGTACATTGACTGTGACAGCACCACAACTGTGCAAGATTATGATAAATTTCAAGTTCATGTTGCATGAACATGAGGTTCATGTTCAGCCTCCCCAGACTGAAAACATTCAGGTGAGCATTGTAGTAACTCTCATTAAATCATTAATTTATACTAAATCAAACATTCTTAACTTTTGATCTGTTAATTTGATTCTTTATTAGACTGATGACTCTCTACCATTACGGTCCCTCCTGACCAGGAAGGCGTCAGATATAATGGCTGAATATCAGCGTACAGCCATGTTATCTACAGACGGAAGAAAAAAGATCATCACTATCAGCGTTGGGGATCTTGTTGCAAAACACGGATTGTAAGTTTGTCATGTTAAAAAGACTATCAGTTAATTACTGTAACTGTGTTACGATGTAAAGTGATGTACCATAAACTAGGGGTTGGGGAAGGGGTGTTTTGCATGGGGATATTGTATTGATTCATAGACACCAAGATTTGATATTTTATGGAGTAAATTTCAGCTCATGATCACGAGTATTGTGCATAATTTTGTCCTAAGCTCTGCATGCAATGCGGGAATTAATAATTATAATTATCTAAATAACTAATAACTAAATATCATTCAGTCTGTAACTCAGCTCTGCACAGTGAGCTGTGTATACAGTAAGCACGTTCTTGCATATTTATGAACATTGACTGCTCTGCCCATGTTAATTTGACACGTAAATGCAAGCTAGCTGTAATGCTAAACTTTCTCTCGTGATTAGGCATGTGCCGGTGTGAAATTTTGTTGGTATGATAACCTTTAGCAAGAATATCACAGTTTCACAGTGTTTTGTTACTGCAATTACAGCTCTAAAATTTGATAACTTTAAATGTCTGAGTAAAAAGAATTTTTTTCCATTGAACACAATATATTTTAAGCAACACTTCATTAGGGAATCTTGCACCTTGTGTCTTTTATGAGACATTAAAAACAGGAATGGTACAACAGACAATTTTAGTGGTTTTGAAACCATTATTTTTGTCAAACCGTGGTATACCTTGAAACCTTTTAAAAGATAAATATCAAATAATTTTTTTATTATTGCAATACTCACCATATTGCAAATTGTTTAAAATTGCAATAATGTATCATTCATATCAGGTTATTCAGCTCTATAATGATACAAACATAGTATCAATTGTTCAAATGTATGTTATTCTTCATTACATTATTCTTTTGTTGTTGATGATGTTTTTATAGTAATTTCTTGCATGTGTATCATGTTTTTGTCTCAAACAGTTACCCCTCATGCAGACAAGTTGAATTTAGCTAAATCTTTGATTGCCATCTTTCCCTCTCTAAATCTCACAATTGCTGAGAATGAAGGATATGTAAGTATTAACATTTAATCTAGCATAATTTAGCTCACAGTTCTGCTGAAGTTATCTAAAAAAATATTGGAAAAATGATTTGTTGTTTTAAACTTCAACTTTCAAGTAAAATGTTTTTGTAGGAGCATCTGTATGACCCTGTGTCCCATAAAGGATTCATCGAAATGAAGCTTGAAATATGGCGGCATCTTGAAGAGGGCAGCGACGCTATCTGAGAAAAAGGAAAACTCCTGCAGTGTGTCAGCAGCAGCCTTAGTAACGTCATCTAATGATGAAGACCCAAATGAGTGGTTGACTGTCATCAAGAGAATGAAGCCATCATCTGAGAACATCGCCTCCATCAAAACCGCAATGGAAAAGACATTCATTCATCACAGGAACTGGATCAGCATGGAGTCACCAACAGTTGGTGACATTTGCCAACAGTACCCCCGCTTCATTGACATGCCATCCCTAGTAAGACTTTTATTTGAATTTTATCAACTCTAGCTTTGTTTTTAGATTTAATTTATTAGGTAGATTCTACGGCTGTACTGACTGTGAGAAGCACCTCAATTCAATGAAGAACACAAATGTTTCAGTGATTTAAACTAGTTTAAACCAGATCAAACAGCTCTGACATTCTCAGCAAAAACACGAGACAAACACAATGATCCAGAAGCTTTTTCAATCTACAAATCACCAACAGTTACCATGGATTTACTGTAGTAAAATTAACCTGACAATTGTATTGTGGCAGAAAGTATTTTTTGTTATGAAGCAATAGAATTAGTGCATTTTACAGTGACAATATAATAGTGAAAATTTGTAGCCATATTAGCACTACGCATATTTAGTGAAGTTTTGTTCACATATCAGCTGAAAACAGCACAGACTAAAAGATAGATTCTTGGGATTTAATAATAAATATCAGTTCATCAAAAGAGTAAAATTGTAAGAGTAAAAAGTGAGTAAAATTGAGAAGACTTTTTTTTTAACCTAGCCCTAGTAGATTCCAAATGATACTATGGTTTAGGTTTACAAAGAAATTACACAATTTCATTCCCTTCTGTATTTACCAGAAAGAGTTTAAATCACTTTAATTGTTATAAGGTTTTCTGAAAATAACTCAGAATCTGCTATTCTGTACACTACTTCAGCTAGATGCAGAGTTTGGAAAGATGTTTGATGGAAAGGGTCGAGATGTTAATCCGAAAATGGGAGTCATCAGTAATTCCAAAACTGAAACGGATCACAGCTTTTGAGAAAGGAAGTGTAACCTCTCTTTTGGACCAACTTATAAACTGTAATGATGGTAAGTAATGATTAACTGTTTAAGTATGTTATTGATCATCTTTGACTTAAAATTTGACAGCCATTTCAATGCAAGCTGGGAGTGAGTCATTTTTAATTTTCAAAGATTACACTCTTTAACATTCTCAGTTTAAAAATTTGTGATCAATCTTGTGCTGTTGTTTGGACAAAATAATCAGTTCTTCTAAAGGCAAGGATTAATCACTATTTCAGCATTATAATGCATTAATTTGTTAGTTGTGGACATAATTGTAACTAACCGTCTTATGCTCTTTTATATTAAATAGATGAGAAGTGCTACATCATGCTGCAAGTCCTGACACACTTACTTCCACCAACTGCAGGAAGAGGTGCAGTTCAAAGCCGGTGCAGTGTAAAATCTCCCATTTCATATTTGCTGGATTTTGTACCGGTAAGTTTTATTAATGTATTTATTCATTATAATCTTGTATCCTGGATCACATATAACATGTGTAGCATGAAAAAAGTATTCAGTATTTTTCTCTCTCTGTATCTCCTTGTCTCCTTTGCTCTTTATCTACCTCCATTTCTTTAACAATACTCTACAAAATCTCTCTTTTCATCTTCATCTACATTTCTATATAGCTTGGGACTAGGATCTCCTGTATATGTGACAGTGATGACATTGCCACAAGGAGCCAGCAGCCACAACTAGTCTGCATTGGAAACCTGACCAGTGAGGCCCACCAGTTCGTCATTGTTGCCAAAAACGACAAAGTTGTAATTCCACTGGAAGATGAGAGCCTAACCTGTGCCTTGGATAAGCTGTTTAAGTTCTTCTGGGTCTACAACCTTTCATATCCTCCGCAACTTACTTCAGTTTTCACCTTTTTGGAGTATGTATATGACTTGCCAATGTCCAAGACTGTAAGAAGATCTAAAGTTTTGGAGCTTATTAGTAAGCTTCAGGCTTTAGACTAAATCAGCTTGACGTACTGTTGTCCAATATGTAAAAAGATCAGTTTTATTCATATGTAGTGAAAAAGACAGAAGAGTATAAACTAGTAAAGATTCCATCTGATCTGTCTGATTCCGACCCTTGACATTCAGACAAATTTTGGGATGATCAAATCTATATTAATCCCAGATACATAGTATTGAAATGATGTACAAGGTTATCTGCCCAATGGATTGGAGGAAAAAACTGGCATCATTATATTCTGTGTATTGTAATGAATTTTATTGTGAACATTTCATGACAATAAATGTTTTGAATTAAAATTATATTGTTGTTTTATTTAACAGATTTTATGCCAAAAGTACCACATTTTTATTATAAGGTATCACAAAGATAGGGGACAGCACATAATGTGTTAATATTACACATGTTTATGTTAACCTTTCTGACACATTCACTGTGTTAAAATCATTAACACAGTGAATGTGTTAAAATTAACACAACAAACGTTGTCTCTAAACTCACCCATTGATGTGTAAGAATTTAACACATTTTGAGTCAGTTTTAACACATATTTTTAAGAGTGTAGAAGAGCCCATAAAAAGTTTTGTTGAGTCTCAAATTGATCAGTGTTTTGAAAAAATGCAAAATCCCTTTGCGGCATTAAACACTGAGAGCAAGAGAATGCGGTACTTTTCAGACAAATGGGGAAAAATAGATCCTGTTGAATATGTTCTCGGAACAAGATTTGCGACACGGCGTAACAGAACAACTGAAACTTTTGCCCAAACCATTTTTAAAGATAAATTTGTATATATACCAATTCTTGAGACATTACAGACCATTTATAAGCACCCTAACATTACAGATATGATGGCGAGAGATTCACATCAAAGACCAAATTGTCTTTATGACATACACGATGGAGAATTCTTTAAGAATCATGCACTCTTCTCAAAACAAAGACATGCAGTTCAGATCCAGCTTTTTTGATGAATTTGAATGCTCAAACCCCCTTGGATCAAAACGAGGAATACATAAGTTAGGAGCTATCTATTTTACCCTTAGAAATATTTCCCCTAAATACAACTCAAATTTACTTAATATACATTTAGTCACTTTATTTCATGCACAAGATATCAAAACCTATGGGTTTGATAAAATACTAGAGCCGCTTGTCCAGGATATCTCAACTCTGGAAACCAAGGAATTCAGATTCCTTTATTTGATCATACAGTTTATGGAACTATTGTCCAGGTTACTGGTGACAACCTTGGCGTCCATTCCTTGTTTGGTTTTGTGGAATCATTTAGTGCTAGGTACTGTTGCCGCTTTTGCCTACTAGAGAAAGAGGACTTTCAGACAGTGTTCAGTGAAGATAGTTCAAAGATGACAGTGCGAACTAAAGAACTTCATGCTGAACATTGCCAGAGAATGCAGAGCAATCCCAGTCTGCCTTATGTAATGGGAGTAAAAAAGTCTTGCCTTTTAAATTCGTTGCAATATTTCCACACCACTGCAAATTTTTCCGTCGATATTATGCACGACATATTAGAGGGTTGCTCAATTTGAGATGAAATTACTAATTCAGCATCTGATTCAAAATTACACCACATTAGCAGAAGTACACAGAAGAATTCAGAGTTTTAACTATGGTTTCATGGAACAAAACAACAAACCTCCTGGTGTACAATTAAGAGAGGGTTCCAATGACTTGGACTTAAATGCTACTCAGAGCTGGTGTTTATTCGTTATCTGCCCATCATGTTTGGAGATCTTGTGCATCCTAATGATCAGCACTGGTATTTGTTCATTTTATTGCTTCAGATAGTCAATATTGTGTTTTCTTCAGTTATATCCACTGGTATCACCATTTATTTGAAACATCTGATTGCAGAACACCACGGTGTGTTTAAGCATTTGTTTCCTGATAAGAACTTGTTGCCAAAGCATCATTTCATGGTGCATTACCCCAGTTGTATGCAGAAAATTGGACCACTGATACATTGTTGGTGTATGCGTTACGAAGCAAAGCATAACGTTTTTAAAAAGCAGCTGAAAAGCTTTAAAAATATAACGAAAACATTAGCAAAGAAACACCAGTACCAAATGGCTTACATTTGGCAAACATTTGATCCAAATGCCATGAAATTTGGTCCTGGTAAAATGGTCCCATTGAATGAAATGGAAGTTGGCACTGAGATGGCTGGGAAACTTAATGTGTCTACGTGGACTAAGGTTCTAAATGTGAAATGGGTCAAGCACTGTGGAAACACATATCGGTCAGGGTTGGCAGTTTGTGTTCAAGTTCAAAATGACATGCCTGTATTTCATGTAATCCAGAATATTGTTATTAAAGATGAGCACATCCTTTTAATAACAACTGCACTGAAAACGTTATGTTTAGATGAACATATCCATGCTTACAAAGTTGCAGATACAGAAGCACCTTATGTTTTGGAGATTAAGGATATTTTGCACCACAAGTTGTTTGACATTCTGATGTCTTATGGTTGTGATTCTGACTTGTTTATTGTACCATATAGTTTCATGTAATTATTTTTCTTCTCCATTGTATTATCACTACTTTTTATTTTAGTATTGTTTTCATTTATTTTTTTTATCTTTGTTTACAATCACAACACGATGACACATTCTCGATGACAAGTGAATTAAGTGTAATGTTGTTTGAAGAGGAGCTTGAAAAATAAAATTGAGACATGAGTATACAGTTTGTTGTTGGTTTTATTTTAATACTGAAAAGCAAGTTATTCATTTTAGGACTTTTTGAGGGTAAGATATGAATGATGTAATTCAGAGGAATAACTCAGGATAGAGTGTAATTATTCTTTGTAGTTCACTCATAATTGATGATTAAAAGAACTCTGGAGGGGAAGTAAATTGTGGTAGAGTAAATTTGAAGTTCCTCTGAACAGAGTTAAAAAAGTAGCAGAGTCAATTTCATGTAGCTCTGAACTGAGTAAAATAGTACGAGAGTTCATTTAAAACAACACCAAATAGAGTCAAATATAACACAAAAGAGTAAAATATTAACTCTAAATTGAGCATAATTAACTCTGGAAAATCAACTCTATCAAAAGAGTAACTTTTACTCGTTTCAGAGAGGGACCAAATGTTATCTGGAATAGAGTAAAATTTTCTTCAATTTGAGTAAATTTTACTCGGGCAAATTTACTGTGTACACTCTATTAAATCCTTCTGCTCCCCTGATCTGGAATTTCATATGCTTCTGTTTCGACCATTCTGACTACCGAGGGAATTTACAGCGATCATAATAATGGCAGTTTACATTCCCCCTCAAGCCGACGCAGACCAGGGGCCTATACCATGAAGCCGGATTTGCTGGCTACCCAGGTAAGTTTCAGTTTAGTTTGCTCCGATCCTGGGTTTTAGGTACCATGGAAGTGGCTTGGCTTTTAGCTGCGTTCATTGCCATGGTAACTTACACTCCAAGGCTAAACTGCTCCGGAGCAGGTTATGTTCGGAGTTTGAGCTCACAAACTGAAATTGGACCAATCAGATGTGAGCAAAGTGACACATATCTGACACAAAAATTCACTCCCCAGTTTCCCTTCCTACAAACTAAAGGTCAATATGACAAACAAAATTGACTGGCTTTAATACTAATTACAATTTACATATGATTTAATTAATTATAATATGATTTTTTATTGTTATTACTCCATTACACACAAGCACTTTTAGTTTAACAATTATTATAAAGCATTTATTTTAAATTAATATTAATATATACAGATCATATGTAATATAAATTAGTGGTAGAATCAATAGATGAAACTTTAAAAATGGCTACAGGTGACCTTACATGTTTGAGTCTCTATCACTATATATTATCAACTATAAAAAGTATCTTCAAAAGTTTCACTTGTGACTGCACTGATAGAGCAAGATCATTTCCTTTATTTGTCCTCTTTCATGCTCAAGTACTTCAGTGGAACTGTGTTTAAATTCCTCATATTCTTTAATCTCTTAACCTTTAACAAGTGTTTTGAATCTCAATGGCTCTCGCGCGAGAAGTTAATCACACTTGCTCTGTGTTGTGATTGGCCGCTCCAGACTCTGGGACTAAACAGATCTCTGTGCAGCTGGATCCTGGACTTCCTGAAAGGCAGAAGTCAGGTGGTCAGAATGGGCAACAACAACTCATCTCCCCTGGTCCTCAACACTGGTGCTCCTCAAGGCTGCGTCCTCAGCCCACTCCCTGTACTTCCTGTACACACATGACTGTACAGCCACACACATCTCCAACGTCATCGTCAAATTTGCCGATGACACAACGGTGATAGGACTGATCTCACCGACAACGATGAGATGACCTACAGAGAGGAGGTGAGTACCCTGACTAAATGGTGTCAAGAGAACCACATCTCACTCAACATCGACAAGACCAAGGAGCTGGTGGTGGATTACAGGAGACAGAGCAGAGAACACACATCCATCACCATCGACAAGACTCCTGTGGAGCGGGTAAACAGCTTTAAGTTCCTCTGCGTTCACATCACCGAGGATCTCACACGGTCCGCTCACACAGATGCAGTGCTGAAGAAGGCACATCAGCGCCTCTTCTTTCTGAGACGGCTGAGGAAGTTTGGAACGAGCCCCAGCATCCTCAGATCCTTCTACACCTACACTGTGGAGAGCATCCTGACCGGCTGCATCACCGCCTGGTTTGGAAACAGCACCGCTGGCAACCGCAAAGCTCTGCAAAGGGTCGTGCGAACTGCCCGCCACATTGTTGGAGGTGAGCTTCCCTCCCTCCAGGACATCCAGACACCAGGCGGTGTATAAGGAAAACCTGGAGGATCATCAAGGACTCCAGCCACACGTCCCACAGACTGCTCTCTCTGCTGCCCTCAGGAAGACATCTCCGCAGCAACCGATCCCGCACTAGCCGACTGAGGGATAGCTTTTTCCCTCAGGCTAATGAACAGTGAAAACTAATACACCCTAAAGCACACTCCCACTTTACGATACGCCATGCACTGCACTTTAACACAGTTCAACTGGACTACACGCACGTTGCACACACTGCACTAATACAACAACCTACCACTGGATACCATCCAATGCACATCCATGACATTGCATATGCAGCTTATGTATAATCTATTGCACCTTTGCATATTATTGTGTGTATATAATGTAGAATGTGTACATACGGTGTATAATGTGTATTGATAACTGTAAGTATGTCTAATAGTACACTGTGTGTACTGAGTATATGTATGTGTATTTTGCACATTGTCATCTGTATAAGTTTGTACAGTAAGTATGTACTGCCTATATGTAAAAAGTTTCTGTACTGTCTGGAGAACGCTCTCAAGAATTTCACTCACCAAGGCACATGTGCTGTGGTGATGTGAAAGCAAAAGTGATTTGATTTTGTTTTGCACATATTCACTGGCAGTACCATGCATAGCTGTGGGAACTAGAAGTGCTAACACCCCCCGCCGCAGGACTGGATCTAAGGGTGGGCAATGCCCCCCAGATTTACATTGTGCCCCTCCAGATTCTTCTTCACGCGATATTACCGTAATTTAAAATTCCGACTTGTAAAAAATCACTCACGTCCTCGTTGTTTTTATTAGTCTTATTTAGTCTACTCTTATTTACATCGCATGTACATCTGCATTTTGTTGTTTCTGATGAGAGAATTCGCCAAAGTGCATAATTCAGTCAGCGAGTGAGCGCACTGACCAAAACTTTGTTTAGTAAAATCCCCTTAAATAAAAGAAATATTAAAGAAACTAAACTAAAATCATAAAAGCACAAATATATATTCATCTCATAACGCTGTCTTCATTAATTTGTATGTTCATCTATAAGAGTTTGGGCTGTTTAATATTAGGATTTTGTCTAAAATCCCCACGGCCCGCCCGCAACATCAAGCCCCCAGATAAAATATGTTCCAGAACATAGTATTATTATTAAGAATATTTAGTATTATTTATAAATATAATGAGTAGTATACACTGTGAAAAGTATTTCAAATTTGTAACATTTCTTTGTTTATGTGTATTATTTGTGAAATTTACAAGCAATTTCTAAGTGAAACTTGTTTCTACGCCAATTCTTTTTCATGCAGTAGCATTTTTGTGTTATAAATACTTTGTTTTAATTTAATTGTTGTGATTTTCATTATTATTGTTTTAATATTACTATTTATCTCTAGGTTTTATTTCAGTTTTAAGTGCTTAAACTTAGTTGTCAAGACAACACTTTTACATTAACACCAAGTTTTCATTTCATTAAATGTTTTCATCTAATATTTATATGTATTTATTTCAGCTTTATTTTTAATTAACACATTTTTTTAATAGTTTAATATATAAATGCATCATTAATTCATTCATATATGTGACAAATATACTTTTTAATTAATTCATGATAACACTTTACAATAATGCTCAATTTATTTAAATATATGTGGGTGTAATTGTCTTTAAGATACTGAATGGGACCATGATAATGGAGTATATTTCTAAAAGGTTGATAGATTTTATAGAGTCTACCTTATGTTTATTTTATAAACCTATTTAGAATTGTACTGTATCATTGTCCTTTTAGTATCTGTAGACACTGTGAGGTTTAAACTCCAGTAGGAGGACCTTCCCATCCGTCTGCGTGTACAACAGTCAACCTCAAGATGGCGCCACTGAAACGCTATACATGTCTACTGATCATTGAGCTGCAGTGTGTGCGGCGTTTTAGAGCAAAACAAAACAGTTCATCTGCTGTACAGTGACAAAGAAACTCATGCTAAGAGAAGTGAGAGTTTGTGTCTATATGAGTATGTGTACACATATCACTTTTTTGCAATGGCTTGCCCTCTTTGACACTTGATTGGATGGCTTGGATGGCTTGAGCATAGGTCATCTGTGCTGACACTGTGCAGGATGGAAAGACAGGGCCTGAGCCAAGACAGGCTGGAGGGAGTCCTTGTTTTATTAACAAGCGATTAACGCAGCGCGTATTTTCTGTTTGACCCATGGCCCAACCCGTAGTTGAAGAAATGAAGATGCACATTGTTGCCAACTTCTGGTAAATCTGATGAATGACAAATTCATCCTATTAAAATAAAAAGATTTTAAAAAAGAGGTGTTAGAGTGTGTGTGTGTGTGTGTGTGTGTGTGTGTGTGTGTGTGTGATAGAGTGTGTGTGAGAGAGAGAGAGTACACATTTCAGCTTATGTTTCTTCTTGTCTGTTGTAAATGGTTGTTGCACATTTTAATGCCTGATGACAGGGGTAGAGGACACTCACATGATAGTGGGAGATAGATGATAGATAATAGTGTGCCATTCAGTCATACTGTTCCTAATTTTTCCACCACTGCATCTGAATTTGAGTGGGGAAGCCACAGTGCTTTATATGGGAGCCCCCTACCCCTGCCATTAAGGCATTAAAATGTGCAACAAACATGTTGCAAACGGGAGCAGTCTCATATTACGGTGGATGACAACATGCAGGATCAACACTGTTCATGTATCGCAGGGTACGATTATATTAATGTACATTTAACCCGTTTAATATGGAGAGGCACTGAAATGTAGACCTTCGTTTATGTGATTTTGACCTAACGTTACACTGTAACGTTAAAAGACGTGAGAACACTGCTATTTAGGTTTGTACATTAGCATGGACTCACTAATTAATTACCCTATTGACTAATTTTAACGTTGGCTAGTTTTAGCCAGAGATAACGTTAACTTACCTTGCTAAAGCACAAGATAACATTAATGTTCTGCTTGATCAGATGTAACTTAATGAGTGTATGACAAGTTGACAACCAGAAAATTTAAGTTTTGGTCTTCATTGTATTGGGGTTGAATACTTAGGGGCATTTGTATGTTTTGTTTGGATTCAGGAAATGTAATAAAATAAATTATATAGCCCATCCTCTCGGGATACCTGTAATCTTATACCGACCTACAGGCAGAAACTTAAAGCAGATAAACCTGTTATAAGAACTGTTAAAATGGACTAATGAAGCAGAGCAAGATTTAAAAGCTTGTTTTGACCTCATTGATTGGACTGTTTTTGAAGCTGCTGCCACCGATCTGGATGAGCTCAGAGAGACTTTAACTTCATATATCAGTTTCTGTGAGGATATGTGTCAGGAAGGAGAGGCAGGATTCAGATGCGGGTACAACGGAGGTTTATTAGAACAGCAAATAATAGACAGGCGAAGAGTGCTTCCACCGTCAGTCAGAGAGGAGCAGAATCCTCTGCCACGCAGATGGTTCGATCACCACGGCGGGACGAGCCGTAACAGCGGCAGAAACAATGAAGCTGGCGAGGCTGCTCGCAAATCCGAGCGAGAGGCTGAGCCGTCCACAGCGAGTCCGCAGATAACCCGGAACGGCAGGTGTCGGAGTGGAAGCCCGCGGTATCTGGACGCACAGATGGGGGTGCAGAGAAACAAAAACAGCTACGAGCACTGGAGCCTGACAAGACAAACGAGAGGAGAGTAACACAGTCAGTGCAAGCGGAAAAAAACACAACAGTCTGACAACGGACAGAAACACACAGGGAGCTATAAAAAGGAAGTAATAATAGATAATGAGAACCAGGTGAGGAACAAGATTAGCTAACGAGCAGAGAAACAAGGAGGGCGGGGAAACAATAAGGTTGACAAACACATGTGGCGAGCTGTCAAAACAAACCCAGCACATGACATCACACACAGAGACAGCAAGAACAGGTGATCAGACCTGAGACCCGACAGATATGTTCATTCCCATCAGGACATTCTTATCATTCAATAATAATAAACCGTAGTTTACTGGGAAACTCAAATAGCTTCGTCAGGTCAAAGAGGATGCTTACAGAAGTGGGGATAACATATTGTATAACCAGGAGAGGAACAGACTAACAAAGGAGATCAGAGTAGCTAAAAATAACTACTCTGAGAAGTTGAAAAAAGAACCTTCAGCAAACGATCCGGCATCATTATGGACTGGTCTGGGGAACATCACCAAGTACAAGACACCTCCCCCACAGTCTGTGGAGAATCAACAACTGGCTGATGATCTCAATGTGTTTTACTGCCGATTTGAAAAGGCCAGACTGACACCCAGCACCCGCTCTGATCTGCACTTCACACATTCACCTACCCCCTGCGTTCTCTCCCCACTGCTCTTCTCCCTCTACAACAATAACTGAACTTCAATGGACACCTCTGTCAAGCTCTGTCAACAGTGCTTTGTGCTGGCTCGGAACTGTCAAAGCACCTCTCAAAATACTTGCCACGGATGCGAATTTTTTTTTTATGATGGACGAAAATTTTGCAGAGCCTGCGCCCCAAGGACAATTTGAAACACCCGAGCTGATGATGCGGTCATGACGCGAAGCGGAGTGGCCGTTAAACCTCTGGTGTGCATAATTTTTCTAATAATTCAACGGCTCGGAGTCAATTATTCTGTTTATACTACGGTTGCCACACCTCAAGACATCGATCAGATTATATATTTTAAGGTATTCGTCTTGTTTTTCTAATTCAATCGCTATTGTGAGTAGGATTATTTCTTCAGCATCTCATCCAACGCATCCCTTGCTAATTCCAAAACGTCATTTTAAACAGTATCAGAGGCTTGATCGCAGACGAACGCAGTTAATACAGTTAATAACTAAGTTATGAGAGAGAGAGGGATTAATGTTAACGTTACCTCTGTGAGTCAGTGATCGGCAGCAATGTAGTGAGACTTTAAGTTATTTTTCTTCACGAACAGTGCCGTTGTTGTTACCTCGCTTGTGAGAAGTCATGTCGTTTTTAAGATCTTAAACTATGTTACTGATAAAATCGTCAGAGTAGTGCTAATTACATTAGCACTTATGTTAAGGTGTGTGCAAATTATATGTGTGTCTGTGAGGCAGGGGCGTAGATTACACGGGGGACGCGGGGGATGTGTCCCCCTCACTTTTTATAATAAGTAAATTCGTCCCCAGCACTTTTTTACTGGACAGTTGTGTTCTCGACATGTTGAGGTTTTAACGGAGCAATGTATAACATGCAGGCTGCAGAAAGGGTATGGCGCAAATCACAAAAGCCTACTGACCTTAATTTTTATCGATCACTCCTCTCTGACTTCTCTGCTAATGTCTCCACTGCTAAAAGGACATACTATCATGACAAAATTAACAATTCACCTAATTCTCGCATGCTCTTTAAAAAAAATGGCACTTGCATGTTATTGCTCTTTTGTTGGTTTTGATTGCTTCTATAATGTTCTCATTTGTAAGTCGCTTTGGATAAAAGCCTCTGCTAAATGACTAAATAAAATAAAATATTATAATTTTTTTCAATTAAAAAAAACAATATAGTCTATACATGACGTTTACGTTTCCATGGCAATCAGTCACTCAGTTTGTCATGTCACGACACGCCCTAACTCGCAACCGCGGTCCCGTATTCAACATTCATAGAGGTCACGATGAGTTCATAGCGGCAAAAAACTCTTCACTCCTTTTTTCAAGTAGTCCTCGCTGCAGACTGTAGCGCGGTGACGTCACGTATGTACGTCATGTATGTGTTACCACGCATGCGCCATATCGTGGTGACGTCACGTATGTTACCACGCATGCGCTAAATCGCGGTGACAGGGCATGCGGCGTTGCGTCACGTTTTTTTTTAACGGCTCTGGTTTTGGCGTCCAGCGTCTTTAAAAGCGCGCAAATTTGACATAATATTTAAAAACAATGTTAATGTATAAAAAACTCAAAAAATCAGTACAGTGCACATCTATAGTTTTAACTATGCCTGATTTAAGTTAAACTTATAAGGAATTTCAGAGTATATATTGTGTAATATCAGTGTAGTGTTTTATTTAGTTTATTTACACATTCTGTTGCACTTCACTTTGTAAATTACAAAATTACTGTAAAAATTAATGGCACCTTATATATTTCTTATTTTAATCATTCCCCTGTAATAGTTAATAATTGTTTATTTTTGTGCATTACATAGGCTATTATAAAACATTTATTTTAATAAAGTAGTTTGAAGTTAAACCAACTACATACAGTACATTTTCAATCTCTGTATCCCATATTATGCATACCAACTCAAAAAAAAAAAACTCATACCAGTGATAACTTTTATTTCAAAACAAAGATGGTGTAAAAGAAATATGTACACAGATAATCACATACATCTGTACACACACACACACACACACACAGGCAGACACACACGCAGACACACACACACACACGCACGCAGGCATGCACACACACACCTATTCAGCTTGAAATTCCCCTCCATCATTGAAAAAACAATCAACTGAGCAATAGCCCTCAACCTCCTTATGAGAATAAAATCCACGCAGGACTCCCCTTCTGCCATCACCCACATACCCAGGTGGGCAGTCCTTGTATAGTGCATCACAGTGCAAGCACAGAGTCAATGAGTAGGGCACCCGGAACTCTTGCTTGTATTGTCTGGAAAATGCACTCCAGTTCACAACACCTAATTTAGATAAAATACAGAACAAACAATATTGAATCATTTTGAATGCATTAACATAGTACAGAGTCATACAATGATTTATATATATATATATATATATATTATATATTTATATATATATATATATATATATATATATAGGATAGATTGCACAGACAGATAGAAAAAGATGGACGGAAAGACAGACTTTCTCAAGTACCTTTTACAGTACTAACAACTTAGATTTAAAGTACTTACTGTCCAGCCATACAAAGTGGGCCTCTTGTCTGAATTTGGGCTTGCTGACAACGTCCCTGAAAACCTTGCACGTCATTGAAAGTCTCCAGAAAGCCACATCGCCGTCGTCTATGACGACTCCCATCAGGATCCGCCAGAGGATGTCAGGTGGCATCTGTCCAAAAGTAGCCAACAGTCAGTCCAAAATGTAATTTTACATACTACTTATTAAAAATGGTAACTGATAGATTGACTAAGGAGTTGTGCTTACCTTGGTCAAGTAATCAACAGGCAGGGGTTTCCATCACCTCTAAATTGGAGAGTAAGAATAAGAGTAGCATCATTTTAAAACCCTGTTATTTGCACTGTTCAAGATTTAAAGTGGGAACCAATACCTGCTCTCTACTCTCCTCTTTTCCAGAGTTCCTTTCTTTCAGTGTCTGATCTTCAAATGTTTAAAATATAAAGTCTCATGAAACAGTTTGTTCTTAATGACAAATAATTTATTAGCAGTCTATAGTTAAAAACACTTATTTATTTTAAACTGCTACATTAATGTTTACAGATAGGTTGGCAACATTTTACATAAGTATAACTTGATCTAACTTACTTCAAAGGATAGTTAGTCAGCAGAAGCATGCACCACCATCTTCTTATTGTTAGCATGTCACTCTGTAAAACAGAATACTGATTAGCTATCGCTAACTAAGGATTAAAAATAAATAAATAAGTAAAAAAGGCTTACTTCATTGAAATCATAACGCCCTCCATTATAATGTAGAGCATACTACAATATGAATTAAAGCACATAAAAGCAGACATTAAAGAAATGTACAACAGTATACTAAAATGTTTGTTTAGTATTGATTAATATAAATCATCAAAAAAACATATGCAAAATCTTTATAATAAGTAATCTGTATAATACTTTATGGTGTGCCTTGAGTTACAATGACTTACCATCAACACAAACACTCCACAGTTATTGGAATTTTGTTGTCTGGGAATGTCCTGAGAATTAAATAATAATAATGATAATGATGATGATGATGATGATGAAGTTAATACCTCAAAAGCTGTTATCCCTGCTTAGAATGGTTGCTGCTTACTGTAATGTCGTCACAGCTGTACTCCTCCATGGCTCGGTTTACATGTTCTGCTAGTTGTCTGCGAAGTGTAAAAAAAGGAAAGAAAGTTAAGACAAACTTATATGGGTGCTTGACAAAGCTTGATCGTGAAAGTGTAAACCAATTTTAAAAGCTCTGACATTTTTACAGGGCCTAAAGCCAGACAGAACATTGAATACACATATAATATCTGAATGAATCCATCAAGCAAGAAAATGGAACGTAAAAGCAACACAAAAAAAATGGGGATATAGTTTAAAACAGAACTACCATAACCCCGAACAATAACTCATGAACTCTGAACTTTTCATTCGTAAGACCTGTAACTGTTCATGAAACGGCAATCACTGAAGCCATGTCCGTAGAGTGAATCAAGCCAAAAGATCTCCCTCTTTTTTGGCTTCATGATCTAAAACAGTGTAACTTTAACATCAACTGTCAAGTGCTAACACTTTGCTTTACATTTTCAATGTATGAAAAAACTAAGCAGAATTTTCTGATTATTTGAACATTAAAAATAATTATTTTGAGACCTACACAAATCATCCAATGATTTCCCGTCCAGGAAGGCAGCAGAGTGAAGTCATGACTTGCTAGATTTTCCTTAATAAAACAACACAAAATGAGATATAACATCTAGAATTTAAATATTTAAAAAATGTCTTTATACTGCCTCAAAAGTTACAAAACCTTATAATTAGACTCACAGGAACATTAGACATTGGGTCAGCACACAAGGATGGCAACCAAGTCACGGTCACATATGAATTAAAGACATGGACCATTATGCCCTGTTAAGTAAAAGTGCAACTATTAAAAAAGGAACCACATTCCTATTTTTACGCACATCATGCATACAGAATATTTGATCAAAGTAATTATTTGCATTACCTGAAGGTCAGCAATATCCTTCAAAACTGAAAGACAGGCATTCAAAATCTGTTAACATAAAAATAAATCTGTTAACATTCAGGGACATATTTATTAGGCCCCATACTACTGTACTGTACTGTACTGTATGGGTTGAATGTTAAAATACAGAAGTATGTTTGCTGCTTCTCACTGTTGCTTCAACACAACGAAGGCGTCCTAAAGCAAGGAAATCCTTCCTTGTGAGGACTGTGTTTCCAACAGAAGCCAAAAACTCCCTTGATGGTCTCGTCTCCATCAAGGCATAGTTTAGCTATAAAAAGTAAAGTGAAGACTACAATATATCTTAAACAATAAAAGAAACTTAACAGTAGTAAAAAACTAACCAACCTGGTTCAGCTGGATTGTACTGGGTGACTGTTTCCAGCATACCTTGTTTGGTTGCACATGTCGCAAATCAGTAATACCGGTACCCACCGTGGAACACTTAAGGACTGAGGAGCAGATAATAGTGTGAATAAATCTGGTAGATTTGGTATAACATCAAATTACAATATTTGTTTTAATCATAAAACATCATAAAACATGTCATAACTTAAAATCTAAAACATTTATGACATGCTCTATGGCATCTCTTACCATTAAAAGCCGTTAACACAAAAGCACAATTGTTAAAACAGCATAACTAATGCTAATTGACTTACTGCCATCGAATCCATCGCCGGGAATGATTGTAATGAACTGCGCGTGCGCACATGCGTGTACTTTGCGCATGCGTGGTAACACATACGTGACGTCACCGCGCTACAGTCTGCAGCGAGGGGTGTCTCCCTTTTTTACGAAAAAGTCAAGCAGCGTAAGTTGGCATGTGGTATCCGAATAGTGTTGCACAATGTTGAGTGACTCTGTCTATTGCTCTTGTTGAATAATTAGCAAGTTTTGATGTTAATTATATGGAGAAAAAAAAGCTGCCTGGACAACATGCACTTATTTTCAGTGTATTTTTTGTAACTCTTTTGTAACGAATTTTATTTTAACACGTATGCATGTTATCAGAACCTTTCAAATAAGAATAAAGATAATGTTGAACTGAGATTTTACAGCGTTTACTGCGTTGTGACATGTTTAACTCTGCCAATCCTACATAATGTATTTCAATCAAGTATGCATGCATTGGCGATCCGATATAGGAACAATCTTAATTAATGGTGCTTGCCATATATGGCAAGGCAACATTATTGTTATCCGCCATTTCCAAATTCCACTTTTTTTCGGCGCGCTACTCCTCCCGCAGTTTTTGTCACAGAGCCATGAATGAGGTGTCAAAACGTGCGGCCTAATCGGGAATGGTGTGCTATGACTTTTATAAGCGATCGGGGGTACGATGTTCGCCCCAGGGGCGAAATAGCGGCCTAAAAAATCGCATAGACTTAACATTGCGAAAAAATTTGACGCCTCGTAGCTCAGAGAGTGGATTTCACAGAAATGTGAAATTTGCCACATTTGAAGAAGCTGGCAGGCTCTGTAAGACCATACCTCAAAATGGGGTAAAAGTTGCACCCCTGGGGGGCAGGAGCGTCCCAAAGTTGCCCCATTGACTTTCTATGGTGTAGGACGGCCCATTTCGACGCCTCGTAGCTCAGAGAGTGGATTTCACAGAAATGTGAAATTTGCCACATTTGAAGAGGCTGGCAGGCTCTGTAAGACCATACCTCAAAATGGGGTAAAAGTTGCATCCCTGGGGGGCAGGAGCGTCCCAAAGTTGCCCCATAGAAACCGCTTTTCAATTTAACATAACTCTGGATCACAGTGTCATAGAGACAAGGGGGTGGGCTCATTTGACTCAGACGACCAATCAGCATCTCAGGATAATTGTGAAGCTATCAAGCCACGCCCCTAGCAACCATTTAGAGCACCTTAGCAACACGTCCCATAGACTTCCATTGAAAGAGATCAAAGGGATATCTCAGGATAGAAGTGTCATAGAAACATGAGGGTGGGCTCGTTTGACTCGGGGCAGCAAGCAGCCAATCCTGATTCACCTCAACACTCACTGGCCACGCCCTAGCAACCATTGTCGAGCACCTTAGCAACCAAAATTCACAGAGGAATATCTTCCATTCTGAATGTCACAGAGGCGTGGGAGTTGGTTTATATCATTCATACTGACAAGAAGCCTTTGAGTATTGTGATTGCTAGCTGCCAAGCCACTCCTAGCAACCAAACAGAGTACCCTAGCAACCGTTTTGCAAGACCTATATCTCTGCATCAGAACATCGAGAGATGGGGGTTGGTTTATACATTCACACTGACTTTGGAGCTTCATGATTGGCAGCTGCCAAGCCACTCCTAGCAACCAAACAGAGTACCCTAGCAACCGTTTTGCAAGACCAATATCTCTGCATCAGAACATCGTATAGAGATGGGGGTTGGCTCTTTTGACTCATGCTAGCAAACAGGACTTGCTACATGCTACACATGCTAGCAGTGAATAGCTACATGCTAATAGCGCTTAGCTAAGTGCTAAATCATGCCAATAAAAGGCTACAAACTCCATAGTAACCATCTGTGACAACTACCAACCACCTAGTAACACCATAGCAACCACCCAGATTACCCTAGCAACCGCCTAGCAACGCCCTAGCAACCACCCACAACACCCTAGCAACCGCCTAGCAACCACCCAGAACACCCTAGCAACCACCTAGCAACACCCTAGCAACCACCCAGAACACCCTAGCAACCACCTAGCAACCGCCTAGCAACCACCCAGAACACCCTAGCAACCGCCTAGCAACCGCCTAGCAACGCCCTAGCAACCACCCAGAACACCCTAGCAACCACCTAGCAACCATCCAGAATGCCTAGCAACCGCGCATGACAACACCCTAGCAACCACCCAGAATACCCTGGCAACCGCCTGGCAACCACCCGGACACCCTAGCAACCACCTAGCAACACCCTGGCAACCACCCAGAACACCCTAGCAACCGCCAAGCAACCACCCAGAACACCCTAGCAACCACCTGGCAAACATCCTGGCAACCACCCAGGAACACCCTAGCAACCACCTGGCAACCGCCTGGCAACGCCCTAGCAACCACCCAGAACACCCTAGCAACCACCTGGCAACCATCCAGAATGCCCTAGCAACCGCATAACAACACCCTAGCAACCACCCAGAACACCCTAGCAACCGCCTAGCAACCACCCGGAACACCCTAGCAACCACCTAGCAACACCCTAGCAACCACCCAGAACACCCTAGCAACCACCTAGCAACACCCTAGCAACCACCCAGAACACCCTAGCAACCACCTAGCAACCGCCTAGCAACCACCCAGAACACCCTAGCAACCACCTAGCAACCATCCAGAATACCCTAGCAACCGCATAACAACACCCTAGCAACCACCCAGAATACCCTAGCAACCGCCTAGCAACCACCCGGAACACCCTAGCAACCACCTAGCAACCACCCAGAACACCCTAGCAACCACCCAGAACATCCTAGCAACCGCCTAGCAACGCCCTAGCAACCACCCAGAACACCCTAGCAACCGCCTAGCAACCACCAAGAACACCCTAGCAACCGCCTAGCAACCACCCAGAACACCCTAGCAACCGTCCAGAACACCCTAGCAACCGCCTAGCAACGCCCTAGCAACCACCTAGAACACCCTAGATAGACTGTCAACTAGTCTTTAAATATCATCCCATAAACTGTATGAGTCAAAAAAGCCGAACTCCATTTTTCTACTAAAACCATGAATAAGCCATATCTCAGCACCAGAACATCGTACAGACATGGTTGTTGGCTCGTATTCAATCATGTACATTACCCTAGCAACCGGGTGGTGTTTTTTGCCACTGCAAGCACCATTTCACATTTTCTTCTGGAAATGTACATTCTAGTTTAGGGGTGCTCTTTCATTATTGCACTAACTTTACATTTGTATGTCAAGAATTAACAAGAAACGGACAGGTTTGTCAGGGCAGAATCAGGATGACACACAAGACAAATAAACTTCACAAGTGAGAACAAATAGAGTGTCTTTTAAAACCTGGCTGTTTTTACATTGTATAAATATATATTAATACACAAGTGTTTGTAGGATTTTATATGGACCAATCATAAAAAACACATAATTAGTCAAATATAGAAAAAATGTAATATTAGTACAATAAACAACTTGGCATGGTTTTCTTCATGACAATATTTTGCATCCCATAATCCTACCCAATACCTAAACTTAACAACTACAACGACTACCTTACAAGCTATTAATAAGCAGTAAACGAAGAGTTTGAGGCAAAAGTCATAGTTAATAGTGAATATGTGTTCCCCATACTAAAGTGTTAAAAAATAATTTAGGATACAAATTATTGGTTATTGTCCAGCAGTGTACTTAATTTGTTATTTTCTTCTGTATGTCACTATTCTCTGTATGTACTCGTTTCAAACACTATTTAGACAGAGGCAGAAGTGAATTCAGAGTTGAGCGTGAATGAGGGAGAAAGATTCAATGATGCTTCAGAGGTAAGGACAGATTATTTACAGCATTGTCTATGATATTATTATCTTTTAACATAGATTAATCAGACTAATTTGTACTTTTCTATACTTCAGTTTTAAGTAGCTTTATATATTGAGATATGCGTTGGCTTCAATACTGTGTCAAAAAGCTACAATTTTTAACAAACCAGCCAGAAAGCTTAAAGGAAATGTCACTAAATGTGTATTTCATCTCATTGTTTAATTGATATAGGGTCTACATACCTTGACATGTTTGTAAGTTGAGCTCAATATATAGTTTCTTTGCAATAGTTTGTTTTGAATGTACATACAACATACAATATGTAAACAATAGCACCCTTGTAAGGACATATTTTTAACTTATACTCAAAAAGGTGCACATTAGTACCTTAGAGTACCAATATGTACCTTAATGTACAACTATGAAACTTTTTGGGGTAAATAAAGTACAAAGATGCCCCTTTAAGGGTACTATCCCTGTGACAAGCTGTTGTATTTCTTTCTTTCTTTTTTCTTTCTCTCTTTCATTCCTTCTGTTTTATAATAATATATAATAATACAACCATAAAGCATATTAAGCAAAAAAGTATGATAAAATCTGTGAATTAGACAAGGGTTAACTGAAAAGAAAACAGGTATAACACTAGACGTTCCGTCCCCCCCACTTTTGAAATGATGGCTTCGCCCCTGAGGGAGAGACCGAGAGTGGGAGAGAGTAGGCTATGTGCTTTCCGTACATAATAAAATGTAATTTTGTGGAAAAAACATGGACAAGATCTGTCGATTTTATCCTTTTGTTGTCATGTCATGTGGGTTTTGGTTATTTTTCTTTTATAAGACCTTTGAAAAAACAAATCATTTGGCGAAGTGATATGGTCATGTAATGCGGTCAAGAAAGCAGCCTGGAACTATGTTCGCCGTGAGTTTCCCTGAAAATAATTGCACACCTCAGAACATTCGTCAGCCAATCAGAATCAAGCATTCAACGGCCCCGTAGTATTTGTTTATTTGCACACTGTACTCGCGGGCTTCTAATAATGTAAGTTACAATTCATGTATGTCACTGACTGTAATCATCTCCGATCGCTCAAACTACTTCAGGAGGTGGTCTGGGCAGACGAAACTGGACAAGTATAAATGTATCTGGTTGTTGAAACCACATTTGATCATATTAATCCTCCCAAAGTATTAAAATAATAAATGTGTGAAAGCGTTTTATAGGCTAAATGGCATGTTATAGTCAGATACAGCGCTAATGCAACAAGCATCAACGCGGATGAGTAGCTCTCTTTAGCAAGCCGATGCCTGATGCATGTTGAAATTAACCATGAACACAAAAGCCACACCACACAAATGGCTTTTAATTGGTTTATTTAGTTAGCAAACATGCAACTAGAATTGTTAAGTTTCCATCTATCATTTTCTTACTTTCACATTTGAAATCTTTCATGAGGTTAACCTATACCCTACTTGTGGTCAGTCTGCACAAGATCAACAAGCTTGTTTGCGTTGCGGCCCCTTTAAATACAAGACAAGCATACGATCTACGTCACAGCGTCAGAGCTTCCACAAATCTTTCTACAGCGTTGCTGGCAGGGCGGCCAGGGTGACTTTTGATGCTCTCGCCGCGTCCGGTGTGAACGCACAGTTACTGGCAGGGCGGCCATGGCGAATTTTGGCGCTCTCGCCAGCGGTGGTGTGAACGCACAGTAAGTCGCAGATGGTCAACACACAATCTTCTTCAATAAATGTAGTGAGACTAACCTATATTTCCAGTGCTGATGTCACGCTTTCTCCTGTTGTGGTCTCTGATATTGAAATTAGCTGATAATGAATAAAATGCAGCGCATATCGCTTTCATTGGCGTGAACTCCGTTAAATTTGTATATAGCACGGGAATTGAAGAACGGATTTATATCCGTTTTGCAAAGACACATTTATGTGGCCAAGTGTAAATGGAAACGTTTTAACAAATCAGATAGATATCCGATCAGAGAAAACACATGAAGGGACCAGATGTAAACAGGCCCAACTCGGGCCGATTCTCAATCTGACAGAAATCTAACCAAAAAGGGGCAGAACTTTTTCTCATGCTGATAAAACAAAGCACCACTTAATGTAGTGCAGCAGAGCAGAATCAAAAATGTTATCGAACAGGTGGACAATCCCGTGATGTCTATTGTTATTGCCCTACATGGGAATTGTGGGGATTTTGATTCATCGCAGTGACTTGAATATATTGAATCACCTTCAGATTTGTTGAAAGCTGATTCAGTGACCCTTTTTGTAGATGTCATTAGGTGGCGAGCACTGGCGACCAGTGAGAGTGTTCTGTGTTAATGAGTCATTAAATTACCAAAATTTATCACAGACATCAAGTGTTTGGGGAAGTCATGGCCTAATGGTTAGAGAGTCAGACTTGTAATCGAAGGTTGCGAGTTTGAGTCTTGAGCCGGCAGGAGTTGTAGGTTGGGGGAGTGAATATCCAGCGCTCTCTCTTGAGCAAGGCAGTAAACCCCAACTGCTCCCAGGGTGCTGCAGCATAAAGGCTGTCCACTGCACCGGTGTGTGTGTGTGCACTTTGGATGGGTTAAATGCAGAGCACAAATTCCGAGTAAAGGTCACCATACTTGGGCGTATGTCACGTCACTTTGATCACATGAGCTCATTCCGCTCCAGTGGTTGACATATTTTTTATGTTTAATTTGTTCTCTTAAAATAATCATTCATAAGATTCATTCAAGATTCATTCAAGAACAAAATATCACATATCCTATGAATATATCATGAAAAATACAAACAAATAAAAACGCACTCTCAAAAACAATTTATTTTTTAAATGACAATGAAATTTGGCTGCAATATTTTTTTTTTACATTTTTTTTTTTTGCATTATTTGAGTTTTTATTATTGATTTTCCTCAAAGATAACTGACATTTGAAAGCCTCTTGCACTTTGACAGTCTTTGATAAGAGCTGCACCCAGGACACGTGGACACGATGTTTACTTACAACACCATCTCTGTAAAAGAAAGAAATATAACATGAGCAAACACGAAACTTCACATCGCATGAGTTTTTATTATATTTATGGGTTATATTAAAACCTATGTTCATCATCATTTATTTGAGTGTTATTATTAGGCATGATTAATACAGCAACATAAAGTTAGTTTACCGCTGCAGCACCCCCATTGGTCAGCTGCTGACTTGCAGCAGAACTGCTCAGTTGGGCAGAAGACATTTCCATCACAATGAACCTTCTCAGTCTGGCTCTGCCAATGGAGAGCCTGGTCAAAGGACACAGACTGCAAAAAGAAAAAAACAATATATATATTTCATTGCAGGGATTACGTTAGTAAACACGTAACCAGAAGTTCACCTGCTTAGAAAATAACCATTACAATTTTTACAGCTCAAATAATACACATTTAATTTTTTTAACCCTCGTATGGTCTTCGTTACCTGTTTACACTTATGGTCTTTGGGGTCAATATGACCCCAACAATTTATAGAGTAATTGTAAAAAATCTATACATTTTTAATAATACAAATAATATATCATTTTTTTTGTTTACTTCTCATCTATACATTAATGCTGTGTTTTGGGAGATATGAAGTACTTTTGTACCTATTTACTGCAAAATTCCTCAACTACACATTTAGCTTGCATGTGAAATATTAAATTTTTATGAAAAAATCATTTAAATTATGATCTAAATTTAATTTAAGTTGTTTCTGGATATTGAACTGAGTGTTAGGTGTAGAAGTGTGCCATCTGCTGGTTAGAGATAAACCTCACAGGATTGCAGTTTCAGAAATAAATAGTTTTGACCAGCAGAGGCAATAGAGAGCCATTCATTTTACTAGATGTGGCCAACTGCTCTATCACAACTTTTGTGATACATTTTGTGAATTATATATATATATAAACATTAGAAAAGACATAAAAATAAATATTCTTTCAAATAATAATTTTGTAGTTTTGAGAGAGTGAGAGGCAGTGCATGTGTCTGTGTCTGTGTGTGTGTGTGTGTGTGTGTGTGTGTGTGTGTGTGTGTGTGTGTGTGTGTGTGTGTGTGTGTGTGTGTGTGTGTGTGTGTGTGTGTGTGTGCATGCATTAGGTATTGCCCTTTTATATCTTTGTTCTGCATTTGTGACTGAATTTCTTTGCCAAATTCTATAAAAATGCTCTGTGGCAGTCATACATGGGTGTGCTTGTTTGTGTGTGTGCTTGTTTGTGTGTGTGTTTGTGTGTGTGTGAGTGAGCATGTTTTTTCTACATCACATTTATGCCCTAGTCCCAGGCCTTCATTTCTGTGTGAAAATTGTTAGATTTATGCCAGATCTATTGATATTTTTGACAAATAAATAAAAAAGATGAAAAATCACATTTTCCATTCATTTCAATGTGGGGTCATATTGACCCCAATACCATAAGTGTAAAATGTTTTTACATACCTTCAGAACAACCGAATCAAGCCCAGTTTTTTTGTGTGTGTATAGCTAGATAATGTAGAAAAAGTCACAAAATTTTATTCCACTGAGACGAAGGGAACCATTTTTATTTATTAAGAAAAAGTCGATTGGGGTCATATAGACCCCAAGGACAGGATACAATATTAGTTTGAATAATATAATAAATATAATATAATATCTGCTTTAAACCACCCAGAAGTCATTGCCCTACTGTTTTACTCTATAAATGAATGCTGAAATCGAAGTGATTGTTTATTGAGAACGTGCTACTGAATGTGAATTGAACCCTAGCGGTCTCTTCAAATGATTCAAAAAGCATATGCCTTTTTATTGTATACTGTTTATTATTTCCAATGTGAAAATATTTAACCATGTTTTATTACCGCCGGACATGGTGATTAAAAGTCACTTGACTGTAATGCATATGGTCATTGTGATGCAGAGGTTTTCAATCCTGGTCCTGGGGACCCACCGCTCTGCACATTTTAAAGTGTGTCACCCTTATTTACCTCACCTGATTTGGATAATCAGCTCCAAAAAAACCGGCAACTGAATGTGCAGAGCAATGGGTCCCCATGGACCAGGACTGAAAACCAATGCTTAAACTATAGGTCGCAACATGATAGGTTGCATTACTAGGTGCGTAATTTTGAGTTACTGGTTGCATAGTTTGCATACAGGTTGCATATAGTTTGGGATACTGGTTGCATAGTTTGCATTACTTTGGTGTCATATACAGAACACAGTGCTGGCTCACCTGAGGTTTCTGGATAGCTTTGGTGGCCAGCTTGGTAGAAGATGGCAGTCTCAACCACCCCCTCAAACAATGGGTCGATGTCGAATCGCAGTGATAACCATGATGACAGCAATTAATTCCATCGCTGCAGCACTGACCCTGAAAGAGTGGGAAGAATGAGCAAAGGTTAAACATGAAACTTAACTTTATAGAGTATAATAAAACAATTAGACATTTTACTGTGACTCACTGACCATTGACATTGGGCAGCAGGACCACACACCATAAGGACTCAGACAGCACGTTGTTCCATCAGGACATATAGTAGAAGCATCACAGTGAACCACAGAAACAGATTCTGCTGGCTCAGAGAGAACCATCATTGGCTCGTCTGCAGCTACAAGAGCTGCCATGAGTAACACCAACACGGAAATCATCTGAAAACATGAAATTAAATAATGATTATATTATATTTTATTACATCTTTTTATTGCTATCTTTTTTTTCTTTTTGAGAATAAGAACATTTACCTTGCTGGCTGGGACTGTGTCTTCTCTGGTGTGGATTGTTTTGCTGCTGGGTGTGCTGTCCTGTGATGCTCTTACTGTACCTCTTATATTTATACACATAGCTCCTCCCACTGTAAAACAGGAAATCGGTTCTGTCAAATTTTAACCAGGACATTTAGATACCGCTTTATGAGTTTCTGAACATATACAGAAGTCTTTGCGATCATGATATATTAGGAAATGAAAGAATATGTGAGAGTAAGGCAGAACCTACAGAGGTAGTGAGAGGACCACTTCCTCGCATCCAAGGCATATATTTAAAATGTATTTGTTATTAGCAGTGTTGGGGGTAACTCATTACAAGTAACGCGGGTTACGTAATAATATTACTTTTTTCAAGTAACTAGTAAAGTAACGCATTACTTTTTATTTTACTAGAAAATATCTGAGTTACTTTTTTTCCATTTATTGACTGACAGTGCACTGTGTGAACATGATCTTACTGTAGTTCTAGACTAAATGTGAATGTGTATTAATTCATCCCATTCGAAAAATACAGATTCAGCATTCATCAAAATTAATTAAAACAGTGAAATGCAAACTCAGAATATGACGCAAACCTGCAATAATTAAATGTTAAACAACACAAATATATTTAATCTCGTTTTATTAACCAGTGTGTTTGCAGATGACCTTTGATGATCTAGTTCAACCATATTAATAAGCAAAAATTACTTTAAATAAACTAACAATTGTGCTTCGTTGTTTTTTTTATTGCTGAAGAGTGTTGAACCTTCTTTTTCTGTGTTCTACTGTACAGACGTGATTTACTTTTCCTTCAGCCTGAGGTTTATTACACTTTTTGGTGTGAAAGGGCTTTTACATTTGCTATTAATAGAACTTATTGTATTAAAAACTGTTGTGGCAATTTCTTTCTAACAAACATCATCACTGAGTAAGAGACACTCTGAGTCCAAATTATAATAATAAAGGTATTTATTCTCTTGCAGAGAAGATCCTCTCGTGCACTAACACACATAACTGTGAGTCAGTCAGGGCGAGAGAGAGATAGAGAGAGAGAGATAGATAGAGAGAGAGAGACAGAGAGCCAGAGAGCCAGAGATAAGAAGTAAGGAGAAGCAGTGCCGGTCTGTTTTATAGTCCCCTTTGCTTCCAAGGCCTCCTCCTTCCCTCCTCTAGAGGAGAGATACCAGTTTGTTTACCGATTAATGGTTATACAAAAAAGGGCAGGCAAATGCCCCCTTGACCCCCTGACCATCTGCGTTTCCTTACCTCTATCACTTCCCAATCATAGTAAATCATCACAAAGAATGCTTATCTAACTACGAGTGAGAAAACATATAATGCATACATCTGAATCTATGTCTCACTGTTTTGATTAATACCCATAAGGAAATTTCCATCACAATTCCTCCCTGTTTATCATTCTCTGATAACTGATTAATCAAACATTGTAATAATAATAGTAAAAATAATAATAAATACAAGTTCAAGTCATTAATCACACTTATACTCTTCATCTCTGATTTTCACATAAATGATCACTCTTCTTGAACCTGTGAAGTAAGCTTTTTGAATATTTGAAAAATGCTTAGGCTGTAAATGTTTTGGACAGACCCTAAATGTTTAGCAAGCATAGTAAAGATTTCATTCTATGGCCGGGCTGAATGGACAGGCCTTGCTGTCGCACTCTCGGTTAAACCGAACCCTCAGTCACCATAGTATAAACAAGAAAAAGTATAGTTCAAAGTAGGAAATAAACATATCAATTATCACTGTTGAGTTACTTCTGTAATATAAAATGTAAATATTAAAAGTATGTAAAAAATCCCTCAGTTTCAACCCCTCTCCTTGTACGTCCCCTCGTACAAGGATAACTGCTGCTTTTAACCTTCTTTACATTTCAATCCTTCTCAAGAAGAAAATAGAAACATCATAACTCAATTAACACATTTCACTGTAACTTCCGCTACTTGTGTCATCATATTGTTGGTCTGATCTCCTGTTGGTAACACCTTCAGACCTGTTGTGAAGTGTAGTATTATCAAGCAAATTGTCACTGACAACAAAGTCATTATACATATGGTCTTATACAGGCCACACATTCCTGGCACTCTGAATGGGTGCCACGGCCTTGGACGCTCCATTCTCTCAGTTACTCTGAATCAAAAGTGCTGTTATGACCAGAGAAAGTACTGTTTTTGAAACAGTAAGAGTCTTATCTGTTCTGTTGATTACAGTGTCCACCCGTACGCCGGTTGCGCAATCAAAGTTGTCTCCTCCTTGCTGCTGATATTTTTTCAAACTGGATCTTAGCGTTTACTGACACTCCCGTTGAACCTCCTCCAGCGATTGCTCCGCCTCCGCAATGGGCGGCACCTTCCTGCATGGTTTATGTGAACCCACGTAGCCCTCTCCTGCGACCTTCACCGCCGTGTGCGTCACCAGAGGCACCTGGAAAAGCCCTAGCCACCTTTTCGATTTCCAGCTCTTTCTCCTGTGATCACGAATCACCACGAAATCACCAGGTCTGACCTCGTGCAGGAATCTCTCAGCAACCTTCAGCTTTACCTGCACAGAAATATTTGACAACAGACAAGACATTTCTTTGCAGTAATTCAACATGTCATTCTCACACACATCCGTTGATGGCAGCCTTTGTTTACCCCTTCCATGCCCATGAATGGTGGCCTGCCAAACAAAATTTCAAATGGGCTCAGGTTTGTTTTACTCTTTTCTCATTCTCATGTACATCAGTACAATTGGGAGGGCTTTAAGCCAAGTCAGACCCGTCTCTTCACAGCATTTCGACAATTTGTTCTTAATTGTCTGGTTCTGTCTCTACTGCCCCTCCTGATGAGGCGCATAGCTGCAGTGTGTTCTCATGTCAATTCCCAAGAACTGACCCACCTGCTTTATTGCATCATTGACAAAGTGTCTGCCAGGTTGGGAAGGCCTCAACCCATTTTGACCACATGTCAACCATCACCAGACAGTGTTTCTGTTTCCCACAAGGGTTAATTCGATGAAATCCATCATTAGATATTCAAATGGACCTGCTGGTGCTGGTTGAGATGCCAAGGGTGTTTTATCCCTCTAGCCACATTGTGTGTGTTACAAGTGACACATCTTTTGCAAAAATTTCAGCAACCACTGTAAACCCCTTTGTAAACCATAATTCCCTCATCTGCATTATCATACCGCTTTTGACACATGATCCAACCCATGTGTCAACTTAGCATAATGCTGAAAGAAGTGTTTGGGCAAACAAGGAATGTCATCAGCACTCATCCATACACCCCTCTGGAGACTGCAGCCAGGACCTCCATTTTTGTTTTTCTCTGCTCCTGTGGAAAAAGTCTGCATACTCTGTAAACAAGGTGAAATATCAGGGTTAGTCACAGATACTAAAGAACAAGTCGTTTCTTTTGTCTCCTGTGCTGCAGCGTCTGCTCTCGCGTTTCCTGTGGAGATAAACCTTTTATCGTTAGTGTGCTGCGCATTTACAGATCGCGACCTTGTCTGGTAAAGAATGGCCTCCAAAAGCTTAGCCACAAGAGCTGCGTTTAATATCGGATGTCCATCCGACTTCAAAAATTTCTGTGCTTCCAAAGTGCGCCAAAGTGCGTGACCCCAAAAGCATAACGCGAGTCTGTGTAAATTGTCACACACTTGTCTGCCATAAGATTACACGCTTCTGTCAGAGCAACCAATTCAGCTGCCTGAGCCGAATAATTTGATGGCAATTTGCCAGACCTTACGACTTCAAATTCAGTGGTCACCGCGAAACCAACCTTATTTAAGCCTGTTTGTGGATCTTTGGACGCCGACCCATCCACAAAGAGGACATTGTCACAGTTCTCTAAAGGTGTGTCCAACACTGATAGACAACAATGGTGTTCCTCGCCATCCTCCTCTGTAGGGAGAAGTGTGGCAGGATTCAAAGTTGTGCATCTTTTCACTGTTACATTTGGCATGTCAAGCAAAATCGTGTGATACCTCAGCCATCGGGCTGTTGATAAATGTGACGTTCTCTGTTCTTGCAAAATCATGGAGACTGCGTCTACCATCTGTGTAAAAGGCCTTTCAATCTTGTCACATGACCTCAGCCCTTTCCCTGTTGTCAGGGCTCTCAAGGGCTTTTCAAGAAATGCATAATTTGGAATAAACGTTCGACAATATGCACACATTCCCAAGAATGATAACAATTGTCTTTGTTAAAGGTCTTGGTACATCTTTGATAGCTTTTATTCGTTTCTCAGAGATAGCTTTACTGTTTGGTGTTATAGTGTGACCCAAAAAAAAATTATTTCCTGCTTCACACACTGTAGTTTTGTCAGACTGACCTTGTGACCCTCTCTCGCCAGATGGTTCAAGAGAGCCACAGTGTCAGCCACGCACGTAACCTCATCTCGTGCACAAATCAATAAATCATCTACATACTGCAATAGCGCCGTTCCGCTCGATAGAGTTAATGGTTCAAGGCTCCGTCTGAGCGCTTCATTGTAAATCGTCGGAGACTCACAATAGCCCTGACACAACCTGGTAAACGTGTACCCTTTGTTGTCAAAATCAAACGCGAACCAAAACTGACTTTTTCTTCCACTGGGACGCTAAAGCGTTGGCCAAATCAACCACAGTGAAATACATTGCATTTTTGGAATTTGTGACAAAATTGTGTATGGATTAGGTACGGGCAGCTCTTGCAATAACGGCTGAGTTTACAGCCTGCAGATCCTGCACAAATCGCCACGTGACTGGTTCACTTGTGTTAGATGTTATTTTCTTTACGGGAAAATAGGAGTTCGCACTGGAGAATCATGACAGGGAATTATTACTCTCTCCTTCAGGAGAGACTCAAAACCGCTGTATCCCTCTCAATGCCTCCTTCTTCAGGGATATTGCGATTGACATGGCCTGTAATCAGACTTTGGAGTGATTACAACTGGTTCACAACCTTTAATCAACCCAACATCATATTTGTGTTTTGCCCACAATTTTGGAGGTATTTCTGCCAGGACAGGATGAATGTCTGTGGCAGAAATAGATCCGTGCTCATGTTTCTCCATTGCATTCCTGACAATAGCAGTCACAGTTCTCTGTCGGCAACATCAAACTCACATTCCTCCATAAAACACCTGCATTTCCACTGTGTTTCTGCCCGTTTGGCTTTTCAATCCAATCTGTGGCAGAAAGACATTTTCTCTAAACAGGCCTATTTCTTCCCATTTCTGCTCGGTGGCCTTGATTACTGATAAGTGAGGCGCAGACTGGCCTGTTATCAAATACAGCCTCATTTGTTTTTTCTGACAGGCATGCGAAGCGCAAACACATTTTCACTCCAGAAAATCTTATTAAACCTTATTGTCTCATTTTCTGCCCGTTAAACCACTCTTCCTCATATTCTGGTTCACGCTCGCCCACGACATATGACGTACAATGTAATCTGTCAGGCCTCATACTTTCTGTGTTTGTGGACACTGTTCGATCTTTTGCCAGTGTCAAAATCATTCGTGCCCAATCAGAATCTTTTATCTGCCACTCGTAAGCCCATTGTGGCTCAAATTTTGCACACTTCATCTGCTGTTCCTCTTCAATCTCTATGCCAAACGGCCCAGCAGTGAGTTTCAGATTTAATTTACATTAGATCCCTGGCCATTAACGGAACCGGACAGGTTTCAGAGCACAAAACGCATGTTTCAATGCCCTGCCCCCCTCCGTCTCACATTTTAACGGCACAGTATAGTTTTCTGAAATTAATGCCCTGACTTCAAGTGCTTTCAAACACTAAATCCGTCATTCTTGGTTCACATGGCAAGTCAACATGGTCTTATTCAAAACTTCAACAGTCACACATTTAACGGTTTGCAAGCATGTCTTCATTGCAGATAGCCTTATTCAAAACTTACACACACTCACACATAAAAGGTTTGCAAGCATGTCTTCATTGCACAGAGCGGTATTTGAATCAGTGTATGTGAGCGTGTTGTGTGTGTGTGTCAATAAATTTTTACTTCCCTTTTTCGTAGCTTGCTGAATGCCTGTCACCCGCCCTCTCCTCTCCTGTTCTCCGTTCCTCTCATTTCAATCCGCCTTCCGCGCCTCTGGACAATCCTGTGCCCAGTGTCCGTGGTTCTTGGACAACCTGCACTCCGTGCAGCCAGAAAATCATGTTCTCCCCTCGCACACAGTCCACATTTGTCGCTGCTCGTCTGCTTTAATCTGTACAACAGCCAGCTGCATCTCTCTCCCCTCTTGGCGCTGCTCGTGCTTGTTCATTCAGCGTCTCGCGCTGCGGTTGTCTTGGACGGAGAAACAGTCGAGGTCGGGCGATTTCAATGCACCCAGCTGGGCTATTGGGTAGATGTGTGTTTGGCGGTGCCGGCCTCACCGTATTTTCATGTGGGAAACACAAACATACTGTGGTTCAGTTGGTTCTGGTGGTGCAGACACATACAAATAGACTTTCACACTTTTCATTTTTCCTTCCTGCTAACTTTCTGCACTTGCTTTTTTCCTTCCTGCTAACTTTCTGCACTTTTCATTTTTCCTCTTTTATCTACTTCCTTTAGCCAACAATCTACTGTTTGTTCACATTTTTAACATACATGTTTAACACATTTGCAACAACAACCTGGTTGTTGAAACCACTTTCAGTTTTGTGAGACTCAATGTTCCCTCTTCGGGAAAATCATGATGCTTGATTAATTTTTCAATATCTTGCATACATTTCTGACCATAATACATTTTTTAATTTGGTAGTACACCGGTGTATCATATTTCACAAACTTGCTCTGAGATATCCCCATACTGGCTGTTTTCTGCTTTCTGTGGATTTGCTCGCGCGCGTCTCTTTAATCTGCTAGACGTCTCCAGCAGATCCGATTTTCTCTTATCCCGCAATCGGGTCGGGTTGCACTATTAGTGCCCTCTTAATTGTGATTTATCAAAATCTTTCGATTTTTTTCTAACCCCAATTAACCTCGGTACCTGTTTGAAACCCTCTTGATCCGTACAGATCTCAAGTTAATCTCAGGTTACCTAATCTGATCGTTCGTGCTCAGATTACTCTACCACAGAAAATTTTTCAGCCAATATGGTTCAATTTCACTCTTTAAACTGTATTTCACCCTAATTAAATTGAATTTAATTGTTTCTTACCAGAGATGTTTTGTGCCACCTGGGTTCTTTTTGATTCCAGTGGTCGATCCCTCCGGTCCCAACAGCGGAAACGGTCCCTCGTCTCTCAATCTTTTTTGCGGTAGGGTTGGAACTTTTCAGCTCCAAGGTGATCAGCCTCCGTCCGCTGTCAGGTCCAGAAGTCACGTCCAAGGAATCCCACTTCTGACACCAAATTGTTGTGGCAATTTCTTTCTAACAAACATCATCACTGAGTAAGAGACACTCTGAGTCCAAATTATAATAATAAAGGTATTTATTCTCTTGCAGAGAAGATCCCTCGTGCACTAACACACATAACTGTGAGTCAGTCAGGAGCGAGAGAGATAGAGAGAGAGAGATATAGATAGAGAGAGACAGAGAGACAGAGATAAGAAGTAAGGAGAAGCAGTGCCGGTCTGTTTTATAGTCCCCTTTGCTTCCAAGGCCTCCTCCTTCCCTCCTCTAGAGGAGAGATACCAGTTTGTTTACCGATTAATGGTTATACAAAAAAGGGCAGGCAAATGCCCCTTGACCCCCTGACCATCTGCGTTTCCTTACCTCTATCACTTCCCAATCATAGTAAATCATCACAAAGAATGCTTATCTAACTACGGTGAGAAAACATATAATGCATACATCTGAATCTATGTCTCACTGTTTTGATTAATACCCATAAGGAAATTTCCATCACAAAACAAACAATCAAGTCCTGCTCATATTTAAAAGTAACGTGTAAGTACCGCAAAAGTAATATAACGCATTACTTTCCATAAAAAGTAACTACGTAACGTAATTAGTTACTTTTTTTAGGGAGTAACGCAATATTGTAATGCATTACTTTTAAAAGTAACTTTCCCCAACACTGGTTATTAGTAATTAAAAATGTTTAATCAGGTGCAAAATATATTATTACAATTAAATGTTTGATACATTTTAAAATGTACTTTATTCCTGTGTTTATTCCTGAATTTTCCTCCAGTCATCAGTGTCACACGATTCTTCACACATTTTAGTTTTTTGTTTTGCTTTTGTTTTATTTGAAGATCAAGGTAAATTGTACATAATTTGTCTTCCGGAAAATGAAAGTATCTTCTATTACTTCCGAAAGGCTAAATGAAAAAAAAGATAATAATAACATAATAATACAAAATGTATTATAATAATAAAATAACAATAAAATAATGAAAATTCTTCATCCTGTTCAAAAGTTTTGTAAATGATTACTCTGTGTATTACTGGTAGCTTGAAGATATTCACCCGTTTAATTACTGTTGGAAAACGTGATTAAAATCATATGACTGTATGAGTATATGCATGTAGGTATGTACTGTATCTAGGTCATTGTAACATGATAGTTGTATTACTGGTTGCATATTTTTCATTACATTGGCTCCAAATAGTACTATTTGATACTACAATGTGTATGTTTAAATCATAAGATTCCTGGTCTGATTAAAATATCCAAGCAAGTGAAGTTTGATCAAAGCTTTATTTTGTATTTGCGCCAAGGGAGATGAGAAGATTGCATTAAAATTATTACTAAATAAAAAATGTCCCTGCTCTGATACATTTGCAAACTGGATATTTTTAAACTTTCACTTTCACTGATTATGTAACATTTGGAACATTAACATATATTTCAAAACCACACCAACTGCCTACACTTTCACTTCATTTTTTAAATGTAGATTGTGGTTTTTACTTCTATAGGGACATATGATTGTGGTATATTAAACCTTTTGTTTCCATGGTTACTGTCTTGAGGTTGTCAGTCTGTCACACAACCCCGTGTTCAGGACCTGCAGATGACAATTCTGTTAGCATCAAGTGCAAACTTTATTTGTTTTTTTTCTGCCATATTTTTATTCTTTGTCTATAATTAATGCAAAGAAAAGGAAATCAGAGCTTGAATGAAGTCTCAATCAGCTTCCACCACAGCATACAGCAAACAGGTTAACTCTGTTTACCTTTAACATTCATGATTATTTGGTCTTATAAACTAATATAATTTATTTATATTTTGTATAGACCATATGATCTCACTCGTTTCTTCTCTTTATCCCCTCATAATATTTAGCTATTTTGTCAGTTAAAATTTTAGCCAAGACATTTGCACTGAAGTCTGTGACACATGCTTTTCTTACTAAGTGTAATGGAAGGTGTGGTGGCTTCTGCCTTTTCTATGAAGAATCACTCTTGAAATCTTGGGGTTTTGATGCCAGAATATAGATTTTATTTCAAACAGAGAAGTAAAGCCGAGATGTTCCTGCAGGAAGGATCTCCCGATTGTATTTCGTGTCCTCCTTAAATAGTGTTACGGATTGACCCACAGAGACAAAGGGAGATGTTAATAGTGACGTTTTATTGACAGTATCCAGATGAATAGCAGGAGCAGGTGAGTAATGGGTATGATGATACTTCTACGGGTGATGAGCAGATCAGACCGGTGGTATCCTTCAGTTCCAGGAGATTGTGGAAGGAGACAAACGCGGGGAATCCTGGACTGGAACAGGAGGATGGATCAGAGAGGAGAAGGACAGAGGACGAGGATGACACGCTGGGAATGACACAGAAGGTTAGTACTTTCAACAATAGAGCACAGTCAATGGGAGAACAGAAAGAGTGAGTCCAATAGTGTCTGAAGCGAGACTGGACGAGGAAGTGCTCTGGTGCTGGTGCTTATGAAGGTTGGGGTGATGAGGATGAGATGAGGTGCAGGTGCGCTTGATTGGGGCTCAGGTGAAATCAGGTGCGGAGTGATGATAATGATGATTGGCTGGGTAGGAGGACAGACAGATCCGTGACAAATAGTGTCTCCTATAGGCGTGTTCAACACATTTCATACACATGCGTTTTCCTTACACATACAATTTGCTTCCTCTCTAGAGAGAAGGGAGACCTTCCTTGTTATAGTAAGGAAAGAGGCCCCAAACAGATGTTTCATATCTCGAAGTCAGCACAATCCATTTATGCAGGCGTCGGACACACACATATATATGCTTATAATGGAAGAATAACCTGATACATAAATGGCTAAATTCACCTTGATTATTCTTGATTAATTCATATTTTGACTAATAAAATGTTCTACAAAGGCAGACTCTAGATTGTACTGCTCATCTCTCAAATTACACTACCAGTGTAATGGGTCAATAAGTTTGGGGTCAGTAAGATTTTTATATGTATTTTTTTTAATGATTATGAAGTATCTATTACCTATATATAGCGATATTATTTTATAATTATAATTTTATAGTATAATATATTTTAAATAATAAATAACAATAAATAATGTAAGTCTTCAGAAATAATTCCAATATGCTGATTTTCTGAAACATATATATGAAATATTTCTTATTAATATCAATGTTGAAAACAGTTATGCTGCTTAGTATTTTTGTAGAAACTGTGATAATTGTTTTCAGCTTTCTTTGATAAATAGAAAGTTCAAAAGAACAGAATTTATTTTAAACATAAATCTTTGGAACATTATACATGTCTTATAGGTCACTTTCAATTTAATAGACCTTGCTGAAGTATTTATTTCTTTCCTCATATTTGGGAATTAAATATAAGTTTTTTTTTAAGGATCTGGTTTGCGAAGCCTCGTTATCTTTCTGACTCTATTCAATAAATTGATCAGTTAAACTTTTCAACTTTTTTCATTTTTATTTGTATTTTTTTGGTTAGTTCCCATGATCATGCAACTTTTAAAACTTCCTCTTAAAATGTTCACTTTTTAAAACAAAAGTTACATTTATCGTGGGATTTGCTGGTGTCACATTTATGGTCTGTGTTGGTTTTGTTTTACCTCTGTCTTAGTTCCTGTTTCCTTATTTGGTCATTTTCTTGTCCTTGTTTAGTTTGATTATGATTACGTTCAGCTGTGTGAGATTAATTATCACTTAAATACAAGTCTGTTCAGTTAGTTTTCGTCTGGTCTACTCGTTACTCCGTATTCCTGTGTGTCTTCCCTGCCTTGTTTGTATTAAAGACTGTTTAGTTCACTTCTCGTCTTCTGTTCCTTGTTCCTCCTCATTGACAGATTGTCAATTAGCGCCATATAGTTCCCAAATTGCTTAGCTGCACTGTTTGTTAGGTTTGTTTGCTATTTCTCTCTAGCATACTTCTTATATATTTGTATTATTATTTATATGAAAACATTTTAAAACAATCTAATTTATTCCTGTAATGGCAAATCTGAATTTTCAGCATCATTACTCCAGTCTATCTATCTGTCTGACCGTCCGTCCGTGTGAAATATTTCAAGCTTTTATTTCGTGAAATTTTGATGATTATGGCTTACAGACAATGAAAACCCCAAATTCAGTCTCTTAGAAAATTTGAATATTATATAAGATCAATAAAAAAAGGATATTTTAAAAGTATGTTAATTTCTATGCACTGTACTTGGCTGTGCCTCCTTTTGCATGAATTACTGCATCGGTGCGGCGTGGCATGGAGGCAATCAGTCTGTGGCACTGCTCAGGTGTAATGAAAGCCCAGGTTGCTTTGATAGCGGCCTTCAGTTCATCTGCATTGTTGGGTCTGGTGTCTCTCATCTTCCTCTTGACAATACCCCACAGATTCTGTATGGGGTTCAGGTCAGGTGAGTTTGCTGGCCAATCAAGCACAGTAACACCATGGTCATTGAACCAGCTTTTGGTACCTTTGGCAGTGTGGGCAGGTGCCAAGTCTTGCTGGAAAATTAAATCAACATCTCCATAAAGCTTGTCAGCAGAAGGAAGCATGAAGTGCTCAAAAATGGTAGATGACTGCATTGACTGTGGACTTCAGAAAACACTGTGGACCAACACCAGCAGATGACATGGCAGCCCAAATCATCACTGACTGTGGAAACTTCACACTGGACTTCAAGCAACATGGATTATGTGCCTCTCCACTATTCCTCAAAACTCTGGGACCTTGATTTCCAAATTAAATGCAAAATTTACTTTCATCTAAAAAGAAAACTCCGGACCACTGAGCAACAGTCCAGTTCTTTTTCTCTTTAGCCCAGGTAAGATGCTTCTGACGATGTTTCTGTTTCAGAAGTGGCTTGGTAGCCCTTTTCCTGAAGATGTCGGAGCGTGGTGACTCTTGATGCACTGACTCCAGCTTCAGTTCACTCCTTGTGCAGCTCTCCCAAGTGTTTGAATCAGCTTTGCTTGACAGTATTCTCAAGCTTGCGGTCATCCATGTTGCTTGTGCACATTTTCCTACCAAATTTCTTTCTTTCCAGTCAACTTTGCATTTAATATGCTTTGATACAGCACTCCTTGAACAGTCACTCCTTTCAGTAATGCCCCTCTGTGACTTACACTCTTTGTGGAGGGTGTCAATGATCGTCTTCTGGACCATCGCCAAGTCAGCAGTGTTCCCCATTATTGTGGTTTCAAAGAACAAGAGATACCCAGAATTAATACTGTATGGATGGTCATTTATCGAAACTCAAATGTAAATATTCTAATATTTTGAGATAATGATTTTTGACTTTCATTAGCTGTAAGCTCTAACCATCAAAATTAAAACAAAAAAACGTTTTAAGTGTTTTACTTTACATGTAATGAATCTAAAATATATGTAACTTTCAGTTTTTGGAATAAGTTATAAGTTTTGAAAGGTAGTCCCTAACTTTTTCACCATATTCAATTTTTTTTAGATTTACCTGTATAATAGGACAAGGAAACCGTCCATCTATCTATAATAGTATTATATATAATAGGACAAGGAAATGTTTTCTGTATTGAAAAAAAATCAATTTAGTTACCACTTCTAGTCCACTTGAACCCATCTTTCATAAACTAGTGGGTTTAGGTTTACTACAAGTGGTAACTAAATACATAAAAAATACAAAAGATCGTATGTTAAAAGCCCATTTTTGTTCATATTCATGGTATCCCAAAATTGCACATTTGAGTACACTTAGCTGTTCTTAAGACAGAGGTACTAAAGAATAATTTGTAGTATATTAAGTACAAAATTAGTGTGTTAAAATAGAGCAGTTCGTACATTATGGAAGTGCACTTTTTTTTGCCTGGGATGAGGTATAAAAATGTGTAAAAGCTTGAAAATGTGCACTCTTGCTAGTGCGAACTAAAAAGTTTAAAGCTTAACAAAAATATTTTCTAGGTTTATTAGAAATGCAAATAAAAATCCTCAGTTAGAAAATAGCATTATGCTACATTACATCTAAGGTAAAAATTTCATAAGGGTGCTTATATTTTGTTTTTACTGAATCAAATCCTTTTTGTTATGAAGTTTACTACAGAACCCCTAAGAGGCCATGCTTTATTATTATTTTCTTGTGAGCTCAATTCAAAGACTGAGGCTTGTTGCACAAAGCCAGAATCAGTGGCTACCCAGGTAAGCAAGGTTAACTTACTGTCACAAATAGCCTGAACTCTTGGTTTATTAATCACAAACTTTCTTACTCAAGGCATGCAGGTTCCAAAGCCATGCCTAGGAGTAAGATCAATTAACCTAGAGTATGTTCACGGTGAACACACAAGGCACAAGCGTGCCACATGTCTTTTTCTTATTTTTGTTTGTTTGTTTGTTTAATTTACAAAGGCATTTAGGGCATATCATCACCTAATTGGTGGTTGTGCAATAATGTTTTAATCTTATAAATTAATCTTTTTTCATCAGTTTTTATCACTAAACTAAACAGTCCATGCTTGCTTGACAATTTGGCTGTATAAATTTTTTTATGTTTAGCCATTTTGCTTTCACATTTGTTATAAGATGGGATGTATTTCTATAATAAAAATACATATGCGATACATTAGAAAATATCTGTGGCAGAAAAATTTTGAATGCAGATCCATAATGTGTGAGATAAGAATACAATAACTAAATCACAGTAAAATAAACAACATTTCATTTTATAATAGTGCTTTTTTAAATAATTGAAGAAAGAGATATGTTAAGAGCATAATTTGCCATGGCTACTTACATATCCTGAAAGTTATCTCTGTTTTTGGAACTGAAAGTTTAAGTTATCTGTTAACTTATCGATAAACTAACCGAGGTATAACCTGATTTCTGGAATACCTGTTTTTCTTATTATTTGAAAAATCAATCAATGAAAAATTAAATCAGTTGTTTTTTAGTTAGAAGATGTGGTTCCCTAAATGTTTGAATGCTTAATATTTTTAACTGATATAGTATAGGAAAATGACTTATGTCGAGATCACAAGAAGATTACACAGAGGTCACAAGAAACAAACATTTTATTATGTGCAAATCAGAAGAAAATTGTCATGAACAACTTTTGTTGAGATCAGGAGAAAAAACATTCTTAGGGCGTTTAAGTTTCATGTTCTCTCGGCCTTTAGCTAAACTCAACTCAATCAAAAGCAGAAGTCTCTAATATATTGTTATGTCAGTGGACACTGAATATAATGTCATTTCTACAGTTGGGATCGATTGGACGATTTTGAGCTTGAAAAATTTAGTTTTGTCTTTAAAACACATCCCCAACATAAACAAGTTGTTTTAACATAATATAGAATAAGTGTATATACAGTATAACAAGCAGCTATGCATTTGTAGGCCTTGGACACAAATGGTTTATGAATATAATTCCTCACAATGCTCTAAATTTCTCAAAATATTAATTGATTATTAACTAAATATTTACAATAGAGGAAGAGTGTCAGAAATGACAACAGAAAGACCTCTGAAATGTTGAACATGAAATGTCAATTTGCCCCAGACTATATGAGATGGAATACGTCTGTGGCTCAACTCTTAGAACTTTTGTGCTTTTGTAATTCGTGTACCCTATCTTTGACACCAGTTTATTGAGATATTAATTTTGTATGTGATAAAGCAGATCAAAATGAGGCCATTAAACATACCAAAAAGAAAATAATGATCAAGAATATAAAAATGTAGTCCACATTATGTTTAATGGATGATGTTAAGTGGTGTTTTTGAAACTACACCACAAAGAAAAAACTAAAAAAACATATTAAAAACCTAAGTTAACATGTACAACTAAATTAACATGTTTTGTCATGACAAAGGTTTCCCAACTTCTGTAATATATTCCTGTTCAAGACAAACACATTTAAGCAGTAGAGAAAAAAAAGTTCAACAGAACAAAAATAGATAGATGGACTTCACTTTCAGGCTAAGTGAACCGATGCAGCCTCTGTATGGACCTCTCTGGTGAATAATTGTCTAGTATTAGTGTACTTTCACTACTTGACCTTATGCATCCTAATTCAGTTCTATCTTTATTCATGTAACCAAACTGCCACTGAGCTTTGTGAGCTATATTTATTTGCCTGGTTAAACACTTCCTCTTTGCTTAGCCTAATTTCTAAAAAAGTAATTACAAGTCTATACCATGGATTATTTCGACTTCAAACCAATAAATAAATAAATATAAATCTGTGTTCTTCTGTGAACATGTTGCCTGCTGCGTTATTTGCCTCACAGAAACCTGGATGTCTGCAATGGTTCCAGACTCAGCCATCGAGCTCACGGGGTTCTCTGTGCATCGCTCGGACAGAACGAAAGAGCTCTTTCTATATCAACAACTTTATTCAACTCAAACCTACACAGGAAAAATGGCTGAGTAGTTTTTCCAGAGTTAATATTTTTTTCCTCAAAAAGTGTTAGTTTTGCTCTATTTTGAGTGTTCAGATTAAAATGTGTCAGTAGAGTGGGAGCAAAATTACAGAGTAACTTTGACTCCTCCCATAACCGTTCTCCTCCCAAAGTTTAGTTTAACCGCCATTTCTGTTAGTCACGGCCAGTGACGGCTGCTGCTCGGTTGAGAAGAGAAGGTGCGCTTCTGCTGGATGTAAAGTAAGTAAAGTTTAAAAGTAGTATTCATGTTCATAAAGTTCACCTCTGTTTTTAGCTAAGATCATTTTGCCACGTTTTTCTTTTCATATTACAGAGATCGCGTTCTCATGTTAGCTTGAGCACTAAGTTTGGCCAAGTTAGAACTACGTTAACGTTAGACGAAGTTATTTTTCAAGTAAATACGTTAGCTAACATAACATGTAAATTACGAACTTTAATTGACATTAGTCAGTAGACTAGCTGCCTATTAAATGTTTGTCCACGAAAATATTGTGAACAGCTTTCGAGTTGAGCACCACATGTATTTGACTCAGTATAGAGTTAAGTTGACGTTAGCCTTAATTATCATTAGATTGCTGGAGGCTATTTTGATGTGCATTATTAGCCCTATTCGAGGGTAATTGTGGGAGCGTAAGCTATTTTCAGCATTTAAAAGGGCTAACGTTGGTGTCAATTCAAAATTAACTGTTTGACTCCTTTTTTCCACTGCAGAACACGGTATATTAACTTGTTTCTGCCCTGACCGTTCTCCTCCCAAAGTTTATCCACCATTTCTGTTAGTCACGGCCATCGACCGCTGCCGCTTTGGGTTGAGAAGAGACCGCTTCTGCTGGATGTAACGTAAGTAAAGTTTAAAAGTCTTAGTATTCATTTTCATAATATTCACCTGTGTTTTTAGCTCAGATAATTTTGCCACGTTTTTTTTTATATTAGAGAGCGATTAAAGATCGCTTTCTCATGTTGACGTGAGAACTAAGTTATATTGAAAGCAAATAGCTAGCATATAACGTTAGATTACAAACGTTAATTAATATAAGTAAAACTAGATAGTTGCTTATCAAATGTTTGTCCACTAAACATGTGTGACAAGCATCTCGAGTTGTGCACCACATGTACTTGACTCGGTAGCGTTATAGAGTTAAGTTAACGTTAGCCAGTAAGTGGATTGCTGGAGGCCATTTTGATGTGCATTATCCCTATTTGGACGATAATTATTTCCGATATGAATGCAAGACATTTTCATCATTTACAGGGACTAGTCAGAGATTTTAATGCCACCTAAATCTAGAATGTTGGTGTTTCAATTCAGAATTCACTGTTTTAATCATTTTGACAATAAGACAATATACATAAGAAATGTAAACCAAGCAACTTTGTGTTTACCTTTATGTAAATAAGAGGCTGCATTATAGCTTATTTTCATATTTAAAAATGACATCCATTTTGAGTTAAGAAAAATTTCAATTGTGTGTCTATCTTCCTAGTTTTTAACCGATGTAAATAAACACATAATAGTACACTATGTGTACTGTGTGTACTGAGTATATTTATTACATTTCACTTCTAGTTATACCCTGTATAATTTATTATGTGACAAATAAAGAAACCTTGAAACCTTGAAATATTTATGTGTAGTCTGCACATTGTCATCCGTAAGTATGGACTGTCTATATGTAAATTGTTTCTGCACTGTCTGGAGCACGCTCTCAAGAAATTCGCTCACCAAAGCACTGTGCTGTGATGATGTGACAATAAAAGTGATTTGATTAAATAGGATATTCATTAAATTAAATTATTATTGAACATCATTTATTAGATTTATTAAATTAAATCTTACTTATTAAAAAAAAAATCTCCAAAAATAGCCTATTACACGTGAGCAGTGCGCGTTCCCGATTCGTAGGATCATAGAACTCACTCCTCAGTGAATAAATCACTATCTGAATGCATGAGATTCATCACGGAGATGCCATGCAGGTTTATTTCACATGAGAAACAAATACCGTCCGAATATAGAGATATTGAGCACCCTGCCTTAACAGAACTATTGGACAGTTATTATGTATTAAAAACACATTTGTAAACAAAGATATTTCATGTTGTGTTGTGCACTAATGCATGTTCTTTTCTTCGTATGACTGTGAGTGTTTTTGCCTTGTTTAACTTTGACTTTTGGTTCCTTCAGGATGCAAACCAACAATGTTGTCAGAGTGAAGTTCAAAGACAGCAAGAAATATATTTTTTCTTCGAATCCTTTTACATTTCAATCATTTTTGGAATGTGGTAAGAGATACACTTTAACGTTATTAATATCATAAATACCTTTCCTCTGAAAATGATTTTTTATAGTAATATATTAAGTGTAAGATTGTATATTGCTGGCCTTTGTCAATTTTCCATTGGTGTCTTCCTTCAGTTGCCAAGAAATTTGATCTTCCTACAATGAATGTTAAAGTCTTTGATGACTCGAAGACAGAAGTTGATGAGGAAGCATTCGGATATCTGCTGGCGCGACCAGATCTTGGTGTCCTAGAAATTTTCATCCCAGGCACAGCAAACATTGATGGTAAATTGTTTGACATGTTTAAGTTTTGTGTTTATTCTCAGCAATATTCACCAATTCACTGATTTATATAGGCTAATATGGCTATTGGACTAATTCTTAATAGCTGTGTAGCATGCTACCACAGTAGCATGGAGAGATAATCAGACTATTGATATGGTTTATATTGAAGATTCTTTAAGCTCAAGCTCATTAGGAGATACTGAAGGAACGTCAGAGTCGGATGACACAGCAATGTTGATTAGAAACCCTCCTGAAAAAAATCAAGCAGAGGAACGTCGTCTTGCCCAAGTAAGGATCACCAATCTTGCCTCTGAATTACATCTATATATAATGACTTAAAAAAATATATATATTTTGAACTATGTACACTTGTCAGTTGCTAATTTATAATCCCTGCACAATATTGCATCATCCCCCCTCCAGATGATTGAAGATATTGTAGAATATCAAGGACCGAATCAGACAAATCGAGACTCGATCGAAGCATGGTTGAAACATGAGAAGCCGAATTCCACAGGACAACAGCAGGAAGTCATAAATCAGACCCTAGCTCCAGCCCGTCTGAATACAGCCTGCAACCGCAAAACCAAAGGAACACTTAATGATAATTCCAATGCAGGAATTTGGTAATACATTTGAGGAATAAATATTGATGGACAAAGAGATGCAACATGTGACCATTACATGTAAATCTGTGATAGAAATCACAGCTACAGACTGTAAAATCATCTTAAAGTACTTTCATTCTTGTGGTTAATGAAACTAATCATTTCTATGCATAACTGCATATTATGTATGTGACCCACAAATTTGAATATCCTTGTTTTAATCACTGTGTTTGTCGTGCTTTTAATTAGTATTAATAGCGTAAGCCTTAAGGGTTAATGTCATGTTTGGTATGTATGAGTGTCATAAGTATAGCTTTAATCATTTCTTTTGATGGATTTCCTATCAAATGCATCATATTCTGGTTATAGAAATCACATTCAAAAGGATACTTTGCAAGAGAATGTAAAATTCGGGCAATGTGACTGACCATGACATGTTGATTTATTGAGTGGGTGAAGAAACAAAGCGGCACCCAGAGCCAGCATGGGATCTAATTGGTCAAGACAACCATTGGGAGGTCCCTAAGAGCCGAGTTTAAATACCCAGAATTTCCTCTCTTAACTCCCTCTCTTAACTTCTCCTCGCTCTTGAATCCTTTCCTCTCTCTCTCTCTCCGGAAAAATGAACTCTCTCTCTCGCCATGTGCTCTGGACCACACCCAGCCAGTTGCTACCATGATGAGAAGAAAAGCCACCTAGCCTCTTTACATCCTTTTATTCTTTGACTTTAGTTTATTTTCTTTCCGTTGAGTTCGTGTGCTAAGTTGCGTTTGCCAAAGCGACAAGCCCAAAACTCTGCAACACCGCCAAGAACCAACGCCCACTTCAACGACTCCTGAACTCTAAGCCAATCAGCGACTTCGGAGAAACCCTTTCCTGCAAAGACGGAGAACAAAGGGAATCGTCTCGGTTACGTATGTAACCCTCGTTCCCTGAAGGAGGGAACGGAGTCACGTCGGATGACCGGCAATTGGGATCTCGCCAGAGACCTATCCGCCAGTGTAACTAAGCGAGCCAATGGACATTGGCATGCGATCGTGCATCCAGCTGCCGCTGATCACAGCGTGAGTATAAGAGGCAGCCGGTGCACCGCATTAATCATGTTTTCGCTGAGGCCGGGCGGAGACCCGGCCCCAGCGGTGGTACAGCAACTGTGGCGGCCGGGGACGTGGCGTCTCCGTTCCCTCCTTCAGGGAACGAGGGTTACATACGTAACCGAGCGTTCCCTTTCAGTCGGTCACTCCGAGTCACGTCGGATGACCGGCGAATTGGGATCCCTACCAAAGCGCCACAGGAGCTGCCTTCCAGCGCCCTGTGTAGACCTCCTGATCCTTCCTATAAGGCAGGCGATAGGGCCGGGCTACACAGAGAAGGTCGACTACTGCTGTCCCTAGAGCAACCCAAACAGTAGGACTTGAATAACACTGGGAAAGTGTGCCCTTCCACTTGGAAGAGGCACTGCAGTCACCTCCTCCCAGAGGGGTTAAGTGACATTACTCACGTGAAGTAACCCCGTAGGGCCCAATGCACATGGAAGTCTCTGTGATGGCTCAGGCTGCATCATTAGAGACGGCAGAACATGGTCTACCTGGGGAACACGGTTCTAATAAGCATACCGTGGAAAACACATATGGGATCCCAACAGGGTCACTCATATGGGCACTAGCCTCACACCAGATTTCAAGAATTCATTGGCTGAAAGGCCTGGCACACGTTCCGCCACGTCTGGGCACCGGAGTGCTGGAGGACTCGACAGGGTTTGCCCGGTTAGGGAACTCTCTGGAGAATAAGGCGTTTAGGGACGCCGCAAGCCGACTCTGAACAGGGCCTCTCAGTGCCACTACCCGTTTGAGGTGAGAACACAGGAGGAAACCGGTTCGACACGCAGGCTATAGAACCTAGCGAGCGTGTTGGGAGTCGCCCAACCCGCAGCTCTACAGATGTCTGCTAGCGGGCGCCACGAGCCAGCGCCCAGGACGATGCAACACCCCTAGTGGAGTGAGCACGCAACCTGAGCGGGCAGGGCACACCTTGTGCTTCATAGGCCAAGGTGATAGCATCCACTATCCAGTGGGCCATCCTCTGCTTGGAAACAGCCTTCCCCTGCTGTCCACCGTAGCAGACAAAGAGCTCCTCTGAGGTCCTAAAGCTCTGAGTTCTATCCGTGTACTGTCGCAGTGCGCGTGCGGACAGAGCAAAGCTAGGGCTGGGTCTGCCTCCTCCGGGGCAGCGCTTGCAGATTCACTACCTGGTCCCTGAAGGGAGTGGTAGGAACCTTGGGCACATAGCCGGGCCGGGGCCTCAGTGTTGCACTAGAGTCAGCCGGCCCAAACTGAAGGCACGAATCGTCGACCGAAAATGCCTGCAGGTCCCCACCCTCTTGATCGAGGCCAATGCAGTCAGGAGTAGGGTTTTCATAGATAGAAACTTCAATTCGACTGACTGCAAAGGCTCAAAGGGGCAGTTATTAGGGCTCTTAGCACCAAAGCCAAATCCCAAGAGGGTAGAGAGGGGCCTGGGAGGGTTCAACCTCCTGGCCCCTCTAAGAAACCTGACAACCAGATCGTGCTTCCCCACCGACTTCCCTCTACGGGTCGTGGTAAGCAGAAATAAGCGGCCACATAAACCTTAAGGGTGGAAGGGGACAGCCTACGCTCCAACCCTTGCTGTAAGAAGGAAAGCACAGCTCTGATCGAGCATCTCCGGGGTCCTCCTGGTGGGAGGAACACCATTCGACGAACAGGTTCCACTTCAGAGTATAGGCCCGTCTGTGTGCCCGTGCTGAAGTGATAGTGAGTGCTACCTCCTGGGGTAGGTCAGCTAGAACCTCCGCGTCCCATCCAGGGACCATACGTGGAGTTTCCACAGGTCCGGGCGGGTGCCATAGGGTGCCCGTCTCTGAAAGCAGATCCTTCCTCAGAGGAATTGGCCAGGGAGGGGCTGTCGCGAGGAGCATGAGTTCCGGGAACCAGGTCCTGTTGGGCCAATATGGAGCCACTAACAAGACCTGCTCCTCGTCCTCCCTGATCTTGCACAGTGTCTGTGCTAGTAGGCTCACTGGGGGGAACGCATATTTGCGCAGGCCCGGGGCCAGCTGTGTGCCAGTGCATCCGTGCGGCGTTGCCTCGGTTAGGGAGTAGAACTCTTGGCAGTGGGTGGTTTCTGGAGATGCAAACAGGTCGACCTGGGCAGCTCCGAACCGTCCCCAAATCAGCTGAACCGCCTGGGGATGGAGTCTCCACTCGCCTGGAAGTGCTGCTCGGGACAGCTCGTCGGCTGCCCGATTGAACACTCCTGGGATGTGGATGGCACGAAGGGACCTCAGATGCTTCTGACTCCAGAGGAGGAGGTGGCGGGCGAGTTGCGACATGCGCGACGGAGCGCAAACCGCCTTGCCGGTTGATATACGCAACGGTCGCAGTGTTGTCCGTACGGACCAGAACGTCCTTGCGCTGAAGGCGCCCTCTGAGACGGCTCAGGGCAAGGCGTACTGCTAGCAACTCGAGGCAATTGATATGCCAATGCAGTTGGGGACCCGTCCAAACCCTGATACTGCGTGCCCGTTGTCGTGGCTCCCCAGCCTGTGGATGAGGCATCTGTGAATACCACAGCATGCCTGGATACCTGCTCCAGGGGCACTCCTGCCCGAAGGCGAGGGATCTGACCACGGCCTGAAGGTCTTGCGGCAGGCGGTGTAATCTGAACCCGGTAAGTGCCGCGTTTCCACGCCCACCTCGGGATTCGGCCATAGAGCCAGTGCTGAAGCGGTCTCATATGGAGCAGACCGGCGGAACTGTCACCGCGGCTGCAGCCATATGCCCCAGGAGCCTCTGAAAGAGTTTCAGTGGAACCGCCGTCCTGCCTGATAAGGTCTTGAAGCAGTTCAGCACTGACTGAGCACGTTCCTGGGTGAGGCGTGCTGTTTGGTTGACCGAATCGAACTCCATGCCGAGAAAAGAGATCCTCTGCGTTGGCACGGTTTGCTCTTTTCCCAGTTGACCGAAGGCCCAGCAGGCTGAGGTGCTTGAGCACCAGGTCCCTGTGTGCAGACAACTGCCTGCGAGACTGTGCGAGTATGAGCCAGTCGTCGAGGTAGTTGAGAATGCACACCTTGTTCTCTCAGGGGACAAGGGCCGCCTCACGACTTTGGTGAAGACGCGGGCGACAGGGACAGCCGAAGGGCAGGACCTTGTACTGATACGCCTGTCCCTCGAGCGAAACGCAGGAATGGCCTGTGTCGCGGGAGGATCGAGACATGAAAGCACGTCCTTCCCTTCAGGTCGATCGCTGCAAACCAATCTAGGGACGGACGCATCCAAAAATGCGTTTCTCGTCAACATCTTGAACGGCAGCTTGTGAAGTGCACGGTTCAAAACTCGCAGATCCAAGATCGGTCGTAACCCACCACCTTTCTTGGGCACAATGAAGTAGGGGCTGAACAACCCCGACCTCATATCGGCTGGAGGGACCAGCTCTATCGCATCCTTCGCCAGTAGGACTGCGATTTCCATACGCAAGACAGGAGCATCGGCGGGTTTGACTGAAGTGAACCGGATGCCCCTGAACTTGGGGACGCCGGGCGAACTGAATCGCATAGCCGAGTCTGATGGTCCGTAGGAGCCACCGAGACGGACTGGGAGCGCTAGCCAGGCTCCGAGAGACCGTGCCAGCGGCACCAACGGAGCCACCGGCGCACCCGTGGTGGGGCAGCGATGTGGAACACAGGGACCCGGCCGGGGCCTGTGAAGGCCTGGCCTGTGATGGCGGGGCGGGGTCTGGGTGTGTGGTGTAACACTCACCTGATTCCTCCTCGTGTGGGAGGAAACGCAGGAGCCCGGCTTGCGTGTGACGACTTGTAGCGGGGCTTGAGTGCTACTGCCCTTACCCGGTTCCACAAATGGGCAGGAGGGGTGCTCTTGGGCAACCCCCCCCTGCCTGGCGAGAGAGGAGGAGGGAAGTGATCCCGTGATGCACGGTACACCACTCTCCTCCTCTTGAGACCCAGAGACTGAGGAAACTGCTCTTTTATTGAAGTTTTGGGTACCGCTGGCTGCTGGGCCAACGAAAAAAAAGGATTCTCCACCCGGCCCTCCTCCGGGGGAGGGAGTGGTGCGGTCACCATCTCCCGACGAGCAGTTCTCCATCTCTGGGTCGCCCGTCTCAGGGCCTCTTGCACTTGCGCTTGCCGCCGGGTCTGGCGGGGGCCTGGACGGGCTGGGCGTCCTGTCTGTGACCGGCTCCACGACGCCGCACGGTGGAAGGCTGCTGCCGCGGCGTGGGAGCGGGGGTGGCCACAGGGGGGCGCCCACGGCGACGAGCAGGCTGAGGGGCTGCAGCCGGAGTGGAAGCAGCAGCGGGTTTCCTCCGGCGCATGATGCTTGATCGCCTCAGTCTGCTTCTGTGCTGCGAAACTGCTGGGCACAGCTCTCGACAGCGTCGCCGAAAACCCGGTCTGTGACACGGGAGCATTCAGGAACTGTACCTTCTCCTGCTCCTTCATGTCAGTGAGACACAGCCAGAGATGGCGCTCCTGGACCACAAGCGTGGACATCGCACGACCCAGAGACTGTGCGGTCACCTTCGTCGCTCGGCGCCGAGGTCCGTCGCAGCACGCAGCTCATGTAGAACCGCCAGGTCGTGCCCACCCTCGTGCAGGTCTCTCAGTGCTTTGGCCTGATGGACCTGCAGTAACGCCATGGCGTGTGTGGGGCAGAAGCCGCCTCCCACAGGCTCTATAAGCACTGCCAGTGAGGCCTGACGCCAGTACTTACAGGCCCGTGAGGGAGACACGGTTCACCCAGAGTGGAAGCGACTGTTGGACACAACTGCATGGCCACAGACCTCCACAGAGGGGATGCCCGTGTACCCCAAAGCGGCTCCACCATCGAGGGTGGTGAGGGGAGGAGCCACAAGGTTTATTTCGGGCAGTAAAGGTGCCTTCCATGACCTTTATAAGCTCCTCATGCACTTCGGAAAGAATGGCACGGGCGCTGAAAACCAGCGTGACCCCCGAAACCACTCGTCCAACCTAGAAGGTCGGGGACGGTGGAGGATTCCACAGGCCCGGCGTTCTCGGCCCGGAAAGCATAGCCCGTCATCTCTGGGTCTGGCTCGGACAACGCTACCACACCCGAAGAGCAACGCAGCCGAGTCGTCATCCCGGAGAGAGGGCTCGCCCTCCGATGCAGCGACCGACATCTGGTCATCAGGAGGCACCGAAGGAAACGGGTGGGGTACCCCACTCAGCAGAGGCCCCAGTCCGAACCAACGGTACCCCCGCCGGCTGCGGAGTGCCTGAGGGGTGAGAACCTCCACTTGGGGAAGCCCTCACCGTAATCCTCAGATCACCTCTGACTCCACCGGATGCTGTGCCGCCCCGTTTTGTGCCAGGACGAACGCCAGATCGCGGCAGAGGCAGAGGACTCCGCCATGTTTGACACAGCGGAGTCTATTGCAACTCCGAGATGGTCATGTCCCACATGAAGAACATGAACCATCCACGAAAGCTTCCTCAGCGTGCTGAATGCCCAGACACGTGAGGCAGTGATCGTGACCGTCCTGAGGCGCCAGAGATCGACCGCACCCAGAAACGCACGGGTGATAAGACATCTTTAAAAAGACGCGATCACCCGTGTACTCTTTTAGAGAAATCTGCTCTCTTAGTGCTGAAGCACGCAGGGGGCTGGCCACCGCACACTCCTAGTGTTACTGTCTTCACGGGAACCGTTTTCTCTTTCTCCCGTGAGACCGCGACCACCGCTGCCGTGCTGTAACGCCCGCACTCGCTCGCTCGCTCAGTTTCTCACTCGCGGACAGGAAGAGCAGTAGTGAATACCACCGCTCGGCTCGAGCGAAAGGATGATTAACGGTGCACCGGCTGCCTCTTATACTCACGCTGTGATCAGCGGCAGCTGGATGCAATGATCGCATGCCAATGTCCATTGGCTCGTTTAGTTACACTCGAAGTGGATAGGTCTCTCTGGCGAGATCCCTTCGTCGGTCATCCGGCGTGACTCGGAGTGACCGACTGAAAGGGAACCGTAAACACAAAAGCTGCAAGTACAAACCCCAGACTCTTACTGCAACTGGTGTAATATTGAAAATAGATTTTAGCCTCATTGAAAAAGTCAATGCGAGTGTTAAATATGTGATTGATGATTGTTCAGGTTTATGCAATTGCACATATTGCTGTCAACGTGGGATATCAAATTCTCATTCTCTTAATCTAATCCTTTCCTCACTTTCTCTCTTTCTGCAACGCGTGAATGTGTGAATGCTTGTGTTCATGTGTAGATTAGTTTACATGTCTTAGCATTATATAAATAAAGTCTTGTTTATATTGAAAAGAGAAATATCTTGTGTTTTGTGCTCATAAGTTAATGCCTTAATCTGTCGATTTTGTTACTGTGCTATTTAATAGTGTTTTCACTATATTTCTGGATTTTAATATCCAGTGCAGAATTTGTTATACGGCTTGTTCAGTGAATCGCCGTGAAACAGTGAGTCTGTTCAAATTCCCTATAAAATCATTAATGATACCCTTTGAGCTAAATTGACCTGTTTCCCTTATAACAATATATATATTATATGTTATCATTACAATATCCTAAAGAGCAGCTCTGGAGGTGAAAAGGTCATAAACGAATATGCCGCGCATCAAATGTCTGTCAGATGCCGAAGGCGTGATATGGTGAAAATTTTGGTAGCACATTTGACAAATGAACATGGGTAAGTTGGTTCATACATTACTTCTTAAATTAATGTTTATGATGTTGTAATTATAATTGCTTTTGGTTTGTGTGTGTAGAACAAGCCCTTCCCGACATTTGAAGGAAGAGTATGTGAAGGAATTATTTCCCTATTCCCATGCTTGCAGACCCCAGGAGCAAGCTTGGATATGTAAGTAGCTGTTGCCTCTCAATATTTTTGATTTACAGGAGGATGAGACATTCTATATATTGCAGAGTAAAGACTATCTTCATTATAATTGATATGGCATTTATTGCTTTAATCTGGTAATGTATAACTACTAGGTATGTGTATTGTTCTGGTAATAGGAGCATTATTACAATGCAGAAGATGGAAGTGGATATTTGGCGTGGAGAATCAAAACTATGCAGAAAGAAGCATCAGAGGGACGGATGAAGCGCCCACGGCAACCACAAACAGGTGCAAGATTTGATGCTAAGTGAATGCTTTTATTAGCTTGGCTAATATTTATTAGGCTCAGTTAACTTTCTTTTTTAAATGAATATACAACTTTCTTATTTTCGTCATATTGTGAACGAGGTATAATGTTACATAGCATCTCTACAAAATATAATCACTATTTTTTTAAATGCAAACATGCTTTGCATAATCATCAACGTTGGCAAATTTAAATGTCACTCTGGGATATATGCATGTTTTATATTATTTCCTGTCATTTATCTAGTTTTGGCTTTAATGCATTGTGCTTTGGAAAGAAAAGGAACTACAAATGTGGTTTCATATTGTCTTAAACACTTTTAGGTGGGCCAACTTCTGACAGACATCCCTACAAAGAAGGCTACTGTTTGACTGAAGACCGTCAGTGTCAGGAAGCAATAGCCCTGATGAAGCATACAGCTGATGAGGCAGTGGTAAAGGAAAAGATGAAGTTAACACTGGCTTATCGCCAGAAGCTGCTGCATGATCCTAAAGAGTCAACTGAATTTCTATCAATTTTCCCGCGGTTCCTGGATGTACCAGGCTTGGTATGTGAGACTTAAATTCTTAAAACATGAAAACAGACAAATATGAAATCAAGTGCTATTTTTGTTCTTTAGTAACAGTGACTCATTAGGTAAACAAAGTCCATTCTTACTCTGGTACCTACTTAAATTATCTTTGGCAGATTGATCAAGATTTTGGACTTCTGTTTGGTGATGCGATCTCTGCAAGGTTTTTGGAGAAGTGGTCTACCAACATAAAACCAAAGGTTATTGCACAGAGCCGTGGCCTCACACAACTAGTGAGCTCCAAGACCTCATCCAAAATGCTGAAGCCACTGAAGTTGAAGAAGGAATCTATATTGTGGTACACCTTAAATTATTTAAGAGGAACTTATGCATTCATGACAAGCATAGCTTTATTCGTATCTACAGAGTTTAAATTTTGGTTACAACTTTACCCACTGTAAATTGTCAGAATTCACCTCTAACTGTTTCTCTAACATTTCTACCCTGTTCTTTTGCAAGGGCCTAGTACAGGAGTTGCATAGTTACAGTTTGAAATGGTTTTCATTTGGGAGTCTGACTATCAAAAGCATATTATATATGTTGTAGTTAAAGTTTTAACTGTATGACCTCAGTTAACATCTGTAGAGGTTTCACCTAAATTCATCCTCACATCTGTAGTCATCAAGACTAGGCCATTGTCTTGTATTGTATAGTATTGTTTCAGCTCTTAATACTGAATCTGTGTGCAGTATTAACTAAAGTACTAGTGGTTAATTTATTTATACTGGCACCTCTTCCGAGTGAATCCAAGTCAAGTTAAAGTGAGTAGGAGGTTATGCTCAACCCATTCTGCCTAAAAACAAAAATGTGTTTATTCTGTTTTCTGTGTCTCTAGGTTGGGACAGCGACATGTCTTCCATTCTGGTGCTGGTTCACCTTTTGCCACCCTCAAGTCAAGGCCGCAAGAGACCGGGAAAGATCTCAGCTAGACAAGCATGTGATTGTCTTGTGAAGTTCATCAAGGTGAAGCTACTGATTAAGCAGATCAAATGACACTATTTCATAATGTTTTGTCACTGTGTGAACTTGATTATTTCTCAGACTTGCTTATTTCTCTTAAATATCACTTGTCCTCCAAATTGTTGTTTTGTGCTATTCTTTTCTACTTGGCACATACTTAGTAATGATCTGTTGGAATCTCCTGGAAGTATGTAATGTGGAAACTTTGGTGGAAGACATCACTGTATCTTTATTCATGCTGTATATTGACTTTTTAACTGGTAATTCACATTGGCACAAATGTGTTTTCATTCTTTCACAGACGGTACCAGTATCCAAGGGCACTTGGATAGCATTGGAGAGAGCCTCAGCCGTATCTTCTTGCTGTTGGGCCCAAGAGAAGTAGGGTCCATTCTTGGTTTATTGTAATTGACCAACATGCTCTACCCTGTAAGGCTTCTAATTCACTGGCCTGTGTTGATGAGCTTTTCAAAGCTCACTTTGTCTTGGCACTTCATACTGTCAGGAATTGACCAATGTGTATAGCTTTCTGCAAACCACTGTCTATGATATAGATGTTGAAACCACCAAGGTGAATCCCAGAGTGGCCGAGTTGAGAGCTAGAATCCTCCAGTGAGCAAATGATTTGTTTCATTTGTAAAGGGGCATGTTAATGCCAATGCGCTTATAAGGCACTTCAAGTTAGTTCATGGCCTTTGTCCAGGAAAAGTCTCAAGTTAAAATGTGCTCATAGAGGTTGTTCACATGTTTACCATAGTTTTCTGGATTACGAAAGCATCTCAGTAAGTGTTGTGCAATTGACCCTTCACGCCTCGATTCTTGTGAAAGCTCATCCACTGCCAACTCCATTTCATTAAATGATGTGGGTGTTTTATCAAACCAAAATCCACCTTGTGAGTCTGCACTCTTAAAACAAATATAGTAAACAGTTGTGCAACAGTGGTAGCTGAACTTAAAGTTGCTGGTGTCGCAGAGACAACTATTAACTATGTTGTTGGTGCTCTAGAAGAAGTGATTGGAGACATTCATAGTGAAACTCAAGAATCTGTGAAAAACAGCCTATCCTTAGAAGAGCCCATAAAAGTTTTGTTGAGTCTCAAATTGATCAGTGTTTTGAAAAATGCAAAATCCCTTTGCGGCATTAAACACTGAGAGCAAGAGAATGCGGTACTTTTCAGACAAATGGGGAAAAATAGATCCTGTTGAATATGTTCTCGGAACAAGATTTGCGACAGTAACAGAACAACTGAAACTTTTGCCCAAACCATTTTAAAGATAAATTTGTATATATACCAATTCTTGAGACATTACAGACCATTTATAAGCACCCTAACATTACAGATATGATGGCGAGAGATTCACATCAAAGACCAAATTGTCTTTATGACATACACGATGGAGAATTCTTTAAGAATCATGCACTCTTCTCAAAACAAAGACATGCAGTTCAGATCCAGCTTTTTTGATGAATTTGAATGCTCAAACCCCTTGGATCAAAACGAGGAATACATAAGTTAGAGCTATCTATTTTACCCTTAGAAATATTTCCCCTAAATACAACTCAAATTTACTTAATATACATTTAGTCACTTTATTTCATGCACAAGATATCAAAACCTATGGGTTTGATAAAATACTAGAGCCGCTTGTCCAGGATATCTCAACTCTGGAAACCAAGGGAATTCAGATTCCTTTATTTGATCATACAGTTTATGGAACTATTGTCCAGGTTACTGGTGACAACCTTGGCGTCCATTCCTTGTTTGGTTTTGTGGAATCATTTAGTGCTAGGTACTGTTGCCGCTTTTGCCTACTAGAGAAGAGGACTTTCAGACAGTGTTCAGTGAAGATAGTTCAAAGATGACAGTGCGAACTAAAGAACTTCATGCTGAACATTGCCAGAGAATGCAGAGCAATCCCAGTCTGCCTTATGTAATGGGAGTAAAAGTCTTGCCTTTTAAATTCGTTGCAATATTTCCACACCACTGCAAATTTTTCCGTCGATATTATGCACGACATATTTAGAGGGGTTGCTCAATTTGAGATGAAATTACTAATTCAGCATCTGATTCAAAATTACACCACATTAGCAGAAGTACACAGAAGAATTCAGAGTTTTAACTATGGTTTCATGGAACAAAACAACAAACCTCCTGGTGTACAATTAAGAGAGGGTTCCAATGACTTGGACTTAAATGCTACTCAGAGCTGGTGTTTATTGCGTTATCTGCCCATCATGTTTGGAGATCTTGTGCATCCTAATGATCAGCACTGGTATTTGTTCATTTTATTGCTTCAGATAGTCAATATTGTGTTTTCTTCAGTTATATCCACTGGTATCACCATTTATTTGAAACATCTGATTGCAGAACACCACGGTGTGTTTAAGCATTTGTTTCCTGATAAGAACTTGTTGCCAAAGCATCATTTCATGGTGCATTACCCCAGTTGTATGCAGAAAATTGGACCACTGATACATTGTTGGTGTATGCGTTACGAAGCAAAGCATAACGTTTTTAAAAGCAGCTGAAAAGCTTTAAAAATATAACGAAAACATTAGCAAAGAAACACCAGTACCAAATGGCTTACATTTGGCAAACATTTGATCCAAATGCCATGAAATTTGGTCCTGGTAAAATGGTCCCATTGAATGAAATGGAAGTTGGCACTGAGATGGCTGGGAAACTTAATGTGTCTACGTGGACTAAGGTTCTAAATGTGAAATGGGTCAAGCACTGTGGAAACACATATCGGTCAGGGTTGGCAGTTTGTGTTCAAGTTCAAAATGACATGCCTGTATTTCATGTAATCCAGAATATTGTTATTAAAGATGAGCACATCCTTTTAATAACAACTGCACTGAAAACGTTATTGTCACGCAGAGCGCTCCTACGGCTCCCTCTCCTGGTCATCGACGGGAACCATCACCCGAGTACTAGTTTGACTACATCTCCCAGCAGCCCCGTACCTGGTACTCATTATCTGCCACACCTGTCGCCTATTACCTGGGCTATTTAACCAGTCTTCCGGCACTGGCTCAGTGCGAAGTCTTGTTTTGCCCTGGCCAACATTTCCGAGCGTTTTCCCTAGTGTGACTATCTGTGTACTACCTGGACTGTTGACTCTCTCCTGATCGTTTGCTGCCTGCCTCACTGACCCCGCCTGCCTACTGGATATCCTCTCTGTCTGCCGCCTGCCCTGACCCCTTGCTTTGTCTCTGTTTACGAATCTGCCTTGCCTACGTTGCCCTCGATACTACTGTTTGTTATTTGCCTGTCTGACCACCTCTTTGTATTAATAAAGCTGCAGATGGATCACCACGTCACTGACCCGTCATTACAGAAGACTTCGCCACAACACGATCCAGCAGCTATCGGCCAGCTATCTGAAGTATCATCACAGGCACAGCAACTGGCGATTCACCACCAACAACTACAGAGACTTACCTCTCTTACTGAGGAATTGGTGAAGACTTTGCAGAATTTGCAGATACCGGCATCCACGCCTCGGCTCCGCAAACCAGCGTCCAGCACGGCGATCCTACCGGCTCAATCCACCAGCGTGAATCCAAGATTAGCGTTTCCGGAGAAGTATGATGGGAATCCCACTCACTGCAGAGGCTTCCTTCTTCAATGCAATCTGTTCGTAAATCAGCAACCCGCTCTGTATTCCACTGAAGAGGAAGGATTGCGTTCGTCTGCTCTCTGCTTACGGAAGTGCGCTGGAATGGATGACAGCGGTGTGGAGAGGCGGCAGGGTTCCGTTCCGCACATTCGATGAGTTCCTACAAGCGCTTTCGAGAAGTGTTCGTTCATCCCCAGGATGGAAGGAGCCCGATGAACTACTCCTGACGATATCACAGGAAGTAGATCAGCAGCAGAATATGCTCTCGCGTTTCGTACACTCGCCGCACAGACAACATGGACGGAGGATCCTTTACGGGTGCACTACAGAAAGGGGCTGAATCACGACCTTCAGACTGAACTGCGCATGCCGCGATGAGGGAAGGTCCTCGATAATTACATTGAACTCTCGATCCAGATTGACAATCTTCTCAGAGCTCGGCGATCCACTACCCGTACTGCGCTCAGAGCATCCTGACACTCAGGAGCCCATGCAAGTGGATAGTCACCACATCTCGCCAGAGGAGAGAAGCCGTCGCATCACCCATCACCTCTGTCTGTACTGCGGGGAGCCCGGTCATTTAAGGAATGCTTGCCCCTCTCGTCCCAATAGTAATCCAGCTACCAGGGTGAGTGTAACCTTGTGTGCTCTTAATAACGATCACTGCATGACTGTTCCGGTTACACTGGAGACCTCATCGGGTGCCATACAGATACCAGCCATGATAGACTCTGGGGCAGCGGGAAATTTCCTATCACTCAACTTTGCTCAAGAACACGACATTCCTCTTATTCGTTGTCTTTCTCCCCTGACAGTCGAGGCGGTCGATGGGCGCCCCCTGGGCACCGGCAAAATAACTCACCTGACGTCACGACTCAAGCTAACCACCGGCGCTCTTCATCAAGAATCCATACAGTTCTACATCATACCTACTATGCACGCCTCAGTTATCCTGGGGCTTCCTTGGCTCGCAGACACAACCCAAGTATTTCCTGGCGAGATTGTCAAATTATCAACTGGGGTGCGGACTGTCTCACCCAATGTATATCCCAGGTTCAACCTCTAGGCGTCAGGCGGTTTCTGTGGCTGAAAGTGACGAGGAAGCTCTGGCACTTCTCAGTGTCTATAGAGATCTCATAGTAGCCTTCAGTAAGACGAGAGCCTCGCAATTACCACCTCATAGATCCTCAGACTGTGCGATCGACTTACTCCCCGACGCAGTACCCCCTAGGGGCCGCATCTTTCCGTTGTCTCAACCTGAATCCAGGGCCATGAACCATTATATTCAGGAGGAACTAGCCAAAGGTTTCATTCGACCCTCTACCTCACCAGCTTCCGCGGGATTCTTCTTCGTCAAGAAGAAAGGGGGTGACCTTCGGCCATGTATTGATTATAGAGGATTAAATGAAATCACCGTAAAATTCCGATATCCTCTGCCACTAGTGCCGTCAGCTTTAGAGCAGCTAAGATCAGCCCAGTTCTTCACCAAGCTCGACTTACGCTGTGCATACAACCTCATCAGAATACGAGAGGGTGATGAATGGAAGACTGCATTCTCAACTACTTCAGGGCACTACGAATATCGGGTCATGCCGTTCGGTCTCGTCAACAGTCCAGCCGTCTTTCAGTCCTTCATCAATGATGTCTTCAGGGATATGCTCGATCATTACGTCATAGTTTACATCGATGACATTCTCGTTTACTCAGAAACTCTCCAAGAACACGTCCAGCATGTCAGATCGGTACTCCAACGACTAATCAAATACCAGCTATACGCAAAGCTTGAGAAATGTGAGTTCCATACCACCTCGGTAGCCTTCCTAGGGTATGTAATCAGTCAGGAGGGGGTTGCTATGGACGAGAGCAAGGTTCATGCGGTACTAAACTGGCCTCTACCTTCTACCATTAAGGAGCTTCAACGCTTTCTGGGATTTGCGAACTTTTACCGTCGCTTCATCAGAGGTTTCAGTTCCATTGCCGCTCCACTCACCAACATGACCAAGAAGGGTTCGCGTCGTCTCCAATGGACAGCCGAAGCTCACAAGGCTTTCGATCAACTAAAACGTCAATTTACCACAGCACCCATCCTTCATCATCCGGACCCCAGCCTTTCGTAGTGGAGGTGGGACGCCCAATGTCGGAATAGGGGCCATACTATCCCAGCGACAAGGTGATCCCGCTAAGTTGTACCCCTGTGCCTACTATTCACGGAAACTAACCTCCACAGAACGGAATTATGACGTGGGTGACCGTGAACTTCTAGCCATCAAGTCCGCTCTTGAGGAATGGCGTCATTGGTTGGAGGGGGCAAGTCATCCTTTCACGGTATGGACAGATCACCGTAACTTGGAGTACCTCAGGACTGCCCGTAGGCTTAACCCCAGACAAGCCAGATGGTCACTGTTCTTCTCTCGCTTCGTCTTCACAGTGACTTATCGACCAGGCACCAAGAACATCAAGGCCGATGCGCTCTCTCGACAGTTTGAAATAGGTTCCGAACCCACTCAGCCCGAAAATGTGATCTCTCCTACCATCATCATATCCCCCATCCAGTGGGATATCATCACTGAAATCGACCAAGCCAACAGTGAACACGTCATACCTCCCGAATGTCCCCAAGATAAACTATACCGAAACGCAAAGCGTACCATCGATCAGGTCCACACGGCTCTCAGTTCCGGCCATCCAGGAATAAGCGCCACTATTCAGCTCCTGCAGAACAGATTCTGGTGGCCCACGCTAAGGAAAGACACCATTACCCAGGTTCATCAATGCCAAGTTTGTCAGACACAAAAACCCTCACGCCAATTACCTGCTGGTCTTCTCCAACCTCTACCCATACCACACCGCCCCTGGATACAACGCAGCGAGGAGACATGGAACCAAGCACATCTTCACCTTCGACATGCAGTCAGGCGTAATCAAGTACAGGCCGACAGACACCGAAGACACAACCCCGAATACCACGTCGGACAGTGGGTATGGCTGTCTGCCCGCGACCTCCGACTACATCTGCCATGTCGCAAACTCAGTCCCAGGTACGTGGGTCCTTTCCAAATTACCCGTCAAATAACCCCTGTATCTTTTGAATTAAACCTACCTAATCATTATCGTATCTCTCCCACTTTTCATGTCTCGCTTCTGAAACCCGCCGATGATCCCGGGGAGGGACCCGAGGAGCCGCTCGAGGATGCAGACCCCCTGCCCATCTCAAGGGAGGAAGAGGAGATATATCAGGTGCGAGAACTTCTCGATTCCAGACGCCGGGGACGCACTCTCCAATACCTGGTCGATTGGGAGGGTTACGGCCCGGAGGAGAGGTCCTGGGTCGACACAGAGGATATTCTGGATCCCAGTTTGGTGGAGGAATTCCACAGAGACCACCGGAAAGACCGGCCCCAGACCACGTGGTAGACCCGGCGTCGACCACCTCCTCGCTTCCGGGCCGCTCGCAGGGGGCTCTGTCACGCAGAGCGCTCCTCGGCTCCCTCTCCTGGTCATCGATGGGAACCATCACCCGAGTACTAGTTTGACTACATCTCCCAGCAGCCCCGTACCTGGTACTCATTATCTGCCACACCTGTCGCCTATTACCTGGGCTATTTAACCAGTCTTCCGGCACTGGCTCAGTGCGAAGTCTTGTTTGCCCTGGCCAACATTCAGCGTTTTCCCTAGTGTGACTATCTGTGTACTACCTGGACTGTTGACTCTCTCTGATCGTTTGCTGCCTGCCTCACTGACCCCGCCTGCCTACTGGATATCCTCTCTGTCTGCCGCCTGCCCTGACCCCTTGCTTTGTCTCTGTTTACGAATCTGCCTTGCCTACGTTGCCCTCGATACTACTGTTTGTTATTTGCCTGTCTGACCACCTCTTTGTATTAATAAAGCTGCAGATGGATCACCACGTCACTGACCCGTCATTACAGTTATGTTTAGATGAACATATCCATGCTTACAAAGTTGCAGATACAGAAGCACCTTATGTTTTGGAGATTAAGGATATTTTGCACCACAAGTTGTTTGACATTCTGATGTCTTATGGTTGTGATTCTGACTTGTTTATTGTACCATATAGTTTCATGTAATTATTTTTCTTCTCCATTGTATTATCACTACTTTTTATTTTAGTATTGTTTTCATTTAATTTTTTATCTTTGTTTACAATCACAACACGATGACACATTCTCGATGACAAGTGAATTAAGTGTAATGTTGTTTGAAGAGGAGCTTGAAAAATAAAATTGAGACATGAGTATACAGTTTGTTGTTGGTTTTATTTTAATACTGAAAAGCAAGTTATTCATTTTAGGACTTTTGAGGGTAAGATATGAATGATGTAATTCAGAGGAATAACTCAGGATAGAGTGTAATTATTCTTTGTAGTTCACTCATAATTGATGATTAAAAGAACTCTGGAGGAAGTAAATTGTGGTAGAGTAAATTTGAAGTTCCTCTGAACAGAGTTAAAAAGTAGCAGAGTCAATTTCATGTAGCTCTGAACTGAGTAAAATAGTACGAGAGTTCATTTAAAACAACACCAAATAGAGTCAAATATAACACAAAAGAGTAAAATATTAACTCTAAATTGAGCATAATTAACTCTGGAAAATCAACTCTATCAAAAGAGTAACTTTTACTCGTTTCAGAGAGGGACCAAATGTTATCTGGAATAGAGTAAAATTTTCTTCAATTTGAGTAAATTTTACTCGGCAAATTTACTGTGTACACTCTATTAAATCCTTCTGCTCCCTGATCTGGAATTTCATATGCTTCTGTTTCGACCATTCTGACTACCGAGGAATTTACAGCGATCATAATAATGGCAGTTTACATTCCCCTCAAGCCGGCGCAGACCAGGGGCCTATACCATGAAGCGGATTTGCTGGCTACCCAGGTAAGTTTCAGTTTAGTTTGCTCCGATCCTGGGTTTTAGGTACCATGGAAGTGGCTTGGCTTTTAGCTGCGTTCATTGCCATGGTAACTTACACTCCAAGGCTAAACTGCTCCGGAGCAGGTTATGTTCGGAGTTTGAGCTCACAAACTGAAATTGGACCAATCAGATGTGAGCAAAGTGACACATATCTGACACAAAAATTCACTCCCCAGTTTCCCTTCCTACAAACTAAAGGTCAATATGACAAACAAAATTGACTGGCTTTAATACTAATTACAATTTACATATGATTTAATTAATTATAATATGATTTTTTATTGTTATTACTCCATTACACACAAGCACTTTTAGTTTAACAATTATTATAAAGCATTTATTTTAAATTAATATTAATATATACAGATCATATGTAATATAAATTAGTGGTAGAATCAATAGATGAAACTTTAAAAATGGCTACAGGTGACCTTACATGTTTGAGTCTCTATCACTATATATTATCAACTATAAAAAGTATCTTCAAAAGAATTCTTAAATTAATGTTTATGATGTTGTAATTATAATTGCTTTTGGTTTGTGTGTGTAGAACAAGCCCTTCCCGACATTTGAAGGAAGAGTATGTGAAGGAATTATTTCCCTATTCCCATGCTTGGCAGACCCCAGGAGCAAGCTTGGA